>JAOTQQ010000063.1:1979233-2002111 GCA_026546715.1 Gallinago undulata | reverse complement strand
GCTCTGGGTGGACCTGCTCTGGCAGGGGGTTGGACTGGATGATCTCCAGAGGTCCCTTCCAACCCCATAGCATTCTGCGATTCTGTAGAGCATTCCTGAAGCTGTACTCAACATGGCATGGTCTTCTCTGCAGAATATACAGTTATAAAAAATAAACAGTGTCTGGACTTACCCAGAAATTGGTCCATCTTCTTGCTTACCAGTGGTGTCATCTGCAAAAACAGTAATAACAAAAAAGGGAAAGTTTTTCAAGTGAAAGAAAAAAAGCAGCTAAATGCAAGCTTACAATGCCTCACAGCTACAGAAATACCTCGTAGTGCCAAGGCACTGTAACCCCAATGCTCTCCTTCTCCAAAAAGCTCAACCAGAAATAGAGCAACAAAAAAAACCAACCCAAAACAAGGCAACAAACAAAACCTCTCTGGAGACAGTGAAGTCTCACACCGAATAAAAGTCAATACACATCCCAGGTCCCGAAGCAGAAAGAATAAAGGCAAGCATCCCGTAAGGACCCGAAATCAGCCGTGAAAGTCTTTATATACGAGAAACACAGAAGTATTCAGTTGGAAAAGTCTACGAGGACAAAGAGGTTTAAGCAGAGCCCTGTGCTTTTTCCTAAACACCCCCCCAGTGCCCTGTTACCCCGGGGGTTCACCCGCATCCATCAGGTTAATAACACCGGGATAATTAGGAAGCTGTAACTGTAACCAAGCGTTCCGTTAACCCCTCTGCCTCACGGCGTTGTTGTGAGAAAGGCGATAACCCACCCCACACCCCCGTAAAAAGGGCAGATAAAGCACCGGCCCCCTCCCCATCGCCTCCCGCAGCGGGCAGGGCCAGGCCGGGCCCCGCACACCGGGCCGGGAGGGGACACCCCGCCGCCACCCCCTCAGGCGGGGCCGGGGGAAGAGATGCCGGGGGGCCGGCCGGTTGCTTCGCCTTTACCCCCTCCCCGCCCCCCCCGCGGCCCGGGGCGAGGCCTGAGGCGGTACCTACCCCCGTAGAGCCAGTGCTCCTCATCCTCCTCCGCCTCCAGCGGCGCCGCGCCCGCCACGGCGCCGGCCGCCGGCGGCTCCAGCTCAGTGGCCATGGCCGCCGCCGCGGGGCTGAGGGGAGCGCGGGGCCCCGAGCCGCCCGCGCCCGCTGCAGCAGCGGGAGGAGGAGAAGGAGGAGACGCGGCGGCGGGCGCCGGGGCCCCGTTAGGCTCCCACCGGGGCCTGAGGCGAGACGCGCATCCGCTGCGGTCGGCGCGGGGCGGGGAGGCGGGCAACCGCCGGGCCGGGACTAAGGCGCCGCCATTGCTCTTTCTTTGGCTGCGGCGGGCGGGGAGGGAGAGAGGGAGGCGCGGAGGAGGGCGAGACCCCCCGGCCTGGGCGCGGGGGCCGCCGCCGGGCCTTAGCGCCGCCCGCCCCCGCCGGTACAAAAGGCAGCGGGGCCTGAGGCACCGCCGGCGCATGCGCGGGGCTGAGGGCGCATGCGCTCAGGAGAGCGGCGGCGGCCGAGGCGGGAAGGAGCGAATGAGCGCGGCCTCGGGCTCCCTGAGGGGATGAGGCGGGACGGGTACCGGCTGCTGCGGTCGCTGCTCCGCCGCCCACACGAGCAGGTTTCCCTCTCCCAGTCCCGCTCCAGCCGCGTCCCGAGAGCCCGGTGAACCGGGGCGCTGGGTTCCACCACGGCCAACAGCCGAGTCGGTAAATCTGTCACCTTCACTTCACAGATCGCACTGACAGGATCCGGCGCGAGGCGCTGCTCCCACAGCCCCGAGGGGACGCGGAAACGCCACAGGTTTGGCTTAAAAACCACCTCCCAAACTGAGCCACTTTCACAGAATCATAGAATGGCTCGGGTGGGAAGGGACTGTAAATATCATTGAGTTCCAGCCTCCGCCATGCAATGGTGCTGTCTGGCAAAGTAGACATAACTTCCCTGCAATACCCAATTTTTCTTCAGCCTTTCACGGTGGCTCTGGTAAGGTTTGAGAGTTGGGAGTTTCTGCTACTGGAATTAGCTCAACGTGGAGAGGCGACAAGCACAAACAGCCCCTATGGCTCTTGTGCTCCACACCAGGAGCTCCCCAAGGGGCTGGAGGAGCCCCACAGCGTTTCCAGAAAGGTTTTCGGGAGTGACTGGAGGCAAGTAACACTAAATGTGTGTTCATTTCCCAAATCCTAAGCTGTTCTGTCAACATAATGGTATTCACAAAATGGCTGGTGATGCTATGAAGTTCAGTATTTTTTAGGTGGCATTCACAAAACCCATTTGTGGCTTCTCAGCTTATAAGTGAATTTCACATTTTGCAGCCCAAATATGTAGCGCCTGATGCTTATTCTCCTGCAATTCAAAGCCACGGGGTAGCTTCTGCTTTAGAGCTGCTGTAACAGTCTGTCACCTTCTCTGAGCTTCAGAGCTCTTCGTTCCATCAGTACTACATGGAAACTTAGAGCAATGTGATTTTCAGCACTGCTCAATGCTGCTGAAAATTATAAAGCCACGTTACCTTTTCCATCCACTCAACAGTGACAAAAAATACCATATCAGAAAGTTACCTTGGTGGCAGCTTCTCTCTTCATGGTTGAAGTGTGGCTACAATCCAATCCTCCTTGTTCCCTGCCTTCTGCTACAGGTGGAAAGAAGTGCTGAACAAACGCTGGCCGTAGCAACAGGAATAGGAACGAAGACAAGTCTTTCACAGGACCCCCGAAGCACTCTGAGACCCCTCAGTCCCCCTGGTCATACACCACCCATGGCCAAATCTCCAGTTGCATTTATAGATCTAAGCTCACTGATTAAAAAAAAAAAAAAAAAAAGTATTTTCTGCAGAAAGTTGAATTTACTGGTCAAAAGAGTGCTACTATGGATCATATGGTTTATATAAAGAACGTGAAATAAAATGTGAATAAAAGGATAAGTCTCTAAACAGACCCACTGATTACGGAAAATTCCGGGGTTTAGCCTCGGATAGATCCCAATCTGCCCTGTGCACCTTTACAAAATAAACAGGTGTAAATCAACGAAGTCCAACGAGGTTAAACTCTGCCAGATAAACTCCAACAAGGAAACTACCAGTTCAGTCGGATGGAGAAATAATAGAAAAATTTCAATCAGATAATAGACTCAGTAAAAGGGAAATTCAGGAAACTTTTAGGAAAATACAAGCAGAATTCAGGCATCGATCTTGAAACTGATCTTTTAAATGTAAAAACATTTTTGTTAACTCTGCAGATAGAATCAGTCTCTAACAATTGTTTTGCAGGAGGAATGGGTGCACATACACACACAGAGTTGGAGGATCAGGAGGACCAACCATGGTAACAGGGGTAATGAGAAATCCTTCAGTATGAAGTGTCCAGGGATGAGTCTGGAGTGATGGGGCTAACGGTGAAAGTGGCTGTTGGGAGCCTGTGTAAACTAGAAGTGACTGAAGAGGAGGAGTCCCAAATTTATCACAGAATGGCTCTGAATCAGAAAACAATACAGCCATTAAGGAGACAAATGTGATCCTTTAAATTTAATGGATCGCATTATTTTCAGAGGAAAGAGGGATCTACAATGAAATACATGGTGCCTTAGCTGTGAGCCATCATCTGGAGTACCCGCTTGTTTCTGCTCGTGTCTCCCCAGTTCAATTCAAACTGGAATAAATGCCAGTAGGAAAATCAGAAAGAGGTAACTTTGCTTTTGAGAGAAGACTAACATTTCATTTTGTCTACCAAATGAAGACTAGAGGGTTTAAGTCTCTATAAGCTTAACTAGAAAAATAAAGTCAGCTAGAACGCTTCACCTGTCTGTGCTGCAGAACAAGTGACAGGGCACCCGTACAGCACTGTGCATACACCCACACAGACTTTATAGTAACCTTCACTACCCAACAGTTCTCAACCTGCCTTCTAGTAGTAGAAGTTGGGGCCAAATCCCAAATATTCTTGAAATGGACCTTTGCTAATAGTGTAGGCAATTACATCCCATAAACTCCAACAGGGAATAAACTTCATGACTCATCCCAACTTTCCTACATTTGGCCTAAAACCACGGTAACATTCTCTAAATTTCTCAAACAATATTCAGCGACAGTCCCATGCTCAAACAGCTCCTGCATTTGTCCAAAACGACTGAGGACACCAACTTTCAACAAAACCACTGCACGTGCCCGTTTCAGGAATGCAGCATTTTTCCCTCAGGGATGAGCCAAGGGGTTTAATTTTAAGTCCTGCTTTGAGAGCTACAAAGCTGCCCTGGTAACACACGCGCAAAAGGCTGCAGTGTCCTGCGGGCACAACACTCTACGCCAGTGATTTATGGCACACACACACACACACACAAAATTATCTGGAAGACTTAAATGTGACAATCATTCTGCAGTTTTCTTTTTTTGGAAAGCCTCCTAAGCTTTCCAAGCCTTCTTCTTTAAACCATACTTTTAATTCCCAACACAAACACCCGATCTGGCCGGATCAGAATTGTCTCCCATAAAAAGAAACCCCACCCCTACTGCCATTCCCTTCCCAGCTGACCAGCACCCTGCTACTGGGAGAGACGCAAAAGATAATTATTTTTTTTTCCATAAACACACTGCACTATTCAAAGGTTTTCATCTTTAAATTTAATTCAAGAAAAATGTCTCAAAGTGATTAAGCACATCTGACTTCCAGCTTCTTTTAATGGCACAAGCCAGTGCAGTAAATTGTAGAAAGCGAGCTCAGTTAGAATTTTATTTTAATTTAAAAAAAAAAAAAGAAGAAAACTCTCAAGTTGTGAGGTCCTATTAAAAAAGTGGCTGTTCACTTGTAAACAGAATAAAAGTGTTAAGAACACAAAGTTTCATACAGCTTAAACAAAACCACTTTTCTTAAGCAGTACAAGAAATGGAACACCAAAAGCAGAAAACAAAAAAAACGGCAGAAGAATCACACGGCATTACTTCCTCAAATGCGAAATTATTTACATTTCTGACATTTTTATTGCTCCAATGGTAGTGTGTTGACAAGTAAATGTAGTGAACTCTCATCGTGGGACGATACTAAACACCTGGTTTTGCACATAGAGTTCTGTACCTATCAAGGAAAGCGTAAGAACTTTTTTAATTTATCAAGACCACACCAAATTGAGCAAAAATGTTTTCTGTTTTAATGTCACCCGTCTCCAACTGCACCCACACTTCCTCCACTTGCCTCTGCAGGTCTTGGAATGCTTTTTTTTCCTCCTACAGTAAGACACCTTCCCAGATGCAGGTGGGGAATTGGCAGAGAAGAGCTTTGATGCTCTGCCAATATTCTGCATGCTTCAATACTCCTTAGATACAAAACTTACTAGATACAAACACAAATATTTCCCAGGTAAAAACCAGAAATAGCGTCAACATGTTTATATGAAAAATTAAATTTGGTAGACAGTAACTGCTCCTAAAAATCTGCTGCAAACTCACGCTCCTTACTCCGCACAATGTTTTCTCTCCTGATGAACCACTCCAGGCACTTCACCACTTCCACTGCACTTCGCTAACATTAATCTCTCTTACATTGCTACAAATTCTTTCTCCTATTAACAACTATCCTCCATAGATAAGTTTAGCAACTGATGCTGACTTTTTATTATCAAAAAATGAGATTTTTTTCAGTCTTGTGAGATATAATGACCTGCTGACTGGTTTTCTATTAAAGCAAAGGATAGCCCAGGCAAAAAAGAACCCGTAGGCAGAAGAGAGTGCACAGAGTTCACAGCAGTACTTACAGCTGCCTTATTTCAAGTGAGCTGTGGGACCCGTGTCTTTCAGATGCAAATATAATACTGCGTCCTGGTTTTGCATTTTAATGCAAATTTATCTCCTTATTAAAACATGGAGCTTACTGTAAATGGCAGGTTTGGCTCTTGTACTCTTTACTAGTTGCTTTATGGCCACATATTTAAATGTCTATTAAAACATAAAAAGAGACTCTTTCATAGTCTGAAGACTATACAACTAACAATTACAGAGAAAGTAAAATGTATAGAATTTACATACTTAAAATGTAAACTTTAATATTCTGTGCTTAAGTCCCTGGTGGTGCCCAGGAGGGACCCAGGGGCAGATAATCTGCTGCGGGCCCAGGGGAAGGGGACAGAGGGATGAGGGTGGGAAAGGAATGCCCCAATCCTGTTCTACCTCGGCTCTGTGGTCACATCATAGCCCAGAGGGACCAGGGGCTCCCAGAGCTCAGGGTGCTGTCTCAGAATGGCACAGCACTTCCCAGACATGAGACAAATCGGGTGGGGAAACTCTGAACCGACTGCGATGAAGTCAGCACAGGCTGAAGAGGATTTCTGATAGCAGCGAGACTGAAGAGCGCTCGGCGTTCACCGCTGGCAGCTCCTAGAGCTCTCATTTGTCTTGCCTGTTCTCTCAGTTGGAAAAGAACAGTTTGAAAATAGAGTCACACGAAGAAGAAAATAACAACCCGCTGAGATTTCTTGGGTTTCTTACACACACACACAAAAAAAAAAAGAAAATGACTAACAAAGTTCTGGCATAACAGTAAGAAACTTCCATTGTTCTGTTAATTAAGCTCAGCTCCCTTCATTGACTCCAGAAACTTAGTTGTAAGGAAAATACATAGAATTGGCATGGTTTTTCAGTTTTGTTTTACACTACATTTTTCTGCCATTAAGTATTTTCTCTGCTTTCAGTTAATGCTCATCCTAAAGAACATAAAGTGGGAGTAAAACCTTTGCTTGTTTCCACGACAGAAATCTCAGTTGCAAGGTGTAGCTCACGTTCAATTTAAACAACACAGGAGTTTTTATTCACTACGTTACAAATGCAACGACACAGTCAGTTGTCACCCATCGACTGGTGAAGAGAAACCTCTGCACTAAGAATACAGATTTCAGCATCTGAAGCTTCGGTCTGCGATTGGAAACTACTGCAAGCGCCGGAGCCTGACACTCCTCAGCCAGACAGTAAGAATAGCACAAAATTTGATTTGAATTAACAACTTGCATAAAACCGACCTTCTGTAAACACTGCGTACAGGAAATCTGGCCTACTACAGTTATTAGAATGCAATGGTCTTATAAATCCTGTCTTTTAATACAATATTGCATACTGAGAAGATACAAATACATTCAGAGGAAATCCCAAGTCACCCTGAAACTAAAAAAGCAACTTGGGATGATGTCACAAGGAGTCAAGTTGCTGCGAAGAAATGCCTGGACACTTCCCACGGTATCACAACTCCAGATACTCACTCATCTGCTGGTTTTTCTCTAATTTCTTATTTCTAGTGAGGAAAGGGTGGGAACTTGCATCAATTTTCATTTGCTTACTCTTACCCAGTGGTCTCTCTTAGGCCAGCCATTACAGGAAATTTTTCTACAATTACTTCACTTCCTGAGATCAGGCAAACAGGGAAGAATCCAAAAATGCCCACAAATTCCACAAGGGCATGTGTGGCTCTTCAGACTGTGCCTCAACACCAGAACACGTGCGTGGACCCTTTCAACCGATCCACTTCCTACCATCAGCATATTTTGAAACACTATTCTGATTTAGCTAAATTTAATTTCCCTTAGAAAGGATGCTGTGGCACTTTGAAGACGTTGCAGCAGGATGAACACAAAGGTGTTACCTCAGCTTTGATTTGGCCGTTTCAAATTTTTCTCCTTAGTAGAAAGTCTCCAATTAAAAAAACTTTTTTTTTCTTTACTTAAAACCAAATCAAAACACCCACACATTCCTAACTTAAAAAGAGGCTTTAGGATATTTTGCTAATAGCAGCCACCATCTACCCCCCAAATGTAACTTTTTTAAAGGTGAACAGTATTTAAGCTTCCTATTTCAGGTGATACAAACAACACCTGAAATACTTTTTTTAAAAAAAAAAACAACAAACCAAAACAAACCCAGAAATGCTATGCATTTTTCATCCATTTACTAAACAAAGTGCAGCTGAGCCCTACACATCCCATAGTATGTACAAACTCATTATGGCTTTACCATAAACCAGGCTGTGAACGGGTCTATACAAGCGGAAGGAGCCTCGCAAATGTCGTGAATAAAACGCTGTCGGGCCGTTGGCAATAGAATAAGAGCTATATTACATTCTGTAAACCTTGGCATACCACACTTTACATTATGCAAAGAGTCAATATTTACAAATCCGTGGGGGGTAAAATAATTAACCCCCCTCATGTAAATGATGATTTTGCAAAGTGCAGGACAAAACCAGTGCTGTTGATTGCAAGTCCTATGCAGGCAAGTTCTACTAAAATCATTACTACTAGACGCTTACCTGGACGTTTATACCGAGGGATTATAGGATTGCAACATTTAAAATGAAATATAGTGTGACACAGCATCAGGATGCAGGTTTGAGGACAGCAAATACAGAACTGAATAAGGCAGCATGCTCAGAACAAGTTTAAGCAGCACTGATGTTAGATCCCTAGTGGCAACTATATCAGTTATTGTCAACGTTAAAAATTCAGAGTGCAACATAGAAGCCTCGTTTAACATAAAAAAATGTGCAAATTGTTCTCTTCTTAACAAAAGAAAGTAACATAGCAAGGAAGATATTCTACTGAAGAACGTTTTTAAGTCACAGCAAAGTAGACCATCTTCTTTCCAAAATCATCTACAAGGCACTAAGGGTAGAAAATGACAGGTAACATGAAAGACCAAATGCTCTTCCTCAGTCAGGTCGAAATATGGGATATTTTGGTAAGAACTCTATTAATATTACCTGTTGAAGAAGGGAAAAAGACAAGAACAGAACACAGTAACCAGAAAGTTCAAACCTTCAGCACAATTAGCAAGCAACATTCGCTAGTACGTAAGACTAAGCATATCTGAGAGACTCTGTATGGAGGGAACGTTTCCCAGCGTAACAAAGCAGAGATTTCAGTAATTTTGAAATACAGGGATTCTGAATGCTTGACTTCTTTGGGGTGACTTTCTCTTTTCTTCAAGCTTACACAATTTTCACAGTTATACATGAAAGTGGGTGGGAAAGTAGTAAGACCCCAGAAATATTTCAAATTCTGCTTTCCTAAGTGCAATGTGTCTCTTGGTTAAAACTTTATGGGATTCCAAGAGTTTTTTTTTGGGTAGGTGACAATCCAGTAAGTTAAGGATTTTCCCTATAAAAATCATAGTTATGTTGAAATGTTGAATACCAAATAAATTCCAGAAGTAATACTTACATATTCCATCATATTGCTAGTTTCGCATTTCCTTTTACTCAGCTTCCAGTGCAAACCAAGCTAAGAAAATAATTGGCAAAGGATTAATGCATAGCGCAGCATTGTTTTGATGAGTAAAGTATCAAGTATTAGCAATATCTAATTATTAGGATCTTAAACACTTCAAACACAGTTTTAAGATCAGTATAAAGTATGGAATTATAACAAGACTGTAAAATGCCTACATGCAAAAAAAGCCTTACTACTCTCTAAGCTGAAAAAAAACAAGCACTCAAACTTTTCTTACCTTATGATATAGTCTGTTATTTTCCCATTCTAATAACTTCTGAATTGATCTTCTAGTCTAAAAAGTAAGTCAAAACTGTATTATAAGTGGTTCAGCAGCCAGCCTCATCCACAAGAATCACACTATTGCATTTCTGGCTTAAGATTAATTTAAAATAAGTTAGTTTTATAAAAGTAGAACCAAGCAAAAGCGATATTACAAATGGAAATCCTACAACTTCAACTCCCTATTCCTCAACATCAGACCTTCTTCAGAAAAAGAAGGAAACGGGTTTTTTGTTAACTCAGGACTGCAACTTTCCCAGAATTCATTTACTTTGTACGAGATCCTTTTGAATTTAGTATTTTTGCCTACCATAGCCAAGGCAACAAAACAGAGTCTCCCACATTCTCCTTGGCAAATACTGCACTCACTGCAGGTGATCTGCTGACAACATGTAATCTACATACATCCAATTTCCAGGTTTTTCCAATGGAATCGTTGTCTGAATCCTGAAAAAAAATCTCAGCGCCACAGAACTCCAGCTCGCAACCAACAGTCCCTGTATTTTCAACCCTTGAATACCAAAGTGCATGTGATCTTCATGTTCTGCTTTTTCCAGAACTATGACAGAGAAGATTTTTGGAGTTTCAGTGATTTTTAAGGTCACAACAAGACCACTGTGGAGATCTACTCTAGTTCCTGCCTGGTGTGCCACAGAATTCCACCCACCACTTTCCTGAAGCTAATAATGGTGGGTGAGCTCCAACATCTCATCACCACCATAAACTGGTGGATGAGTAGCTGGCCATGAGGTAGCAATGTACACTTGCAGCCCAGAAAGCCCCCCACATCCTGGGCTGCTCTCCCAGCAGCGTGGCCAGCAGGGCAAAGGGGGGTGAATTCTGCCCCTCTGCTCTGCTCTGGGGATACACCCCCCCAGTGCTGCCTCCAGCTCTGGGGCCACCAACAGCAGAAGGACACGGACCTGTTGGAACGGTTTTAAAACTGCAAATATTCCGCCTGTGTATCTCAAGCATATTCATCTGAGAGGGTTAAAATGAGCTAAAACAAGTCCTGTCACTTTTTAGTGATACAGGTTTCAGCAATTACCAGTTCAACAAGTTCATATATTATGTCTTTAGTGCAGTTCTTTTTTCTTTTAACCAAAACCTCAATGCCAGTCAATGCAACCCATTTTCTTGAGCGAGTTGGAAAGTTTGGCAAAACCTTTCTGTTTTATTTTCTCTGAAAAGCAACGCATATTCCTTGGTTTTGCTTTCACTCTTTTTTATTAAAGATCACAATCTCACAATATCCAGCAGTATTAGTTTTTAACGAATTTTTACTTAGGATCTTTTCCTGTAATTAAACTGACAAGTGTGAAGCTTTTTTTCTTAGTGCACCTACATACTATTTACATTTGTGGATAATAAGATTTTATGGCTACAAGTCTTATAAACTCTGCAGCTGCAAAGTATATCATTACACTGTACCCATTTATGTATTTCCTAAACATTTACTGCTGTGATAAATCAATTCTACACATAAATCATTGAGGTAATAAGGATCATGTTTACTTGATACTACTAAAGTGCTTTTCAGAACTACTACTTTGGACCCGATTACAAGAATTGTCAAATTTCTGTTGAAAACAAATAAATAAATAAATGGAAGTCTTTAAACCTCCTGAATAGAAAATGAATTTGTGTTTGTTCTTAACAAAAACAGCACAGTAAAATATGTCAAATAAGCCACAGCTCAGAAATGTTACGGTAATCACTACATATAAAAAAGTGATTTATAATTTAAAAATAAAAAAATTATGAGGGGGGAGGGGGGTATGCGCTATGTGTGAAGAGGAAAAGCAATTTTCACTCCAGTTCAGGCAGTTTGAAGGTCAGTGTCCAGCTCTGCAATCATTTAATTCAATTCTTAGACCTTTAGAAATCCTGGAAATTGAGGTTATCCTATACTCTATCCTGTTCTTTGACCCGAGATGGGATTAGCTATCCCTAAAACTGTTAATTCAATTAGTGATTTGGTATCAATTTACTTCATTAACAAACCAATTGTCTTCTATTTTCTGAGGAATGGAAAACAGAATAATCTTTTGAATGCAAGTGAGACCGAAAAAGAGGGTTTTGAAATAGGGCTGACACCATTAAACATTCCTTAATGTTATCAGTAATTGCAAAATAAATAGAATAAGAAGAGTGAAAGAGGCACTCACTCTTTTGTTAAGACAGACGACGGGCCAGAGGCTGCAGCCCAGGGTGCAGCAGCAGCACAGGCAGCCACAGAGCAGCCACTTGACATTGACGGGGAGGTTCTTTCTCAAACAGGCATTCACCCGGCTGATGCTGGTCTTGAATTCTTCTGGGGCAACCTGCAACAGAAACGCTCAATTTCAGTGGAAAGGCAGTACAGGTGGAGTTTCTCAATAATTGCCTCTACAGGTTGAAATGTAAATGAAACATAATGCCATGATACAGTATGACCCCCATCTTCTAAAATACTTCTCACCCAGTGAGCATGAAAAGTCACTTTTCTGCAACAAATTCATTAAAACTTGCATTAATTTTGTAAAAACTTGCATTGAAAAGCTAAACATCACTTACATGAACAGCCTCATCCTTATAATAAATTAATAAATCAACTGTCCTGATAACACACTGGCCCCAAACAAAACCAGATGTGGGGCACATCTGTGTTACGCTGACCAAAAAAAAAGGAAGAATGACAGATAAGGTTTCTGGTTTCCAAGAGAATGTGGGGCAGTTTCGTAGTAAAAACACTCGTGTGTTACAGAAAAAAAGGGTAATATGTTCCAAATTAACCTCCTACCAATGCAAGTCTACACTGTGCCTGGGTGAAGGTGGATCTCTACCCACAAATGAATTCCTGAAGTGGTCTCTATGGACACGAGGCCACAACTGCACTTGTGGCAGCTCCCTAAACCAGGGGAGCCTGGAGAGACATGTTCGGGATTATATTCAAGGCAAAGAAATGCACCTCGTACAGGGTTATGAATAAAGCCTTGCTGTTCAAAAAGAACTTATTTAAATGAAGGAACATTCAGCAAAGCTTGCACAAAATAATAACATCTATATATTGCCACTACAGAGTCACAGTAGAAAACCACTTTTTCTATCAGAAATAAGCTCCTTTCTCTGATAGCAGCATGTTTCTTACAAAAGCCTGAGAGCACTTACCTATTTACACACCCCAAATACCTCATCTCCCTACAGAATCTTAATAACTTCTATCTGACAAGTCAAGTACAGATTTGTGGTACTGACTCCAAGATGACACTCATAACTGTCACACAGCCCAGCACTCGAACACACAAAGATACAGCTTCAATAGACTTGACCATCAGGTATAACTCCTCCAAAAAAAAAAAAAAAAGGAAAAAAATCTTTCTAACTACTTGCCATATTGAATAAAAAAGCTCCCTAGAATTAGTCTGTACACAAAGCTGTACAACTATGACACAGTCCTTCCAACCAGGCAAACCCAACTCTCTTCATTTGATTCTGCAAACAAGGGCGACAACAAAAGCATTAATTTAATGACAAAGACTCCTTTCACCAAAGGAGCAAAACTACAGGACAGGAAACGGAGAGGACCCGATTCTGCTGCCTCCGCCTATTCACAAGAGCTAAATTCATTAAAACATGGCAGGAAAGGGAGTAAATAAATACAACATCTGTTTCCTGGCCATTCAGATCCCCATGTGGTACAGAGTCAGAGGTCACCGGGGCTTGTGCACAAGGCAGGCCTACAGTTAGTAATAAGAGCTGAATTTAACATTGTCATTATTTTATAGCTGGAACTAATAAGTACACAGAAAGTATTTCTTTTGCAATTATACAGGCTCCTCCAATATTAAATAGATTGTCTTATAATTCTTTTAGCATATAAAAATGGAGAAAGTAAAAAAAAATTCTTTTGACAGTCTTGAATATCAACATTTAAATATATTTAACAATATCATCTTGGTTAAAAAAACTGAAAGAAAGAAAGACGATGAAAAAAAGAAACAGCAATCCCACGTATTGGGACATTTTCAATTAACAGAAAAAAAAATATCCCATTGTAATGTGGAAGACTAGTCTGTACTTGCACATATCTGACACAGAAGGGTTTACAGATCTCTTTGCCAATGCTGGCTCGTATTTTGGATATAACAAATACCAGATGTGCATGAGTAAGACCATTTCACCTTCAATGAGGGAGAAGGTTTTGTAGTAATGAGTTGGTACAGCTTCTGCAGTCAGACAGGCTTCCAAGTAAATTGAGATTTGGCACATTAACAAATTAGCACTCTCAACTCCTAAGGAAGTTTACACATCCCTAACATTTTGATATGTACAAATGACACTTTCTCTGCTAAGTCTTTTGAAATTTGCATGTGTATCATTCTAGCAGTTTATTTGAAAGACAGAAATAAGTAGGTTTTTTTCTTGACCCCAGTAGTACTTTGCAATGAATCCCACTAAGAGAAGAGAATGTTTCCTTTACCATTAGACATAAACTCTACTGGACCTTGACAACATCACAGCCCAGCCCCAAACTACAGCTGTACAAACCCACCAAAGACAATGGAATCGCATGGTCTGGAATTTAGCGTATCGCACTAACATCCGACACGAACAGAAGTCAACCAGATTCCTAGATCCCAGCTGGCAGAAGGAATTGGGACCTAACAAAAAAGAAAACAACCCTGGGACGGTGAAATTCCCTATTTCCATGCGACTTTTACGGGAGTCGCTGGTCACATCAGGTTAATGGTTTGATGATACTTTGTAAGAAGAACATCAAGGTACTGTCCTTCCTGTAGAGGACAGCATTGCAAATGGCTACACCAGAAACCAACTTCAGGTGCTGCCAAGAAGCAGAGAAAATGTCTATTTCAGGAATTTTGGTACCATGTTTACCTGAATAGAGTATTATGAACTCATTACTGTTACCTGCGAACGCACCAAATACCTTCATGTAAAGAAGAATCGCTTAGAATAAGAAGTCTATTCTTAGGATAGAATCTCTTGTCAAATAAGACAAAATTACTTAAAACGGTTTTGGCTAACCCAGGTTACTGGATATATTTCTCCCTTTAGGAAATGTGATCACAATAAATACTTCTGTCAGTCAATGACATTGTCATTTGAAACTAAAAGAAGTGGTGACCAAGACAAGCCTCCTTTTGTGATAAATAGAAACTAAACACTTTTTTGTTCTCTCAGTTTACAGCTCAGTAACAGTGAAGCACTCTTACACAAAGAATGAAATATCTATACATAAAATAACTACTCTGATTTAGTAATACAACGGTATCCAAATGAAACAGTCACCAAAAAATCTTGTTGATTTTCTGGCATAATTTTACATCTTGCCTTTCTTGCAGGTACAGATATTGAAAGGTTCAGATGAAATGAGAAAGGTATTTCCAACAAAGAGAGAATTAACAGCACCTCCTGTACAAAGAAAGCTCCCTAAAAAAGACAAGTTTGAGTAAGTCTGTTGGAGAGTTTGTGTCTGGGTCTTGAAACGAATGAGCTAAGTCCATAGCTCCTGGCTGTGCAGTACACCTTGTAAAGAGGCATTAGCTCCTTTCAGGTCTTTAAGGGAGGGAAAAAAAAAAAAACATAAAAGGAAAGGAGGGGGCGTCATAATATTTTACAACAGGATGCAAGAGAATCTACAAACACAGGAAGAGAGCAAGTAAAGCCCAGCAGGCCTGATCTCTCTCCTTCAATCAGGACGATCACAAACCCTATCAATCACATGTTGCGGGGGGATCACAATACCGAGAGCACGGTTTATGGCTTACGTTTCCCCGCACTGCACAGCCACCTCTCTATGGGACCCTTATTGTTTTAAGATCGGGGCAGGAAGCTCCACTTTCTTCCTTAAGGTTCACTGCCTCCATCATTTTCTTGTCACCTGGAGCACTGTGTGCCATATATCACGAAGGCTATTTTGTTAAAAGCCTTTAAATGCCTGTTTGAAAAGAATTAATAATCCTATAGAACTCTAGCACAGAGAATTTAAATTTAGCCAGAATTTAAATTTAGGCCAAAGTCCAATCACATTATTAAAAGTTAAATACAGCCTCTATATTAAGCAGTCAATTCTTTTCTTACAATATTCCATTGACAAGAATGCACTGTTTGAAAGTCCAGCTCAGTATAAACCAGCTGAAGCTACATCTCATCCTTAAGATAAATATGAAGTCAATCCAACTGAATTAGCCAGGCCAATGTCTGACCTACCTGATATTGTCCTCTCCTTTACTGTTTTATTCTCAAATACACACTGTTACCTCCCCCCAAAAAAAGCAACAAACGTGTCTCAATTAAATATTTAAGATGTAATTATATGCATCTTGGCTCTAGGCTAATTTATAGTAACTATCCAGACTGTAAAAACTGGGTGACAAAGAGATGGGGAGATGAGTAAAGAAGGAGGAGGATTTCAGATTTTTAAAGAAAATTAGCAGAATCATCATTATGTAGATGGACAAAGTGAGGGTCAGGAAGCTTCAGTAAATTCCTAAGGCTACAGAATGACATAAATCCAAAAAGTTAGTGCTTCTGGGAGAAAGGTGTAGCTAAATAGTTTTATCTATTTAGGATTTTTATTGTGCACTGGCTAGATTTTCATCCTGCGTTTAAAAATCTAGATCTTCATCTCTATTTATTAAAATGAAAAACACCACTACAGAGAAATCTATCAACCCCACCTAATGGTTTCATCTTATATACTCCATTAGCAGCTGGGATGTGTTATTAATAACAATTCACAGTGAACAACAAAGCCATTAAACTTAATGCAACACAGACATTCTGAATAAAGTATGACATTGCCTTATGCCAGCTGTGGACTAATGCAAGTTCATTGTAAGCATTTTAATCACGAACTGTTAATATAAACAGTCACCATGCTATTCATAGATTGCAATTTCATAAAAAATAAAAATGTGTATTTTACAAACAGTAAAAGATCTTTAAGTGGTGTATCAATTGATTGGAATGCTTATTATTGTGAATTATTTATCAGGGTACTTGAAGAAAACCTACTTTCTAAAAAACCCGAGTTTTCATTTTCAATAGGGATAAAGGTGATTGACTGCCCCAACCAGAGGAAGAAGCAGATTGTTTATTTCTTGCAAGTTGTGAAAGTATGAAAAACCAAAAAACCCACAACTGTGGTTTTTAGTGTCTTCCACACCAGCATGTGGCAGGCAGTTAGAAAAATGCATTCACTATCTCATTTGATTGGTGTTTTCTCCTCACAAAAGGAAACTAATTTATTTTCAAGATCTTCTTACTCAGCAAGCCCCTGAAATCCACACACGAGGAAGACACCAGAATAGCAAGGTTCTCAACACAAGCAGATCTGTGTACAACAAATCCCTGCTCGTGTGATTTACATTGTCGCTAATTAGCTCTATAGAACAAGGAGAGTAAATGCTAAGTAGAAGAACTTCCTCTTTCCTCTCTTTGCCAAATTAAGCCCAAGCAGTCAACAAAACTTTAAATTCAACTTCTGTTCACTGTCTATTTAACATGAGGAGGACAATAAAGTGACAAGTGCGACAGGCATTGATGCTTGTATTAAAAAGCATAGGTTTGGGAAGTTGGATTTGTTTCGTTTTTCTAATACACACAAACACATTTTAGAGAGACAGAAAGAGATGAAATTATGTAATCAAATTAATATTTAACATTCCCTGCTAGGTATTTTCTCTAAGCTTATTTATAACAAACTGCAACTTGACTAAGAGAACATAAGAACTGCTATTTCAAAAAAAAAAGTATTCTGTGGCTTTTCAGTGATTGGAAAGAGCTTTGCAGAAAAGAATAAAGCTTAGACATGAAGGCTGTGTGATGCAAACGGTGTTGTCACCAGCCCTCACATCACACACTCTGCAATCAGTTAAGACCGTTCCATTTGAGCTCCATGAGAGTCCAAAGCAAGACCAGAGTTCCCAGTCTGTCTTTTAACAGCCAAAAACTCCAAATAGCAACCTGCTCTGCAACTGTACTGCTGTCATAAAAGCTGAATAAATTCAACACAAGTATTTTATTCATTATTTTCTGGGGTGAAAACGAAGGAGAAAAACCCCCAGTTGGATTTGGCAGAACCAGGAGACACCATCCAGCTGCATTTCAGTGTATTGTCAATATGACTCAACAGCTACTGCAAGAGCCTGCAGAGGCAGGGCAGCTCTATGTGTGACATTACAGAAAGCAGTAAGAGCCAAATAGGTTTTTTTCCTCCCAAATTCTGGAAAAGATGTAAGAGGAATATCAAATGAAGCAAAAGAAAAACACCAGAGTGAAACAGCTCAAAAAACACCACCAAAATTAAATCTTGAATTAAAAGTCTAAAAAAAATACAATTATGACAATAATTTAAAGCCATAACTAAGAATGTTGTTACAATATTTCATTATATAATAACTACATATATTTATTAAATTTGCTTCTAGTAACATGACAGGACTCCGACTTGTCATCACCAATTTTCAGAACTAAACAATTATTATATTTCTGAAAATACACTAAAAACCACCTAATTTATAGATGTAACACTATAACGTTTTGTTCCTTAAAGCTTCAGGTGGAGCTTCCAGAAAAACTCAAGGCTTGACAGACATCTTAAAAACAGAGGTCTGGTATTTGAAATAATTTAATTCACACAGGAGGCAGCACAAGCTCCAGTTTTCTAAAAGCAGGGTGAGGCGAGTCCTGCTCTCATGTAGATTGTCTGCATGAAACCAGTATGATGCCATGCTGAGCTTTTCTGTGTTTAGAAAGTCAATAGTGATAGCAAACACCACAAATAAAGTTTTCTTGTTTCAGAGTACAGTGTAGGGACTGGCCATCAACCAGCTCCTTCACACAGGACAGTTAATTAAACAGTCTGCCCTGTGCTGCCCTGGGGATTCAGGAACAGGGATGTGTAACACAGAACCCACCGGATTCGCTGCATCTTTCCAGTTAAAAGAACAGTTTAATCTCACACTTACCTTCCCTGTCAGAACAGAAGGAAATTCTGTATCAAACTTGTTGCTCAAGCCAAACCTTGAAAACAAAAGAGACAAACAAAATATATTCCACCTAACTTACTTTGTTTCCCTTAATAAAAAAATGTAATATTTTGTACTTTTAAAAAAAGACAACTACTCATTTCTTTTGCCCTTACAGTTACATTATTTCATGAGCTTTCAATTTAAGTTTATATAAGGTCTTGTGTTTCACTCATGAGATCAGTTACAAGACAGAGAAATGTAGCTTGTTGCCTGACTTTAATACCTTCAGGACACTAAAAGTGCAAAAATTCCATCAGGATTGGATGGCAGCAAGGTTCAATCTTTGCTTTCTTTACGAAAAAAAATCTCCAGCTATTAAATTTCAGATTTACTAGACCCTTTTGTTGCTATTTTTCTTACTCATGCAATTTATTCACATGCAATAGATAAAGCTTATTACAAGGAGCCCATTCATGATCATCTTAGAAATTTATAACCATATAGTCTTAAAAAATTGCTTTGGGCTTGGTTAAACTCTCTCATGCAAAACACGTAAGAGCCGACACAAAGAACAGGTTTTAAACAACTACGCCCTTCAAGAAAATTAAGTCTTAGGTATCACTGTGACTACTCTTCATTGAAGTGTTCCTGGATTTGAGCAAGAGGGAAGTCTTCATTCCGACCACTGAAACCTCCAGGGAGCGAGACTTTGCTTGTAAACCTGTGTCACCAGAGCTCCAGAACTCCCAAACGAACTGAAGCTTCCCAAAAGCGAGTGCTGGAGACCAGCAGGCCACTGACAGTGCAGGCTGACTTGTCTATTAGAAGTTAACAACACCCTGATGCTAAACCTGCGATTGTTGCGAATTTATGCAGAACACACGAACTCTGATCTTCCATTCCCTCTGCCTTAATTGAAATCTCTAACCTTTGCAATTCAGTAATTTAACAAATGGCCTCTCAGCTCCATTTAAGTTTGAACAGAGCTTAACATTACATTTATAAAGTTAAACATACTGTACATCAAAATTCACCATCAGCTCCGCTAAACTACCTCTGAGTATTTTTGTTCAAAAAAACCCCAAAACAACAAAACCCCAAAGGGTTGGGGTTTTTTTCCAAGAAGACGAGCACAAATACATTTGCTATTGTAATATTTACTGTAGAAACAAACCTTCTGGAGAGAGAGTATTTGCTTTCAAAGTGACACCTGAAGTACTCCTTGGACAAACTCCAGTATTTCTGAAATGTCATCAGTCCCTTATCATTATAAAATACATAGATCTTCGTGTGCACAGCCTAATAATTCAGATATCCAAACTTAGCAATGTAAATTGTTTAGAAGTACACAAAAATGTAAAATAGACCCTAAAAGATGAAGAAGCACAATAAAAGAACTTGTGCTGTCTTTAGAAACACAGTAAAATAATTAAAATGTTTGTCAACAACACTGGTGAAGGCCAATCAAGTTCTTCAATGTCTAATTTAAGTCAGAGCCGTGACTCTAAAGAGCAGCGTATTTGAGCACCAGTTGTGTAAAACATAAGAAAACATCCCAAAGAGTAGATTTTAATTGATGTGTTTCTCCAGCTTTGTCTCTTACACTATCCTAAGCACCACAACCAATCATCACCTATTTGTTTGTTTCATTTAACATATTTTCACTGGAAAGTTTCTAGCAGTGAATGCGAGTGAACTGGACACCAGCACAGCATGGGGTACTGCACAGCCAAGTGAACTGGAGAGCCATGATGTTAAATTAGTGCCCCAAACCAGCAAAACCAGTGAGATTTTAGGCAAGCACGAAGGCTACGAATGTAAGAACATTTCCATAATCTTGCAAGTCAGCCTCCACATTTTGTAGCTTCTCTTTTTAAGCTGAAATCTTCCAAGCTTTGATATTTATTTCTAAGGAAGCTTGAAGGGCAACGAGGTAGTCTTTTCAATCTTTAAAAAATTCAGAAAAGACTAATGATACGAAGCACAGGCACAAGCTTGCTTTGAGGAATACAAACTTTTCTGTTTATCAGCAACAAAACTACCTGAATTGAACACAAAGTTGAAATAATCAGACAATATAATAAGTGAACTACAGGAAACTCAGGTTATATACTGCAGAATTATTTACTCTACCCAGACTAATTCCACTAAATCATGCGAAAGGTGCACCCAGCCCAGAACACTGACTTTTACAGTCGCCAGTAGCAGATCCCAAGGAAATGGCAAAAGAAAAAAAAAAATTGCAGATGTGTACTCTTCTGACCCTCAGCAATTCCTAGTTCAAAAACTTCCTAAGCCATAGGTACTGTCTTTGATCTCAGTGGTCATGTAGACTCATTAGAATTCCTACTGCACCACCAATTTCCATAACATAAATTAATGCTTTCTGATTTAAATCTATTAAGAATACAAGCCCACAATATATTTTATTACGTTAAATCTAAAGCCTGATAATGTCATCAACATATTTAAAAGCCAAAACTTATCAGCTGCCAGAACATTCCATTCTGTTGTAACACATCCAGGAAACCTAAGTTACAGAAACGTGTCTCTTTTACACTGACACCTACAAATGGCTAAAGGAATAGAAAACATTTTAACTATACTATATATATAAAAAACAGGACTATGCTACAGCATAACACTATGTTTAGTCAGCATCACTGATGGCCTTTAGCACAGTTTTATTCAAGTGCCTCTACCAGTTCTACAGACTTTCCTCATGATTATTTATCACATAGTTTAGAATCATTAAACTCCTATAAGACGGGACTGGGGAGGAATTCAAGAACAAAATTTTAAAAATATATATCTATTTTTTTTAAGAAATGTTAAAGCAGAATGTTATACGGTTCTATAGCTCTTCAAGCAACTTTGTAAAATTACTGAAGTTTTATTAGAATATTTAATGTAAAGAAGTTAAGACCTAAAGTCTTGATTAAGAGATAAGTAACTTCATTGGAGTTTCTACAACAGGCTAATGATGTAGATGATTTGGCCTATGAAGTCTTCTAAAATTCAGTATATTTAGAAATCACTATGTGAAGTAAGTTGCAGCATGTGTCCTTTAAATAATTTTAAAAAATCACTTGGTGGCAACCTATTTCTGGGCTAGTTCTCTGGCTCCTGAGTGAAAGCTGCCCAAAGTCTAACATTTAGAAATTCAGGTAAGTCACCCATATGCTTTGGTTGCAATTTTCTCACTGGATGACAAATATCTCTAGAAGCGAGGCACTCTTTACTGCAGGCAACAATACTGTAATGGAAGCAGGATAACCTAACTTTCTAGTTCTGTCTCTCTCTCCTTGTTTTAATGTATAGCATTAGACAAGTCCCATCATCTCATTTCCCCCCATTTGTAAAGCAGGGAGAATGCAACTTCTCAGAGGGAGCTGTAAGACAATATGTTTCTAAATCCCTCACATTAAAGACTGAAATGAACACCCTGAATCATCAGTTGCAAACCCCCCCTGCAACAGGTATGATGTTATAAAATTCTTCCCGTTAGTTTACAAAGCACAAAGAAGAGAGGTTTCCTGTCCCCAGAACTGAAGCAGGAAGATGTAGAGGACACTTTCTCCTATCTAGAGACATATTCTACAGGTGCATTACCATTTTTTTCTTCTTTCAACTTGAATAGAGCTTCCTTCTCATTTATCCCACTACGATATTTATAGATAGTAATCAGTTTTACTAGACTACACAAGCTAAACCTGTTTTAGTCAACTCTCCTACAACAGACTCTCCAACCTCCTTCCAGCACTGCTCCTTTCCCCACATCAAATCTAGGCTACATTTAACCTTCTTTGAACAGACAAAATCAGATCCTACATTGTATTCTTTCTGAGGTATCATCTAAGCTTTATCCAGCATTAAAGAATAAAGAAGACATTCAGCAAGAGCCTTGTGCTGAAATCTCCTTGAACACTTAACATTCCTCTTCCTTGTCTAGGACCTTTTCCAATGAAGCCAAGAGAACAAAGAGCATCCTTACCCACAGATACTGTTTTGGATAACTACGCTTTTGATAACTAGCAGAAGGCTGAGCTCACCTGCTATTTAAAATATGTGGAATCTGCTATTTTAAATATGTGGAGGATGGAGTAGTACCAGACAATAATCAAATGTCATCTTATCACAACTGAGGGCACTGGGCTCTTCCCTGCCTTCCTCAATTGATGACAATGTGCTTTGCATTAGCACCTGGACTGTGGGTCCCTGGGACCCTCCTACGGAAAATATAATGGAATAACAAAACTTGTATCCAAAACTAGGAGGTCTGTAAACTTAAGTAGGAATCACAAGCTGCATCCTAAAGGCCAATCTGATAGCCTTCTGTGATGTTGTAACTGGTTGGTTAGATGAAGGGAGAGCAGCAGATGTCATCTACCTTGAC
>JAOTQQ010000063.1:1956714-1979133 GCA_026546715.1 Gallinago undulata | reverse complement strand
GGAGCAGGGTCAAGTTGGAGGCCTGTGACCAGTGGTGTCCCTCAGGGGTCAATACTCAGCCCAGTCCTGTTCAACATCTTCATCAATGACCTGGACGAGGGGACAGAGTGTATACTCAGCAAGCTTGCTGATGACACCAAATTAGGAGGGCTGGCTGACACTCCCAAAGGCTGCACCGCCATCCAGCGTGACCTGAACAGGCTGGAGAGATGGGCTGAGAAGAACCTAATGAGGTTCAACAAGGACAAATCTAGGGTCCTGCACCTGGGGAGGAAGAACCCCAGGCACCAATGCAGGTTAGGGATGGATCTTCTGGGAAGCGCTACTGAGGAGAAGGATCTGGGAGTCCTGGTAGATAACACACAATGTGCCCTTGTTGCCAAAGGGGCCAATAGGATCCTGGGCTGCAGAGGAAAGAGTGTGGCCAGTAGGTTGAGGGAGGTCGTTCTCCCTCTCTACTCTACACTGCTGAGGCCACAACTGGAATACTGCATCCAGTTCTGGGCTCCCCAGTTCATGAGGGACAAGGAACTACTGGAGAGAGTCCAGTGTAGGGCAACGAAGATGATTAAGGGATTGGAGCACCTCCCTTACAAGGAAAGGCTCAAGGAGCTGGGAATCTTTAGCCTGGACAAGCAAAGGCTGAGGGGAGACCTTAATTATAACTATCTAAAGGGTGGGTTAAAGGATGTTGGAGCCAGACTCTTTTCAGTGGTTTCCAGTGATAGGACAAGGGGCAACGGGCACAAGCTGGAACATGGGAAGTTCCATTCAAATATGAGGAAAAACTTCTTTAGGCTGAGGGTGCCAGAGCCCAGGAACAAGCTGCCCAGGGAGGTCATGGAGTCCCCTTCTCTGGAGATCTTCAAGCCCTGCCTGGATGCCGTCCTGAGTGATGTGCTCTGGGCAACCCTGCTTTGGCAGGGGAGTTCGACTAGATATCCCTAGAGGTCTCTTCCAAGTCTGACAACTCCGTGATGGGCAAAAACATGTCCTTAGTTACCTCATTAGTATCCATCCACATGGACTTAATGATACAGAAAAATTACATCTGATAAATAAAGACATAACCAAGTTAGAGTTTGTTTACTGCTCTGGTTTTGAAAGTTATTACCGTTGCTTTGGGAGGCATATGACTCAGTCTTCACTAAAAATGTTTATGTTGAGATATTTGGATACAGCAACCAGAGTCACACTGACTATGAAAGAAACAGCAAACAATGAGTTTATAACTCATTAAAATGGAATTTCAGAAGCAAAGAAAAGGCATTTCTCTGCTAAATAGTACTTTCTCTACTAAAATTCAAAAGTTTTTTGAAAACAATATGATTGATAGCTAATTTTTTCAAAGAAAGAATCTTCTAGAGTGAAAGAGCATTGAACAAGATGAGCATAAATTTTGCTAACCGCTTTCACATACATTCTCTCTGTGAGTAAAATAAAACAAACAAATACACTTTACATGATCACTCTTACCATGCACAGGGGTAAAAGGGTTAGCAAAACAGCCAGTGGAAAAAGCAAGATCCTGCTATAAACCCTCAGAAGATTCTTGGATTTTATACTTAGTACTGTTGGATACCGCAGTAGAACTCTGTTAGGGTCAGCAGCTCACTGACAAGGTCATCAGAATAAAAACTCTCATGCAACAAACTAATACATAGTTTGAACCTACTAACTTGGGAGTTTTACTGTACATGAAAAGCTGGACCAGAAGATGAACCTGGAATTAGAGAATTATCCCTTCTCTACACACCAAAAGTATCCAAGAAGGCCAGTGTCAGATGAGGAACAGAAGGCATCTGAAACAAAAATCCAAGGAAAATAGTGGCTTTAAAAAAAAAACCAACAGTATTCTTTTTAATAGAGTGTCTGACTTGTCAGGACAGAAATTTTTATCAGCAATGTTCCAGACAGGTTCAGAAAACAAACACAAGTTTTACTCAATGACGTATCCCACTTCAGTAACTAGAGCAGGCTGCTTCTGAAGCCAACTGATTTCAAAAGCAGCAGCATCTGTGTGATCAAAAAGTGTCACAATTTCAGAGCTGATACATACTAAAGAGAAACTCTTTAGGAAGCAAAATATTTCCCATTTAATAAAGAGATTAGGATTACATACTACAGTGTCTAGGGTTTATTTGCATTTTATTGATAAGATCCATTAACTTTTTGTAAATATAAGGAGATTTAAAAATACATCATGAACTGATAAAAGGTGCCTTCTACCATTCAGGCAGGTATACTTGTTAAAGGAAGAAAGCTGGGAGGAGTGGGAAAAAGGGAAAATAAGGTGGATGGGAATTCAGTTCAGGTAGTTAGAAGGGTATGTACACTAGCTCATGGTTTCCACATCACTCACAAGCATTGCTTTCTTTTGATGTAGACATCACTAGTTGACAGGGTTCTTGGAGATGCTCCTTCCCCTCCCCAAAAGATGCTGGAGCCAAGAAGGAACTTTAAGGAAAATCACTAATACACAAAAAGCACCACAGCAAAGCAAGAGTATAAGAATTTTTCCAGTTCAGTCCTTAAAACCAGATAACCAATAAGATGGGTATGTGGAATTCTGATCGTTTTGCTTGTGTTACATCCCTCCTTCAGTCAGGTCACATACTATTTAGGCTCAGGACTGAAAGAAATTCCACCAACACAAGCAAGCACACTGCGGTGCAGCAGAGCAACAACCCGCTGACACCTGATTTAGACTTACATGAGGGACACGGTATCAAATCCAACATTAGTTCTCTCAGGTTAAGAGGGAATTCCCCGCCCTGTGTTTGTGCTGCAGATAGCTAGGTCACACTGCACCTATTTACAGGGAGATATGGGCATTCTTTTATGCAATCCACAGACACAAGCTTGATGGACCTCTGTGATATGAAAATTTCAATACCTCCCTCCCTGCCACAAAAATCAATATATCGACCAACAACTTGTTATGGAGGTACTTTGTTATATTAATTCCTCCACTTGCAGGTCTAGGAATATTAAGAAAATCCCTACGAGTAAACATTGCATATAAGGCCACACTGTTTGCTCATCTTCTGTTCCCACTGTTTAAACAAATAGCAAACATTCTCTAGGGGAGAACTTTTTAGAGTAGGGTAGATGGTTGGACTTGATGATCCCAAGGGTCTTTTCCATCCAAAATGATTCTATGATTCTGGCTCGTGTTGTGTCCTAATGACAAAAACACTTAAACGTAAACCAAACTCACAACTTAGTTTGGAGCGGATGAACTCCAGCACAGCCATGTGCCTCCTCTGCAGTGCAGTGGGGGGGCTCCGCTGAGGTAGAGGAGGGTGACAGGGAAAAAGGCTGCCCCTCCTCGCACCGTGTGGCCTTTACTTTTTAATCTAAACAGATTATTGAGAAATAGAAGCGCGCCCAGGGCTGTCAGGGCTGAGGAGCTGCTGCGCCTGCACCGAGCGGCCAGCGGAACTTCAGTGGTTCATTCATGACTTCAGCTTAGCCTGGAGCTACTGGAAAATACGAAGTTTCCTCGTTTTAAGTCCTTACAAGCAAAATTCCTCTCACAAAACAGGTGGTGGTGGGGGGGGAGGTGAGGAAGAGCTGAACTGCATATCGAGGTAAGGCGGGCGGCTGCCTCAGCGGGGAAAGGGAGACTG
Organism: Gallinago undulata; assembly: GCA_026546715.1. Lineage (NCBI taxonomy): Eukaryota > Metazoa > Chordata > Aves > Charadriiformes > Scolopacidae > Gallinago > Gallinago undulata. The sequence continues at coordinate 1,975,501 of JAOTQQ010000063.1, read as the reverse complement.
AGGGCAAAAAGGGCCGGGGCTCAGTCCTCCCGGTGTCCTTAACCCCCTCCCCACACCCGTCAGCGGGGCGACCCTAATCCCAGGACAGCACGGTGCTGCCTCCGGGCCTCCACCATCCCCGCCACACCGGCCCTGTCACGCTGCCTCCTACCCCCCCCCTCCGCCTCTCCCTCCCCCCCCCCCCCCTCAACTCCTTACACGGTGATGTGCCCGGCGCCCCGTACCGCTACGGGATCCGGCGCATCGCGGGGCCGGGGCAGCTCCTGGCTCCGTACCACCGGCTCGGACTCCTCCTCCTCTTCCTCTTCTTCCTCCTCCTCCAGCTCATAGATCGTGTCGAAGTCCGCCATATTGGGGAGTAGTACGCTCATCTCAAGCCCTCCCCCCCGCGCCGCCTGGGCGCCCGCTGCGCATGCGCGCGCCTGTGGGAGCCCTGAGGGGAGCGCGGCCCTTCAGCCTTCCCCGCTCGCCGAGGCGACGCGGGTGGCCCCTCTCGCCGTTTCTCCGGAGGCTGTGCCTTCGGGGAAGGGTAGGAATTGTCACCGGCTCCGCTGATAGCCCACCCCGTCCCGCCTTCCCGCCGTACGGCGGTTGGTGGTGCGGCTTCTCAGCCCCCGAGGCTGCTGAGGGGAGGAGGGGGCTTCCCGCCCGCCTGTGGGCGCGGCAGGTGGTGCTCCTGGCGGTTTTACCCCTTTTTCCAGGTGTGTTTCTGTCAGGTTTTTAATAGAAGCAGCCGGGTAGATGTTTTCCCCAATCTTCCCCCTCTCTTTTTGAGTCGTTTGCTTGGTGAGGTTTCCCTCGGCGCCACTCATCCGCGGCCTCTCCGGTGAGGGAGGAGGGGGTAGAGTTTTTCCCCAGGCCTTGAGCTGCTTGTCCAGGGGTTTGTTGTTCGGTTTGGAAATTGAGTTGCTTTGATTTCTGTGGGGTGGTGACAGGGAAGAATATCCATATAGGAGGAATAAATTGGGGAAGAAAAATCTCTCTGCATAGTCGAGAGCAGAGGAATACCCCCTCAGGGGAATGCCCCCCCCCCCCCGCACGCAGGTGTAAATTATTCTTGAGTTTAAGAACTTTATTAGTCACCTACTGCAAGTAGAAAGTAAGCCCCAAAAGTGTTGGTGTTCCTAATTGCAAAATAAGAATCAGAAATAAAGTTCTGAGACTGAACGGGGGTTGCTTGTTTTTTTTTAATAGTAGTATAGCTACCACAAAGTGTTGTATTGGGTCTGGTGTGTGGCCAGTTCTGAATTCCTGACCCAGAGCTACTGTAAGGAAGGTAGCTCATCTCCACCTAAAAGAGGGAGTCTCCGTCCCTGCCTGCTGTTCTCAGGAAAAGACTTCACTCATAAATAATCTTTGCTGTTTTTCAGGGCTTTCTAGACAGCAGCAAAATGTGGCTGGCTTGATTATGAAAATTTTTGCTACTTCCGAAAGCCAAATTGTACAAGCTACAGTTTTATCACTGCTGCGTACTCTTTACTTCAGCACGTTACCCATTTTATGTGGAGTTGCAGGTAAATCCCACTCTTCACGAATTGAGAAAAAAAAAAATCATAACTATGGGAGAAGATGTTATAGAATGAAATTAAAGTACATGTTCTATGTTTTCACATTTTTGTAAAAAATAAAAATATCTTGTTTAGTGATGAATATTGTGGATAAAGTGTAGAGAAGGTAAGTCTGGGATGGAAAACGTCTCATTGTCATCACTAAATATTAAAAAGACGTATGATTTGGAAATATGTCAAAAAAGCTAAAATAATTCTATAATTGAAGATCTAATATTTTTTCCACTCATCTTCTCTTGTATATATGTGATTTCCAGTCATAACTCATGGAAAGAAAGTCTTGAAACTACTGAAATAAAGTTATATATAGGGTTACTAATAAGGTACTGGCCTTTATTTTACTCTCAGTTAAATACAGGATGTCTGCTTTACCTAATGAGAAAGTCATTAACATAAGACAGTTAACTGAGAACACTTTAAAAATTGATAGATCTGATGCCGTGCATTTACAGTATAGGCTTTAATATCTAGTTGAGATTATCTTAGTTCTGGGCACCTTTGGTGAACCATCCATGAGAAAAGAAGTTCTATTTAGAATATAACCAGGGTATGTAACCTGGTGTCCTTTTGGCCAGTATTGCCTGTGAGAAGGAGCTAAATGCGAGTTTTTGGTCTCAAGGCTGTGTGCTGATGCTGAGCAGAAGTCAGACAGCTCTGGGCAATCAGAGCAATCCATGGAACATGTTCTTTAGTTTATTTATTTAGTTTTCCAGCACTGTCCCTGCAGAATGCTAAATAAAATAGGGGAAAAGTAATTGCTTTATTTTCTTCACAGTGATACAACACTTCTTGTTTTCTCAAAGCTTTGTATCACCACTGATTTTTATAAACCTTGCTGGTGTATTTCTATTTCTTAGAATATTTAAGCTGACAAGTGAAGAGTTTTTACAGGTGCTTCCCTACTCAAAGGAATAATTTGAATAGAGGGCCAGAGGTAGCGTCTTACCCAGATAGATGTGAAATGTGTTGTCTTAAATAATTTTTTGTGAAGATAGTTGCCATCTTTCTCTGTGTTTAACTAACTATCAGTGCCTCTACTTCTTGATTATCATCACTATTTCATCTGGACCATGTCTCTACAGTACTTCCATTAATAGAATTGTGACTACATCAGCAGCAAGGATTTCTTGGCATTGAAAGAAATAATGAAGATTTCTTGACTACTTATAACAGCACCTCTGTAACCTTATGAATTGAGAGATCCTGTCCCTATTTGCAAAAGTTTGTATGCTTTTGTGTGTGTGTTTTTATAAAGCTAAAATTACACTGGTGATGATTCCATTGATACAAAGTATTTGGATTTCAAAACAGTTTGCCATAAAAATGTCTCACTGCTGAAACTAAGCTGTTTGGAGATGGAAAACAGCTTAATGAGCAGCTAAAAGATAGAGAACACAAGATAGTGATAAAGACAGGCCTCGTATCAGGGAAAGATAACTGATCAAGTCGAGCAGCTGTAAGTGCTGTTACACATGATTATAAATTATTTGGAGTAAGAGGGTGACAAAGTTTGCCACTGAGATGTCTCACTGTCTTCTGGCAAAACTGGCTCCGTGCTGCACAGAGCTAGGGAGGGTGGGGGAGTTATTCCACCCTCGTCTGACAATGTATGCAGCTTGCTCTGCGAAATGCTAGATACATGAGGGACAAAGGTAAAGTTACAGGTGGCTGAGGAGCAGTCCACAGCCTGCTTAGGTGAGTGAATGAGAGGAGAAGAGGCAACTCGTGAGGGATTTCACATGGTCATGACACAGTGGCCTACTGACACCATCCAGCTTTCACTGGGCTAAGTGCATCTGCACTGACTCAGGATGTGGGTCAAGCCCTTTAAGAAGATTTGTGCTAGGGTTTTTTTGAGCGCTTAGAACGCCCCTTGGATGCTGTGAAGCCAAGTCTGATTCCTGTTCCTCGCATGAGTTCGGTTTTGTTCAAATAAAAAATGGTTGAACATTTTAGAAGGACAAAACAAGAGTCAAGGAGTATGTATATTATAAAGTGACATAAGGAAACCAGGTACTTTTCTGCAAGGATTTAGAACTTTAACATTAGATGTGACAATGATGAGATAGACACGGGAGGGAGGGATGGGTATGGTGAACAGTGAGAGATCCAGCAGCAGTATCATGTGTGTTTAATTGGAAAGCCCTACATTTTAATGCAACTTGTGTTCTAGTTTAATGAATAAGCTAATATGACAGGCATTTAAATGGACAGAAGCGAGCATTTTCTGAAATTAAGGTATGAGTGCTGTTAGCTGCTCAAAGAGGTGGTAAAGTGATTTGCTGAATTGAAGCATAAAATGAGGAAGTGTAGAGTTTTGGCATAATATACTGCCTGACCTCTTTATAATGAGTATCTGAAGTATTAGCAAACCAAGAAAGGAAATCTTTTTAATTGAAAGAGATACTTTGCTATACTAGCTTCATATTTAATATCTTACGCTTTTTAATTAACGTGTTGAAGTCCAAGTTCAGCTGTAGTTTCAGTAGACTTTTTTTTTTTGGTGGTTCTCTCCCAGCAGGAATGATGACTATCTGCAGTAAGAATAGACTGTTTTAGAAAAACACCTTTTGTAACCTATATCTGTATTTGAAGAATGCTTGCTTGGTGTTGAGTTTAAGATGTAAAGACTACAGGGAATTATTTCAGTATGATTTATCCAACTTTATAGCTTCACAGGAAGAAGTATTTTGATGCCTCTTTTTCAGAATTTTTTTAGGATGCCATTTATTAGGGGAAACGATTATGTCATAAAACCTGAATGATCTGTGGAGAGATGACGGTCTCTGGCAATGTTTATCCACCCAAATCACTTCCTTTCTTGGAATAAGAAATGTTTCTATGTAGATCATGAAACGTGACAAGAGAGTGTAGGAAAGACAGGAGTTAAACCAAAGTAAAGCATTAAATAAAAGCACTGCTGAGAGGACATGGAAGCTGAATGCTAATGTGGGCCTGAGAGATACTGAGTCTTCTTCCAGTATATTTTTTTTTTCTTTGTTCCATATGAATCTCCACCACACAGTCATTATTCAGAAGGGAGAATACACAACAGGAGACATCATGTTGGCTGTCATAATTCGCTCATTTCAGACACTTAACGTGTTTCAACAAAGGAAGAGGTGATTGGGTAACAGGAATATACTCTTTGAGTTTGGAAAATGTGTTTTAAGGCTGATGGACAAACCATCAAGTTTCACGATCAACATCGACTCAAGAAGTGGAGGAGATGTGAATGCCTCTAGTTTTAATACAGCAGAAGTATTCTCTTTTTCAAAAAGAGTGAACAGAGTAAACAATATTGGACCTCACCTCCAAGGTCCCTACTTCCTGAGTATACAAGCTGAGATGACTGATTCCTTTTTGAGAGTGAGGGAGTTCAGAATACAAGTTCCTGAGAGTTTTGTGTTGGGGTGGTGGGTTTTTTTTTTACCTGATTAGCATGTTTCTTCAGTTCCTAATGTGAAAAGTTCTGGAAAAATTGAAATAAACTTGTAGAAGAAATCAACTGGTAGGAGGTAGTGGTTGGTAATGAGGTGTCAGAACAGAGGTGTTCGTGAAGTGCCATGAACAGCTCTGCAGTAATGAAAAGCTCTGTGCAAATTTGAGTTAAAGTGTTTTTAGCCATTTTGGAACTCCAAAATACTGCTGAAGTATTATTTTCCCAGTAATACAAGCTCGTTTCCCAAGTTGAGAAATTAATCTATTTGAAGTTACTCCATGAAAAACAGGTATGGCTTTAGCCATAAGGGAGAAACCTTAAGAGGCTGGACTGTTCCCTTTAATAGCATCTGATGCGTAATGAAATTTGGGAGGCCTGCATGGCTGCATCACTCGGGTTGGAGTTGTGTCAAACGCTGAAAATTCAAGGCTCTTTTGTGAGGTATGTGTCTGAATTTGTTTTCCTCCTCCTCGTCCTCACTGCGTTCTCGTTGGCTCTTAGTTCAGCCATACAGTGAGCTGGGGAAGATGTGTTTGTTGGTGCTCTGGTTACTCCTGCTTTGTTTGGCTTTCAGAGCTGCAGCTATCAGGTGGCAGCATTCCAAGGGCATCCTGCTAAAATCGTGCGTGTTCTTGCCAATGTATTGAGGCAGAACTATGCCTCGTTCAGAGGAAGTTGCACTGGCTGCCAGAATATGGGTATCCAAAACGGATTTCAGAGAGGAATCCTGCAACCTGTAGAAAACAACCGTGTGAGATGTTGAGATTTTTCCTGGCCTGGTGTTCTATATCATGCCTCTTTTTTGAGCTGTCTAAAGGCAGTGTTCTGTGTTTTGTGTTTGAAACCTCTACCCAAACAGCATGATACTACATGCCTCGGATAATTTCAGCAGGGTCATTAGTCTTTAGTGCATTCATGGAATAATAAAAATCGTTCTTTCAATGCAAATAATATTTTATTTTAAAAAATAGGATAAACCACACATTTTAAGATTTTTTGTTAAGTACCTAAGGCTATTTTAAAATAACTCCCAAAATGTTAGCAGTACCTACCAGTTTCCCCTTTGGGAAATGAAGGCCTGATTTTTGACTGGGAACTGTAGCCAATGTATAGGTGATACTCTTTACTGTTGTGGAATTTATCTTGAGAAAAAGACACTGGTAATTTCTGTGGGTTTGGTTGTTACATTTAGTGGGATTCTTTTTCCCTTTCCAAGTGCATCCAGCATCTCATGGCAAGTTCATATCCTTTGTTTAGAAATAGAAATGTATAACTCATTAGGCAAATTTGCATATGTTCATTTGTTGAAGTAAGGCAAGTCAAGAGTGATGTGGGAGGTTCAATGAAACTATTTTCGTGATACAAGTATTTTGTAATGTCTAGAAGGTTTTTGGCTTTCTGCAAGTGTATGTGGCTCTGTGCTGTTTATACTGAAATGCCTAATGTAGAGGTAGATCAATTTTCAAAAGTAATCTTAGTTTCAAGAGGTTGTCAAGTTTCTGGTTCAGGTTTTTATTTGGCCTGTATTACTACTACAAGCAGCCAATTAGGGATTTAAGTTATACACTCCTGATTTTTCTAAGTATCTTGTAATAAGTTCCTTTCTAATTTTTATTCTAAACTACCTGTCATTACTGTAACTCAGATAAATCTGTAATTTCCTTCATTTTCTCCCACAGATCAATATTTAGAAGCTAGCTAATGAAGCCAAATCACTGTGCTGCTACTTTGAGTCGCAGCATGAACAGTTTGTGGTAAAGTGTTCCTTCTTGATTAAGTATTTATAGATAGTGGAACTGAGAAAGGCAATTGTTCCCAAAGCTCTGGCACCTCTACAGTATTCTCATAAGAATAAAGGTGATTCAGATAAATGTCAGACAGGATTTGGTGGCTGCTGGAATCAGACAGCTGTGTGATGCAGAAATTTCTTTTGATATCAGCATGGTGTTAAAGTGGCTCTCTGCTTTCTTTGCAAACTTGAAATACCAATCAAACAGCTGAATTTAAACAGTGTGATGGTTTTCTATTTACATAAAGTGAAAAAGACAGGAAACTGAGAGAGCTTGGGGAAAACACCCACTGGGTGAGAAGGATCATGTTTGATTTATTATTATTTTATTTGCCTAATAAGGTGCTAAGGGAAAGTCTAATTAAAGTCCCTGGATAAATCTTCAAAGGAGGAAAGATAAATATTGGAAAGTGTTATTCATAGCCTTTAGTGTTTCTTCTCACCCACATAAATACAAATATTTAATACAAGGGCTGGATCATGTCTTCTGAAGCTTTTCTTTTACATAATCGATGCAGAAGTCCAACACAGCTGCCCAGAAAATAATGGTGATGCAGGGACTTGGTGATGGCTGTGTTTCCTCCTCCCAGCTGTGTATCCTGATCCTCGTCTTCCCATGCTGATCTTGGCAGAACGTGAATATAGGATGGGCTCCTGTCAGGCTGTTGTGTAGTCTTTAATGGGTAAAAAAAACGTGCCACCATGTAGTCCTGAATCGTATTTTGATTTGGGATGGTGTTTTTTGGCCAAAAAAAATGGCATAGGCTACAGTCACATACAGTGTCCGAACTCTGTCAGACACGGAGTAAAAATTTCCTTTCAGCTGCTTGCCATTTCCCCATCTTTATGGCTTACTCTCCTCCTGATATGGTAATATGACTGCATACCTAATTGCTCTCTAATCAAGTTTACTAAAAATGATCCCGATTAGTATAAAATAATTAATTTAGTGGGTTTGGTTGCTTTTTTTTTACTAAGGTTATTTTGAGAAACAGCTGTGCTACTATACTTAGATTTAAAGGGACATTATGATCTAGATGGGGGGTAGATATGCACAGGATGAGGGGAATAACTTCTTATTTTACTTAGCTGTAGCCAGAGAAGATAATCTGATACAGTTTTTAGGCTTAGAGGTCATTATCTAGTGCACAACAGAGACTGTCTCTCCCAAATATTTGTTAATATATGGTTTGAATACATTTAAAATAGACTTGATAGAAAAAATTCAGGGTGATGCTCATGAAAAAGGAAAACACTTTTTACTGACAAGACTGATTTTAAACATTTCATAGGAGGTGCTTTTTTATCCCATACAAACTGCAATTTGGCATCTAAAATAGTCTAATTTAAAATGTTTTCTTTATGAACAGTGGTTGTTCTGAAGTACAATCAATGGCTGCAGTGGCTCTTCTGCCCAGTTTGTCAGAACAGTATGATGTTTCCTGACTGGTGATTCAAAAAGATAGACTGGAGCTTGTTTAGAAACTGCAAGATGATAATTTTGAATATGTTGAATGTGAACCTAGTAAATAACCATATGATTTTTTTATTTCAATTTTGATATAAATTACAAGGAAAGAAAAATGTTTAGTTAAGTTGTCCATTTTAGTATACAAATCTAATGGATGATGTGTTGTATGTTATAGTTCTTTATTTGCCAGTCTTCCAAGTTGACTTTGAAAACTGATCACAGGAAAAAAATCTGGAGACTAGAAAAAAGCTTTCTCTCAGTCTCCATTTCTGTATCACTGATAACCTTCACAGAAGCTATTGCCTGCTCTTCCTTCTGATGATTAGAGATTTGGGTTACAAGGTAAAGGTCCTCTTCCCTTTTTTCTTGTATGTCTGAAGTATTATGGTTTCTTCAGGAGTTTCTTGGGAAATTATTTTATCTTCTAGATCCTTCATGTATAAAAGTACAACACAGGTAGAAGGGCTGGTGGAACTGGGGAAACCCTCTGTCCCAAATCAGTTATAGACCAAATGTATGGATTTTTTTTTTTTTAGTGAAAAGCAGAGCAGAGCAGCATGTATGTGTCTCTGTCTGCTAACACATATACGTCTATTAATACAAACAGATCTCTTTGTGTGTGTGTTCTATAACATGCTGCTCTGTCTTCTAAAATGCCCATGCAGTCACATAAGACTATAATATCTATATCAGTGAGCAGTTCTAGAAGATCCTGAATTAAAGCCGTGCAGATCTAGTCTCAGTTTCTCATAGGGCTGAATTTTATGTGTATTTATATACGCCAGATTTTTTGTTTACAGTTAGTTTGCATTAAGATATGCCCGTTTGTTTTAATCATATGAATAGGAATTATTAGAAATATGTTGGAGAACTACCCACAAAATGTTTACAATCAGTAAGATCTTACCCTGTGTTACAGATTTTCTTCCTAATTTAGCTTAAGACATTTATGTATACAATTATATAATTTAGTATTTATTTTTGAAGACTAATAGAATTATTTTCATGGAGTTACTCTAACAGAGTTATATTTGAATAATTGGGAAACAGTGAAGCACATCTTCAAATTTAAGTTATCTAATTTATTGAATCCAGATAATGAATGCTTTGACAAGCCCTGTCTGTGTTGCTTAGTGCATTATTAATGCTCATTGACACTAAGAAAAACAGAATTTAATGTGCTGTTTCTGAGACCAGGAGTTTGATGTTGCTGAAATAAGTGATGCATGACTTTTTGTATGTGAGATAATGATGTTTTCTGGGGTTTTTTTCATCTCTTTTTCCTTTTTATTACCTTTGGTCCTGATGATCTTTTCAGTAATATTAAATTTTTCCAATAGAGCACTTACTGGTATGGTATCAAAAGTTCATATGAAATTCTGAAGGTTATTACTACTGAAGGGTTTGGGGATTATTTTAGTGCTTTGGGTTCTGTTTCTGCTTTTTCAGAGTCACCAGTTTCCATCTACATAACATTGCTACTTCTCATCTGTCAACATGGACCGATAATTAAAGCCAACCACACTGTGAGCATGTTTATCCTGAATTTGTGCTCTTTCAGGATTCACATGGAGTGAACACTTATTTTGTTAAATGTTTGCTTTTTGTGAATGCTAAATTGCTTGGTAACAGCTTCAAAATACGATGTCAGCTGTTTGGGGATATTTCTTGCCTTTAGCCCAAAATAAGTGTTGTGTATAAAATCAGTGTCCCAAGACTGCTACTATTTAACTTAAAAAGTTTAGAGACACTAAATAAAGTCTTAAATTGCTTTTTAGTGTTTGCTGATAGTAACAGTTCTCTTTCCATTACATTTGTGCTCATATCTTTGAGCAGTAATATGTGCATTCCTTGAAGATTGCAGTAATGCTTGTATCTTCCCAAACTGGCATTTTCTCATGCACAGTGCTGCATTTCTTACAATTGAACAAATCTTGATATTATATATCTGTAACTATTGCTTAGGAGATTGGCATGCTTCAACACAGTTACATAGGGCAAAGAAGAGTCATTTTATTTCATTAAATGTAATATGTTGTTATAGCAACATTGTTATGTTTCTTGAGTGTTTTCGAAAAGTAATATTCTTTTCAGTACACTTAAGTGAATATTTATTTATTTAAATCTACGATTTACTCTAATTATATAAAATGTAACAAACCAAATACACCCAGTATCATATATTTTATGCAATAGGACTCTATTTTATAATCAGATCCCTTAGTTTTCTGTGTGCGCATATATATATGATCAGACTAGAACTACATTTACTTGAATCTTCAGTCATATCATTTGTTGTGTCTGTGTCTGAAGCAAATTACCTCCTACTCAAAGATTTTGAGTGATGAATCGTAGCAGTGCAAGTTCCCTGAGACTTCTACAATAATTAAAATATATTGATAACAGTCCCAGATCCTGTACTTAGAAATCAGCTCTCTGATGACAGTTCAAAGAGAGTGGTCCTTTGCAAAGTTGAGTTTTCAAGGAAAGGTAGGGAAGTCCATTCTTGCTTTTTCTTTTTTCCTTCTTTTTTTAAAAAAAATCTCTGTTCATTCTGAAACTATGACTTGATGAATGTCATTAGGTTGTAATCCATTTATTCCATGGGGTGGTGGGAACAGAGAACTGGATATTTCATTGGGACTGAGTGAACCAGAGTCACTCTGCACTGAGCCCCCGCTGCCGTCAAACTGAGATATTTTCTTCTTGATCATTTTTCTTTCTTTTGCTCGGCGGTTCTGGAACCAGATTTTCACCTGCAGTTTTAGGAATGATATCTGATTAATTCAAAGTAGTGCTCAAATTTTACACTAATAATAGCAATAAAAATATAGATATGTTAAAAAATATAAAAATAAATCAAACAAAATTCCACAAACAAACAAGAAAAAAATCCCACAAAAAATATAAACCCCACAGAACAATAACAAAAACCAAAACAAAACCACAAAACAAATCTCTGGATTTGTGCAGCAAAAAATTTTTTAGTTACTCTGTATTTTTTTGTGCTATATAATCAATAGAAAATTGCTTTCTTTTCTTGCAGCTGGTGTAAAGGGAACTTGCTGTTTTATATTCAGGAACACAGGAGTCAACTTACTTATTTAAACTCAGGGTTTACCTAGTTCATCATCTAAGCTTTGGCAGTGGTGTGTTTCCGAATTTAGGAAGATGCAATTATGGAATAATTTTGGATTTCTTTATCATCTGTGTTACAGATTAGTTCAAACCCAAGTGGTGAGAGTTCTTTTTCTCCTTTACGTTGAGAGTGATTTTTGTGTATACATATACTCTTACGTATTTTGAAAGTTTAGAGTTGTTTTGTTACTGGACTGTGTGTATATATATACATATGTATTTTGCAGATACATATGTACTATGTCATGTATAAATAGGTATATCAGCAGTATATCCCAGGCTCACTGTGCTTTTATAAAGACTCCTATCTGTTTGAAACCTACTTTAAGTTTAAGTATCTATATTTTCTTTCCTTATGTGAAAGTGGGAACAAGTAAAAAACGCCATTTGTGTTTTCCTTATCATTAATTTTTGTGTTCTTATGTTACAGTTTTTGTTATATCTGTTAGGTGTGTTGAATGCAATATGATATAGAAAGTAATATCATTGCTTTGTGTGAAAAATCTCATTATTATTTTCTAGTTATTTTTATTACCTTACTGGTAATGACATCAAGGAGCATTTAGCTTTGTCTGTCATCAGGCCTGTAGAAATGCAGGTAGATTATCTATTTTGTCTACATTATGCTTGAAGGAAATTTACCAGTGAAAAATTGGATGGCTTTAAGAGCAACAGCTTTGTAAAAGCAAACTGCTGATTTTTATGCAGTTACTTCAGGCAGGCATGTCTGTGTCCTACATGAGCCAACTTGCACAACATTAAGGTGGAGGTTTTGAATCTTTCATAATTGCAGTTCTCTGAAAATTTTCCAATGCAGCTATATCCTACTGCATAGCAAACTTTAGCCCGTCAATGATAGATTCATTTTTTGTAGTTACTTTCTAGGGCCACTTACAGTCTGTGGAGTGCAATCTCTGTACTATTTGAGTCTGGAGTTAAACATCACTGCACTACAATATGTTTATAAAAATCCTGTGCATTGTACTAAAATACGATTGCTTATTTATGCATCCTTACACTTCCAGCCTCACTTGGTCCCTCTCTAGTCTGTGTTCTTGCACAGACTGAATGCAGAAGCAGAGGAGGCCACTGAAAGATGAGAATATTTTGGAGAACTGAATGTGTATATTCAGAAAGAACAAGTTTGTATAATTCTCAGAAGAAAGATCTCTTGTTTAAATTTACCTGGGGGCAATAAATCTGGTTGCTAAGGTATGAGATGCCTTATTCAGTATTGCCAAATCCTCCAACTGTAGCAGAACCATTGAAATTCTTTTGTATAAGGAGGGCTGGATTCAATAGTTACTATATTTGCAGGCTGCGGAACTGTGCTTATCAACTGTGGTCTCCAGAACAGTGATTTTAGGAAATTATTTGTTCTGAATTCCTCTAGGCTTTGTATGAACACAGCTAAGATACCTGGGCCCCTGCTCAGGAGGCTCTTTATTCAGGACAGAGCTTAAATATGTTCTTGATGTGAATGAATGTAGAGCTGCTTTCCAAAGAAGCAATGGGTCTAAATATGTACTGGAAAATTTCCTGAGTGGATATTCTTGGATACATATATATATATATATATAATAGTCACAAGAATTTGGCACCAAATTTTGTAGTCTAAAGCATCCTGTATATAGTGGGTATGAACTACTACTATAGGTGAAGTACCTGTGAACATAATAGCAAAAATTTGTAACAAAAATATATATAGATATTTTGTTCGATTGCTCTTTGAATGCTGAGTTTTCATTTTCCCAGCTTACAGCTGAAATACATCCCATACTTTGGATTTTTCTGGCCACCATTTTGCATTATTGCAAGAAGAAATAAAATGATGAATGTCATAACAATTAAGAACATAGCTAAGATCATGTTAATATGAACTGTTTAAATTCTAGCTGTTTAGCAACCTGTTATGCACATAAGAAAAATTACTTTTTCTAGTATAACTGAATTACTAATGTTTAGTTACCAATAATTGGAGGTTTCTGTCAAATCAGCCTATTTATTAATTTGTATTTGTGTAGTATATTCTCTTTGTGCCAAATATATTCAGAAACTATATCACGGTTGTCTTCGCACTACTTGTGGATACAGGACGTGACTCATGTCCCCTGGCAGGAACGGTGTCTGGTGAAGAGGTGCGTAGGAATGATGAAGAGTCGCTGTGTACCTGTCTTTCAGATAGTCCCAGGTTTGCTGCAAGTTCTGACTTTCTCCTTATTGTAATGTATCTGTTGCAGTGAAATTCCTTCTCTAATTCTAGTCTCTGATGATCTGTGTAAACAACTCGGTACTTTTCTTTTGTTCTTGTTTTACCTGTTTAAAGAAAGAAATATTATTAATATGTTGAATTTGATTTTCTATAGCATCTTACTTTCAAACATCTCAAACGTTTTCCAGGCATTAGTTGAACTACAGAGTACTTGCATGGAATTGTTTTCTGTGTTACAGAGAAGGAATATGAGGTGCAGGGTGAATGAGTGAGTGATTATTGGTTATTATAACTGTCTGTCCCTCCTTATCTCCCTTTCCCTGTAAACATACATTTAAATGTAAAGCTCTTCAGTGAAAAACACCCCGAAGCATCTTAAATAATTCACAGCAGTACATAATTGGTGCTGGCTGTATTTGATCTCAGAGGGGTTGCATTTCAGAGCTCATTGAAGTGAGTTCTGTGTATGTGTGGCCATAAATACATAGGATTTCACGACTGAAGTTCAGTCAGAACTTGTTTAGTTGTACCATGTCCTAATTCTTTACATGAATTTTTAAAGGTCACCTCTCTAACACAAAGAAATGTCCTACTAGAAAAGTTTTCACTTTCTTATGTGGCCATAGGACGTGCTTATAAGTTCAGTAATAACTGGAATTTATTTTTTCAAAAAGGTCCAGTCTTGCAGGATGATGAGTGCCTGCAGAGGTATTCCTGGGGGTACTCTGTGTGCTGAGCTTCCCTTTTCGAGTTGAAGGCACTTGGCAATTTGTAAGATGAGGCAATAAAATAGTTGTAAAAGGATTCCAGTATCATCCTCTCTCTAATGCATAAAAGAAATATTCTTAGATATATTGGATAAATACTGTTAAGAGAAGCATTATTTGATGTTTAGAAGATATCTTTCTTTTCATAGACTTTTAAAAACATTTCTTCACGTAATGATAATTCAGAGAGATCACTTTTCAACTTATTTGTTCTCCTTTGCACTTTCAACAGCCAACTAGATAGTTTTCCTTTTCCTTCTGATCTTCCCAGTTTTTTTTTGATGTGAGTTTTCTGGGACAAACTGTGGGACAAAGACTCCTTTAAAGTGGTTCCCTAAAATCCATTGAGGTGTTAAGATGAAGCACACGCCACACAAAGGAGCGACAAGAAGATCTTATCAAAAACCCCTTTCGCATTCAGAAACACAAGCCAATTGGTTTGGAATTTACAAGCCCTAAACAAATGTCAGACCCTTTCATCTTAGCAGAGGAAAAAAGGACAGAAATAGATGAAGGAATATTTTTTCCTGTTCTCTTTCATTTTGGACCAACACTGAGGATAGAGACTGCGATATTTTTAGCTGAAAGGTGGAGGTAGATGTAGCTTAAGACGTTTTGAAATATGCATAATTAAGGCTGTTTTCCCAAATCCTATGCCACTCGGACTTCTAGTGTACAAAGCTTTCCTGCCTATATTTGCAGGACTGAAACAACCAAACTAAGTGTACTTTTTTTTTCAAGGTACAAATTGTTGGCTTTGAAATATTTGCTCTAAGTGATAGTTATAATGTTTAACAATAGTATAGATATTCAGGTTCCTTGTAAACTGAAGGCTTAGAAGGTAATCTTTGAAAAGAAGTTAAAATTCAACAGGGTTATTCCGGCTTCACTATAATCAGCAAATATAACCATGATTTGAGGGGGTGGAGAAAAGGAGTAGTCTTCCCCATTCC
The DNA here is from genome assembly GCA_026546715.1 of Gallinago undulata. Classification (NCBI taxonomy): domain Eukaryota; kingdom Metazoa; phylum Chordata; class Aves; order Charadriiformes; family Scolopacidae; genus Gallinago; species Gallinago undulata. The sequence continues at coordinate 1,960,161 of JAOTQQ010000063.1, read as the reverse complement.
CCTTGGTCATAAAATTCACAGAGCATTTCTTCTGAAGACAATAAAGCCAGGAGAAGGCCTCTTTATTTGCTGTGAAAATCATCACCCTTTCCGGCAATATAACTCCTGAAGAAAAGAGGGAGAAGGAAGAGACAAGACTGCATATCAAAGCGAAGCGAAGTGTTGAAAGGGTCTGTTGCCTCAATATGACAGATAGGCCTCAAAACCTCAGACAATGTAGGCCAGTAGAAAATAGATGTCACAACTAGATTACAAAGCAAAATAAATTAGCATTAGAGCAGAGGCCTGGCCTTTTTTTCCTGCTTTGCTATTTTGCTTTCTGGATGCGTCTCTGCTGTGATGTAGTTTGAATTACTTGTACATCACTGCCTGTTTAAACGAAGACATAAAATGTGTTGACGATAGTAAAAAAGAATAATAAAAAAGCTGAGGCTGATCTTGCAAAATATAAAATAATGTTGTCCTCTTTAGTCCCCTTCTCTTAATCCATCCTCTTTCTGAGAAGAGTCACTCCAAGGTGAAGTTTCTTATACATTTTTAAAAGATGCAAAATCTGTTTTCTTGGCTCTTGTTTAGCTACATTCTTTTCAGTGAGTTTCATGCTTTGAAGGCTCTCATAAAATACACATTTACACTGTTGATTAAATAGATTTTAGAAATTAATTGGTCTGAAATTCTGCTCATACATAACTGAAGTTGATAGGGCTTTTTGTCATTGGTTTTTAGTAAAGACCAGATTGGACTGTAAGGAATTCTGTAGATGTTCTTTTTCTCATTTGGATTACCTGTCTGGGAAGATAGTTTTACCAAGCCCACATTTGATGTTTGTTTTTTAAAATTTGCCTCATAAGTTTCCAATGTCTGTGTATTTGAAAGAAAAAAAGGTTTGGTTCTGAGTTATGGTCTTTTATAAAGAGAATATATAATTTCATATCACCATTTATCTGTTGAAAGGCCAAAGTATTTACATCTTTGTGATTTTGTTTCATCCTAAGAATTGATTTGGTCAGGCAAATTTTCATTTCACTTTTTGTGCCTTTTAATGTTTTTTTTAAATGCTATGTATGAATATTGAATCAGAATGTAGCGTAGCTAATAGAGTCTAAATAGAGGGGAGATACTTCCTGTTAACCTCCCCTCCCCCAAAATAATTCCCATTATCTTTAGGACAGTATTTCAGAAGGCTCTCTAATTTATTTAGATGTATTTTGATTTCTGTTATTTCTCGTTGCTCATGTACATCGATGTGAGTATACGCCACAGGGAAGTTAAGGACATACACATATTTATGTATATAAATATATTTGTAATTCTGAAATTTTAGAGCTATGAACTGTATTAAGCAACGATAATATTGAAGGGGAGGAACCAGGATCTAATTTGATAGCATGAAAAATATTACAGCAATAAGATAAAGCAGAGCAAGTCTTTTTCAAATAATGGTTATAATGGCATCAAGTAAATTTTCTTATATTAACTTCTAGGCAAAGCATTGATAAGTTAATATGTAGTTGTTACATGCTTAATTTTAGCCTTGTCATTATTTCATAACTTTTTATGTAACAGTATTAAAATTTTCCAGCTTTTATAGTGACCATTATTCTAAAAACGCCAATGAACCCCCAAATCTATTTGGTACTTTTCTTATTTTGCAAAATACCACATTCATGCTTTACTCTCCCAAACCCGTTTGTTTTTTTTTTTAAGCTGATTTGATGTCTTGAGCCCATTTCTGTGAAGTCCTGAGCTATTTTAACACTTCAAAGGGCTGGACTCTAGGAATGTGCAGCCTTAGGGCATGGATCCATTGACAGGCCCCCACTCACCTGTCCAGTATCGTTCATAAAGAATTTCAGCATGTATGTAAATTCTGTGTAAGTGCTTTTCAGACTAGAGATTGATAGCACATAACTGCCTTTCTGAATCGCATATATATTTTATGAAATTGAGCAAGCATATGAGACACCTTTCAGGGCTTTCCATGTTTTCCATGTCTGTGCAATAAGTGTGAAACTAGGATTTAGATTTTTAAGTCTGTTTTATTCTTTCAGAATGCTAACGCTTCTAAAATTCAGTGACAGCATGACAGAGGCAGGGTTGCCTCATTGACATTCAGTAGTCTCAATTGAATTTGGTCTACACTCAAGTCTTGCATCACTTCTACACCTGGAAATCTCCAATGATGTTAATGAAGTTACTGCTGATTTACATGAGTATACATAAGGGGGGGAAAAAACAGACTATAAATCTGCCTGGCTTTGAAGACTTTTATAGAGACTCTGAGTAGAAGGCTGGTGTTGTGTTATCTTAATTTTCACTAGGCATTTTATATTTAGTAACAGTGGGAAAACTGTGTGTCTGCTTTATAACTAAGAAACAATTACCCAACTAACTTTACTCTTGAGTAATAACCATTTGAAGGAAGATTGTGTCTCAAGCGGCAGTGCTGGTTTTCTGTGTCTTCTGAGATTGCTCCAATTGTAATTGCCCTTCTTTCTTTACAGCATTTTCTTTGATGCTCTCTAACACACACTTACTACTTTTAACCTTAACAATAGATACAGCAAACCTTGCTACACCCAATTTACACCTTGGGAATATACACGGAAAGGTTCATCTGGCAGGCAGCCTGTGACAAAAACAGGCGCTTCAATGAGTGACACTTGCAAGAAAGTGATTTTTAATTGTGTAATTGTGATAAGCCACAGAATTCGGGTATGTGAGAAAAAATACGTAAAACCGTTTTGAAATGAAATGAAAAGGAAGCATAACTGATGAGCTATGTGGTCTGCAAACAAAATAGTCTACGCTGATCATTTGAAGCATTACTTCTCTAGGAATATTTCTTCTTACCTAATAAATCTAGGTAGAAAAAATAGGATACAGGAACAACAGCAGAAAAATGCATAATCACTATGGTTGGATCAGAGCACATAATTTTCTTTAAAAGTATTGAAAAGGCAACCTGATTTTATATCAATATTTACCTTGAGGCATAAAATTTTTGCCTGCAACTGTTTGTTAAACATTGCTGCATTCATTATTCCATAACATTCTCAAGAGCATGTTTTTCATCCAAAATGCATTACAAAACATTAGAACAAAGTTTCCTGGAATTGTGTGAGATGTAGCCATATCTAAACACAGCAGCCATTCCACTCGAGTAACCATATAAAACCTTTATGGGATGAAAGTGAAACTAGTGCAAATTCAGTTAAAACTGCATTAAACAGCAGTAGGTTAAATAAATGTCATAAATGACCCACCAACCTATGTGCTTCAAGTAAAGTTAATTATTTATAAGATCAGTGATAGCAGAAGATGCTTTCTCAGGTTGGAAGTTGAATATACACTTACCAGTGGTGTTCGTTTGCACCGTTTTCCTCATCCATTCGTAAGAGCTGTGCCTTTGGCTGTTGGGAGAGATTTGCTGTGTATTAATTGTAT
>JAOTQQ010000063.1:1932983-1956513 GCA_026546715.1 Gallinago undulata | reverse complement strand
GAGCTGGCACATGATGATATCCCATGTAATCTGAATAGGGTGGAGTAGACACAAAGTTTTGCACTGGCAGGTTGTTGTTACCCCTTGCAGATCCTGGATACATGCTGTTCTCTTTCTCCAAGAGAGAGCTCACATACATGATTGTCACAGATTGTAAATATGTTGTCACAACATCCTGTTCTTGCGTATTTTCTTTCGCTGCATAAAATTAATTGTGTTTGGTTTTCTCTAATAACGCCACTCTGCTTGGAATCTTCTACTTCATCCTCTTTTATTATCAACTGTGTTACCAGGTGCTGGTGGTAATGGTTTACCAAGATCTTGTCTGACGTCAGCCTAACTGCCTGCCTCATAATTACATTTACATTCAAATGAAGGGCTGACCAACCCCACCTTTCTGCTAGTTCTGGTGCTTTCTCTTTTTGAGAACTTTTATCTATCCTATTACCCTTCACTGATATTCAACAGCAGTTCCAGTGCTGCAAGATGATGCAACAGTTGCTTGTATTTGTAACTTTTTTTAAGAAAAGACAGTGGGAAATATAATAGCAATGTTTGGTGTTCAAATGAATCTTGTGTGAAAGCTCTGTTTTTGGATGTGTTATCAATCAACAATTAAATTTGTTACTCTCTTAATTTCTCAGATACTAAAAAAAATAATCTCATTTTTACTTCTTAAATTAAGGATCACGGTCAATTTGAATAATTATAAGTCAGTAACTTCAGAATATAGAAGCACCCATGTAAACAGCATGTCTTGAATATAAGTGTCTAAAATTTTTTTCTCCCGTTATTGATGTTTGTAAGTGATTTTCTAGCACAGGATAAATTAAGGCTCTAACTGTAATGCCCATGTTCACACTCTCCCCATACAGAGTGATTTAGAGATACCTTCATCTGGTGGCCATTGCAAACTGATCAATTTTAAAAAGCAAGACAGTAAATCTTCCAAACAAAGATAGTGCCAGAAGTACAAAGAAAATGACTGTAAAAGTAGTGAAAAAAGTCTTTGATTAGGCCCAGTAATATTGTTGGCTTCTGTTTCAAACTGAAGACAGCCTTTATCTGCCAGAAAGCTTCCTCTGAAGCTGCTGTATTCTGTTTTCAGTGTGGCAGCCTAGGTAAGAGAAATCAGCAGAGAGAAACATCTGGGTTATCAAGTTAGTGTATCAGAACTGCCCTGATGCTTTTCTGTAAAGTGCCTGACACATGGCTTCTCTATAGGTCAATCTGAGTGTTCCCACTGAGGAAAATTTTTCTGAAGGTGGTTTTATATGTCATTTCTAAGAGCTTGATATCAACATGGGACAACTAAAGCATACCTTATAATTTGAGAATTGCCCCGGTACGGTTGTGTAGCTACAATTTGTAGAGTGAATTTGATATATTTTTATCTTGGATGGATTTCTTTGCAATGAGCTATTTGTCAAGGGGTATGCTTGCAAAAGAGGTGCAAATTACAATGAGTTGTTTTCCTTTACAAAGGTGTGGGTTTTCATTCAGCATCCTTTGTATTTTCTCACTACTTGTATTCACACATCCCTTCTAATTCCAGCACTAAAGGATTCTAAGTGTGTACCTGAAGACAGGAAAGATATTCCTCTTCTGGTTTGTGTTTTGTGATTGGTTGGTTGGTTTTTTTTGGAAGAAAGGATTTTTACTGAGAAGTGTAGCAAAATCTTTATAATTCATTTTGCTATACTTACAGGTTTCTTTATTAATTCTTGGGATCCTGAGAATGTTGAGGAAAGTTGCATCATGGGATAGTAGGACATGGAAAAACTAAAGCTTTCTGTAATTGGTGTACCCTTATAAAAATAGACATTAAAAAAAATCTGAAGAGATTCTTATGCCCTTCATCTGGAAAGAAAAGGAATTGTAGTACAATTTTTGAGAGCTCACAGACTTTTTGATAACTGATGTGTACTAAAAGAACAAAGAACTGCACAGAGCATCATCCAAATTAAACAAGAAATGTTTCCTGTTCTGGAAGTATCCTTGGACTCTTTGGCCTGTTTGTGAGCATTGTGCCAGCAGTTAAATTCTGATTTATTGCTAAATGTTATGCAGAGCTGTCAGTCACAGGCAGATCCATAGGAGGGTGAAGCTTTGTCTCCATTGACTGTTTCTGAAATCCATTGACATAGTACAAGTGAACATCGGTTGCTCATAGATTTCAGACCCGACACATTGTTTGACTTCTAAGCACACCATTTTCACATCTCGCTGAATGACATTTAATTTCATTTACTGCATTAGATGACAGTAACATTTTTAATCCCTGGTCGTCTTCTTACTTTACGGGATCCCTCTGCGCATACCCCCCACAATTTCAGTATTAACTAATCCTATTTTTTGTATCTCAGAGTTTTATCCTTTATTCTCTGTTCTTCTTTTATCTTTTGTTTATGCTCCTCCTTTCCCTTTCTTGTTTTGCCTGTTCCATTATCTGAATTTTCTTTAGATCTATTTCGATTCTTTCCAGAACATAATTAGATCAAGATACGCGGATGGCAAATTGCTACACTGATTTGATATCAGCTAACAATAGTTACCTTTGAGTAAGGCATATTGTTTAAAAAGATTTACATAGCAGGATAAGATTGCTGGGTAGGACTGTGGATTTTTAACACTGAAGTGAGAATAAGATAACTAAAATGGCAACATTCAAATGATCTTTTGCTTCCCATTTTGTGTAACAGAACCTCAAAGATGTATTAAAAAGGAGCCATCCCTTTGCATATACTCTAGTAGTTTGAGGGTGTAAGTTTGAGGTGTATAAAGTGCTTGTGGAACTGATGTGTTACCCTGGGCCCTCTCCTGACTTTCTGGGATGGTGGGAAAGGCAAAGCGGTTGTGAGGTAGTGGGCTGGACACCCAGAAATCTCATCCATACAGAGGCTCATATTTGTATTTTTGAAGTGGGTGATAAAGACACGAGAGGAAAGATCTGTGTGGTATTGGCAGGAAGAGCACTATGCTCTTTGGCATACTTCAGAGAGATGGATTGCCAGAATAACTCAACTCCAAGGTTATAATTTTCCAGATTTTTTTCTCCAACTGTTAAAATGCTATGTATAATTTATCTACTTAGCCAATGTCCCCAGGACTTGTCTCAGTCTTTCTTGAAGTGAAGTTGTTTGTGTTGTCTTCCTCAGGGAAGAACATTGTCTAGTTTTCTAACAAGTGGTTGAAGAAAATCTAACAGTAGTAACAAGTACAGTGATAGCCACTGGAACTATTAAAGTTTTGTTTGTACAGGCCACGTAGATGGTATGCTGTGATATATGTGCTGTTCTAAAGAACATTTCCAAACCAAGTAATAAAAACATAATCACAAACGTGCAATTAAATGTTTTAATGACAGCTATTATAACTACAGTTTCACAGCGTACTGGTAGATTAAAACTGGTGTATACAACTATAACTTATATTAAAGTTGTTTATACTTGTGATAATTTTTAATAGGAACCCTTTTATGTGGAGATAAAAGAAGAGACAAATCTGTCGATCTTGGAAATCTGAGTATTATGTGAAATCTCTCTGGGGTTTTGTTTCTGAGGTGAAAAAAGCAGGTGAGCTTGGCGTGTCCCGCTCTGGCTAAGGTGGCAGGAGTAGATGTTTGTTTTCTTGCCTCCAGATGACCACACTAATAACATACCAGTAACATCAGGCGTAGGAATGCCCGTACCTTTATAACTGTGTGCTTGGAATGTCAATGGAATGGCTGGCTCAGGACTTTGTTAGTGAACTGTGTATTGCTGATAGGTCTAATGCAGTGTTTCAAAGGTGTTAGTGACCCTTTATTCAAGCTGGGCTTTGCACGTGCAACCATCCCTCCTAAAATTAATAGTCAGCGGTATAAATCTTGAGGAAAGGTCAGTCAGGATGCGGGATGCTGTGAAATTAGGTCAGTTCTGTTGCAAAAAATCTGCCTAGTCATTAAGGAATGTAGATGATTTTAAAATTTTAAAATACACAGCAAGAGAGACTGCTCGCTTTCACTGAAGCTTCTACAAACACAAAGTTTCTGAAAATCTTATTTACCCTTTTTACTTGGGCTAGTTTAATATGCAACACCCTAGTTAGGTTTCATTTTCAGGCCTTGAGATGCAAGCACGTGCCAAATTGTGTCTCTGTGTTGACAGATGTGGCACAATCTAGAGAGCTGAAGGAGCAACGCTGGCTGAACTATTTTCACTTGCTGAACTGAGCTCTCGTGGGGAAAAAGAAAAAGGGATATATCACAGGTTTCAGTTCTGTGTGGTATGTTTCTCTCATTCCTAATATGTATTTCTTTTTGATAAGAGAACAACAGTAGAAATAAAAATATCAGTTGTCTGTGAAGACTCAATGGTTTCATTTTTAATTCCAGCCTCAGAAATTTTGGTTATTAACAAATCCTTTTGAAAAATGATGAAAAGTGACTTGTTGGGAACATGGTGATCTGTTCCACTGCTGTTTTTCTAATGGCTATTAACAATGGCTTATCTTTCATCTCTTAATGTTAAATTTTGCATTTCATTAAACATAGTGACAATATATTTCATGTATGGCCTGCATCGGTGTCCCATTTGCCAGGAAATAAATTAGCTCCAGTCTGGAGCTAAAGGAGGATCTTATTATTCTGAAATTTAAAATCTTACTATTCTGTATTTAAAGTCTGCTACAAAATCAATGCTGACAGTAATAAGGGTCTCTCTCACTACTCAACAAGCAGACACAATATGGCAGGGGTTACAGAGCCTGTGTGTGAACTCTAGGTTAAATCAATTCTTTTTAGCAGAACCGTGAAAATGAACAGCAAATCCTCTGTTGATATTTATTTGGTTTCCTTCCCAAGTCATGTAGCGTGGGGCTCCCGCTTACGGGAACTCATTCGTGCTGAGCAGAGTAGCGGTCACTACTGCGTCCTTGAGACGTTGTTTGGTGTGGTCTTTCTTCCATGAGATGACAAAAGAATTGAAAGTTTTTACTGTTTGCCATTCTTGCCCTACACATGGTCTGTATTCCTGGCAGACTGGCATTTCTGTTGCACAAATTTTACTCTTCTTTCATACTCCCAGATAAGAGAGGTTACTGTCTATATAAAGTCTGTCCTTCCTTAGAGTGACTGTATTTTATGGTGGCTTGGAAGATCAAGAACATGCAGGGTGTATTTTAATTAAGCCTTTTGATTTATTGTGATACCTCTTAGAACGGAGTTTGTTACAAGATGTACTTGTGCTCTTTGAGTAAGAAAAGAGCTGGCAAACATTTTAATCATAAAACTTGTGCCTGTTCTTTCACTAGTGAGGTTTGCACAATATTGTGTCCAACTAACTACATCCAGTGCCATTCCAAAATGTGACTGGTGTGTAAGTCATATTCAGGGACTTGTCATTTCAGTGTAAAAGCTTGGATTGGAGTGAGCCTGTACTGCACCAGCAAAGGGGGCTAGAGTAGGAGTATGTTTTTTTAATTTTTATGTTAACATCCAGAATGAATATACTTTTGAATCTGCTCCTTGGGTAGAAGGTAGGACATACTTGATGCTCTCTCATATATATGTTAATGATTGCATAACTCCATAGCAATTCAGGTACTGCATATTTGAAGGGTTTTTTTTTTGTTTTAGAAGTGTCATTTTGAATTGTAGGTCTTGCTTAGTTGCATGAAGTTTTTGTAGAAAATCTTGTTTGCTATGCTCTTCTTGATCTTTTTGTACTATATAGATCACAAGTCTCACTGGGTAACGGGGTTTAAAGGTTAGTGAATTCCTCTGAAAATTGGATATACCTTGATCATTCTTTTAATCACAATTAGGATTAAAGGCTTAGATATTCTTGTGATGTAGTCTAAGGTATGCTTTTCTTCTTCAAGGCACTTTGCTAACAACCAATCAATCTTCCCAGCAACTCTGCTTTAGTGTTCCTAGTTTTCAGATGTGCTAAAAGTCATATGATATACCTAAAGTCAGGAAGAAAGTAAGTATTATTCTGAGGACTGGCACCAGTATTTAATGACTCACAATGTTGGACCAAAATGCTTTCAGTTGATTTGGCTCCAATTTTATGTCTCTTAGTTTTAATTATACACAATATAGCATCTAAGCCACAGGACTACACAAACTTCTTAGAGGAAAATAGCTTTCTTTTGGTTTTGGTGGGCAACTGTTTAAAGGATTAAAGCACATTGAAAATATTTAGTTGAATATATTGCTGGAAAGTTTTTTTTTTTTTAAATGTGTACTACTTAAAACAATCACTGGCATAACTAGAAGGTTAATAATCTCTAAGGTATTGCCCTGGTTTATAGATACTGCTTTTGGAGCAATAAATTTTAACCTTTGAACATGTGCTTCTGCAAATAAAATCCAGCCTTATTTTGTGTACTTAACAACTTCTGATTGGAAACACATAGCAACCTATAGCAAGCATGCTTTCAGCAAACTGCAACAGAAATGAGGCAGATCTTCAAAGTGGTCACTTATCTTCCTCAATAACTCTTCTACATGTAAACAAGATAAACCAGGCCGTTTTGCCAGATCCCCCTCTCTTTGAGTGATGTTTAAATAATTTTAAAGAGAAAGAACTTGCATTCAGATACATTTCTTAAAGTTCTTTCTTGAAGGACTTTTTTCTTTTTCCTTTTTAAAATTTTAGTACAAAATTAAACTATGTCATGGAACTGTGATTAAAATAGGTAGCTATGAACTTGATCCTGCAAAACCCTGGAGCCAGGGTTCTGGGCACTTAGCTAGAACTAGGTTCTAAATTATTGTATATCAGTACAAAAGACAAAGTTTCCTTCTGTATTCATACCCTTTGAAAGTCTAAGTCTGTAAATTGTTACTGATTTGTCTCTAGTATTCAAGCATCCAATGTGAGGATGCTTTTCTCCTTGAACAATTTTCAGTCTCAAATATATGTGCATGCGTGTGTGATGACTGTAGGTATAATATCTCTAGCATTTCCCTCTGTAGACAGAATGGCTGTTCTGTGCATTTCCAATGGGTTCCTCTTTTGGATACAACCAATGGATAACTCTTTTTGGAGAGCAGTGTGTTGGTTTGGTTGCCATGCTGATTGATCAACATGGATGGTAAATCACTGTTGTTCCCCATGCTGTTTGCGATGTTCTGCTTTTCCTAATATGTGGAAATCATTACGAGTCTTTCTGTTGCTGAACTTTGAATTGCAGTTTCTTCATCTCCTTTGTATTACCTACACAAAGTTTCAGATTGCTGCTGGCAGCAAACGGAGCAGCATTGTGAAAGGAGAGAGTGGGAATCCTACATTGTAGGTATGTGTCTATTTAAAGTGGGAATTTTACTCTCATTTTATGGTTGTGAGGAGGACTCTTACTAAATAATAAATAAAATTAAGAAACAGTGAAAACTCTCAGCTCCCTCAACCACCCTGGTCTTACCATTCTCCTCTACTTTTTGTAGGCTTTTTTACCATCACTCTGCTATTACATTTGATATTACAATTCAATAACAGACTAATCATGAAAATTTCTGTGTTCTCTTGCTACAGTAGCTGATACCACATTGGAAGATGATTATGAAAAAAAAGTCATTTATTTTAATGTTCTTTATATACAAAGTAATTTTACATTACCAACACTTTGACCTAATAGTACTATTTGTTATAATTAAGGAAAAAAAAAAAAAAAGAATGTAGTGCCTAAATGACTTAATGCTCCTAAGTCTTATTTGCAGCAGAGACAGACATCTTTAGGAGGACACCTTGATGAAAATTAGTGAGGATAGGCATCCTAAATTTCTAAATTGCTTTTGACAATGAGGGTATAAATTCCCAAATCACTTACATGCTTTAACTTTTTTCCCTTTGCAGACAAGTTATGCACATGCAATTGTCAGTTGTCTTAGGAAGAAGGAAGTAAGTACCTGGATTATTCTGATTGCCTACCAAATTCTGCTTAGGATGGAAGGGATCAGCACTTCAGGAATTGAGACCCACTTAGAAGTTGCTGAGAGCTTATATTTAAGTGAAATATTTGTTAGCTTTGTCTTCCATTAATTTGGCTTCTGAGGTTTTTTTAGTGTCACAATAGCTCTGAAAGCTGGACCAAATTTAAAATTAGTTGAATGCAATTATTGCATCTTTATCCATGGGCTATGCTGTCTCATGAAATGCAGTAATGTCTAAAAATACCTACACTTCTTAAAAGGATTTCCCCCCCAGCTTTGCTTTTTCTTTTAGAATACAAAATGAGTCTGACATGATTGTTCTTGTATCAAAAATCAAGGTGGGCCAAGATTCACAATTCCAGAATACTTTTGAAACGTTTATGGTAAGATTGAAGTGTGCACGTTTATACCAGCCTATGGAGCATTGGAAATCAAACCTGTCAAAACCCAAAAATTCCAAAAAGCTCATCTCCGACCTTTGCCCTTAACATATAGCGAGTGCGATCACCACGACCTGGGCTTTCCATCAAGTGGGTCAAAACATATAAGCCAGATTTTCATTTATCAAGATCCATGTGTAAAGCCCCTGGAAGTGAGATTAGTAGAGGGAACCTGTGTGGAGATCAAAGGAGAAGGAATATACTCTTTACCTAAGGGCGAGGGACAGAGCACTCACATACAGCTGCTGTTACTGCATTGCCTGTGGCCCATTTTGTGCTTTTTGTTTGTCTGCAGTGTGCAGTGTGACAAGGGGCCGTAACTCAGCTCCCCTCCCTCCCAGTGCCTACCCACCTGCCGCGTGGCTGGAGGGATGCTTGCCCAGTGCCACAGACTTGGCACGGCATCCGCTTGCAGAGGATGTCCCTGCAACTAGGACTCCTGGCACACAGCAGTTCCATTGCCCTTGGGAGCACACGCTATCCTGCAGACCTGGCAAGTGGCTCTTGGTTTACTGTACTCAAAGCTTTTGTGCAGAGAACTGTGTCATGCTGGGGACTCCTGCCAAACAGCTACAGCTGTCCTCTCTCGTTCGTACTGTAGTGCTCCATGTACTGGCAGTTTATAGTGTTCGATATGCAGTAGCTCTTCCAGCAGCTTTACTGAGAGGCCACTACCTGCTGCAGGTTCCCGTTGTGCTGCAAACCATTCATGGGAAGCGGAGGTGGAGGAGGAGGAGGTGGAGGTGGGAATAAGGAACTGGGCATTTCTGAATGAGTCTGTTGGTCAGGAACTGGCATGGGGCTCACTGAGCCAGAGTCACTCTGCATAGAGCTAAGATTGCTGCCATCAAAATGAGTCATTTTCTTCTTCATTAATTTTCTTTCTTTGGCTCTGCGATTCTGGAACCAGATTTTCACCTGCAGAGGAGCAGAGGAACATTTTTTTCAGTTGCTAATTGAATGCAATGTGGTCCCTTATGTTTATAGTCAAGGGTAATTGGTAAAAGCAATTGCATGAGGAGCTATGAGAAACGCAGTGGCAAACTGAGACAACAGAGCTGTTTTCTTGTTTTTCATGCAGATAATCTTTCCTATCTGGTAATAAAATATTTATTAATAGCTTGATAAAAACAGTTTTTCAGTGTTAGTTTTATTAGTATTTATGGAATGAGCGTTAATTTTTTTTTTTTTTTTTTGGTACAAAATCTAGCAACAGAATCTCATGTTTCACAGTGATGGCCGAAAGAATCTGAGAATATCTTTACATTGAAAACTATTACGGATGGGAAGGTTTAGGATGGATATTATGAAAAATTTCTTCAGCAAAAGGGTTATCAAGCACTGGAACAGGCTGCCCAGGGAAGTGGTGGAGTTGTCATCCCTGAAGGTATTTAAAAGATGGATAGACATGGTGCTGAGAGACAAGGTTTAGTGATGGTTTTTGCAGTGTTAGGCTAATGGTTGGACTTGATGATCTCAAAGGTCCCTTCCAACCATATCAATTCTATTCTATGATTCTATATGCCCTAATCAGAGCAAGTTAAAACCTGTTACTGGTTTGTAAACTGAGGCACAAAAGCTTTCCTGTTTGGATGCTGCACATTAATTGGTCAGCTCCAATGTGTGAGCCAGTGGACATACTTTTCTGAGCAGAATTTCACCAGCACACTACTCTCGGTACACAAGGTTGCTTCAAAATATTGTATAAGTGGTGCCTTAATAGCTAAGTGCCTTTTATTGCTGTCCTACAGGGAGCCAGGATCTGCTGCTGCTTCCTGCACAGTCCACTGCTTTACACCATAGTCATTGCTCTACCACAGAAATGCCATTATCTTTGGGAAGAAATGAAGCAGCTATTGAAGAGTGTATGGGTTTTGATTAGGACAGAACAAGAGAGGACATAAGATGGTGTTGATGAATAAAGGTCAATTGAAAATACAGCAGAACTCCAGGTGTGGAAGAGTGAATGTTTTACTGCAACTGAAATGTCGTTGGAGATAAGTCCCCAATGTTGGATTTAAAGCAGTGCCCACCAGCTCTTTGTCCTTGGAAGCGGCTCTGTATTATGTCTCGTCAATGTAATGAGTTGAGCTACCTCATTCAGATATGTTGCGTTTTCTTGTTGGTGTTCACATGGCAAATGAAACACTTTTGTCACCATTTTCTATAACCCGAAGGAAAATCAATGGTTTGCTGAGAAATACTGATTTGATACTCTTTTGCTACAAGCTAGAAAGGGAAAGAGGATGATGATCAGAGAGGAGGTAAAACAATAAGAGGTGATAACATCTGTGGCTACTAGTGGTGTTTTAAACGAAAGCCAGTGGTGAAGCCCCACAAAACATCTTAAGGAGTTTCTGTGACAGTCTTGGTGTATTTATCCTTGAGGCATTAGTACTCCCATTTTACAATTGAAGAGCTCAGATACACTGAAAGCTTGTGGAAATTTGAACTAGGTCTCTTTAAGTCCCTGGCTATCATCTGAGACATTTGGCCTTTCATTTTGTTGTCTTAGTTTCTGGAATATAATTTCATACCAAATTATGTTCCATTACATCAGTCTCAAATACTCTCAGATCTCTTCCATTCTGATTGTGCTGAGGTAATCTAATTTCACTCATGCATTTCCCAAAATGCAAGAATAGATGAAACAATCTAAAAACCAAACTAACCTCTGTTTCAGAATTACCTTCTGGGTTCAGTGTTCTTACCTACTTTTGAATTTAGATTTTTGTTATGGATTGTTATTAAACTAGGGATGCAGATGTGCAGCAGTGATCCAGAGAGAGCTTTAGTAGGCATTTCAAGGTCTTATGTCAATTATCAAATATCTACAAGGTCTGTAATGTTAGACTGGAAACTAACATGGTCACATGCATCCCTGTGACTATTTCTTTGCCTGTTGCCCTCCTTCCTTTCAGTTTTTTTTTCCTACTGTTCAGTTGTTGTGCAAGTAACTCTTCTCCTGAAGTCTAATTTTCTTCTTCTTTCTTGTCTTAATCATCTCCTTTATTTCTGTATCTTTCCTATATTAGCAATGCTTCATTTTGCCTTTATTTCTTTTTTTCCCCCTTCATTAGGTATTACATCTTTTCTTAATTGTTTAAACAATTTTTCTTTGTCCTTTTGAGATATTCCTTCCACGGCCCTGGATGGGATTTTGGCATAACCAGGAAAAAAAGCTTTTTTCCAAAAAATTTTTGAGGTTTTAGGCTGAGTGCAGTGGAACTTGGGATAAGATGGTGTGTGCTCAGTCATATTTGTATGATGGGGTTGTTTACTTTGTATGAAAGGGTAGTAGTGGGACTATAGATGAGGTATGTCTTAATTTTACATTTTCAAAATTGACTTCAGAGATACAGGCTTTATGCACTGGAATTAATTTTGTTTATGACATATGTTGATGAGGAAGAAGAGCAAATATTGCAGACACTGTTGCTATCTGGCCCTGATATATGTTACAGAAACATATCACATTTTTCTTTGTATCATCACTTCAAGCATCGATCGCACCAAGCTGAGCGGTGCAGTTGACATGCCCAGGGGATGGGATGCCATCCAGAGGGATCTGGACAAACTCGAGAAGGACGCCCATGTGAACCTCATGAGGTTCAACAAGGCCAAGTGCAGGGTCCTGCAGCTGGGTCAGGGCAACCCCTGGTATCAGTCCAGGCTGGGGAATGCAGGGGTTGGAGCAGCCCTGCTGAGAAGGACTTGGGGGTGTTGGCTGATAAGAAGCTCAACGTGAACAAGCAATGAGCAAGTAAATATTGTTGGTTATTTGGAGAAGCAGGGTCATAATTTTAAAATTTAGCATAATGAAGTCAAGTTATTAAGGTTTTAACAGCCAACAAAAAGACACATAGTGTATTCTTTATACCTGGTTGAAATAATTTTAATTTTCAATAATTAAATACTTGCGTTTAGCAGCAGACTGAGAAATATTTGCAAAATGAGTATGTGCTTCTCCATGCCTGTAGGCTTTTTCAGTGTGTGCTGTCAGGCAAGTTCAAGTTGGATGAACAGTGATACAACTAGGGGGATTTTGGACGATCCCTGCTCAATAGAGCCCATAAAACAATGGTCAATTGTAATCTTCAATGAATGATACTGAATAACAACTGACTGAGAAAACAGTGCTGGGATGGTTTGCAAATAGAAAAGGCAGCAAATGAGCATATTGTGTCCACAAATCTATTCAGGGAGAATCCTTCAGTAAGGCTTTTAATTTTCTCTTTGACTCCTTACTTCAGTGTACTGGATCAAGAAACTCCAAAGTAAAATGGGAGAGAACATATGCTCAGCTCATGTTGTGGGTGTCTCTGTGGGAGATCTGGCTGGGCATCTTATCTGGGTTGTCTGCCTGAGGCAGAGGCCACGGACCTGCTTCGCTTCGCTAGGGGATGGCACAGGCCTTGCAATTGCCTCATTGAAGAACTCCGCATAGTGATTCCAGAGCAAATTGTATAGAACTTTTGACCAGAAAGGATTGTGTTTTGATTTATGTTCTGGGAATAGAAATGGAATTTGCAGGGGATGGGAAAAATAGGAGCAGGAGAAAGGAGTAGCAAGCACGTAGGAAATCTTTTACAAAAGGTAAAAGGCAGCCAAAGAAACAAATGTTCAGGACACTTGAAGGTCTACTTGAGCTCATCACTTCCATTCTCTGCTAAGAGCTAAAACTGCCCTTGTTACAATTAGTTATCGAATTCCCATTGACTCCAGCAGAACCAGGACTTCCGCTTTAGAAATTTCGGCAAAGATTTCTCCCTCCTACCCCTACCCCAGTAAAACAGAGAGAAATCCAGGTAGGACTTTGCTGGTATTTGTAAACTTGTGTTTCTGAGACCAGGACTGGATGTAAGACTGCTGGGTGCTGTTTCTGTGGTGTTGCTGATGGGATATTTTGAAATGAGTGCAAACAGGGCTGTTGGGCCATTCAACTGGATGGTTTGAGTTCTTACACTGCAAAGGGAACCCAGGCACATTGTTTGGTTATTAGAGGCATTAGCATATTTGTGTTCTAAACCAGTACAGTTGTGTCCTCGTCAAGAATAATAAATTCAAAGGAAATCCTGAATGGGTGATCCATACTCTACCTGTCTCTCGGAAAGTCTTAGGTTTGCAGCAAGTTCAGACTTCCTCCTGATTGTAATGTATCTGTTGTAATGAAATTCCTTCTCTAATTCTAATCTCTGATGATCTGTGTAAACCACCCGGTACTTCTCTCTTGTTCTTGTTTTACCTGTTTTGAAAGAAGAACACATTGCTTCAAGCTAGAATTTTTTAACTTTAGTTACACAAAATATCTGGCTTTACATTTGAAATATGCTTGTGGGTATTTTAAGCCTGATTTTCTACACACTTACCCAGAGCGGCTCCCTTGATTTGGTCTTGATTTACAACACAAGAGGTTCGTACCATCAGATTTTGGGTTTGCTCCTTAGTAAGTAGATGATAAACTGGTCCTCATATTCTTTATCACCCTTGTGCTATCATTTGGGAAAGGGAAGGCATCCGTCCTTGTTAAGAACAAGGAGCCAGGAAACCTGGGTTCTGTTCCCAACTCTGATGCAAGTTTCCTGCCTGGTGTTGAATTGCTCTGTTTCTCTGCTACCTATTTCAGAGGGAAGTCGTGAGGGATATTTTATTGCATAGAAAATACCAAGACCTTCCAAAGTTCCTCACTTCTTGTTTCTAGAAAAATTAGCACAATATTGTGGTTGTTACTGCAACTTGGAGGTTGTGTTTTTCCTTCAAGTCGGGCCCAGTCTATTCAGGACTTGCTAATAGCACAGGGAATAGTAACACAGATTTTCAGATGACAGTTAATAAAAAAGAGAAAAAGAAAGCAATAATACTTAACAAAGGACACCGGATAATAATGGAACTGCAGCATCTGTTCTTTTGCAAGCAGCAGCACTGCATCCTTTCAGCTGTGGGTACAGCTGACCGAAGCAGACATGGCTCAGTAGTATCTGTGTCATTAAAAAGTAATGGCAAATGACATGAGCCAGTGAACACAGATGCAAGTAGCTAAAATTTTATGGATTCCATACAGGATAATTTCTGAGGACAGAATGTGTTGGCAGTAGAGAAAGAGAATTGAGAATGGGAAAGGCTGCTGATGCTTCCTTTGTCACCGACCTTTTTTCTGTAGTTAATCTTCATATTAGGCAGTCAATATGCCAGAGATCAACACCTGCTTAAAACCAAGGCTCCTGAGCACTGGCCTAAAGTTTTCCTACATTTTTGAAAGATTGGATCATTGTGTTAAGACCAGCATTACCATGTTCACTATTTACAGTTGAACCATTTCTTTGTGCTTGCTCATTTGTCTATATTCATATGGACATTTCTTCAGATGTATAGATTTAGATTGTAAATTGTCTGGGACAGGGAACGTGTTTTTAGTTGGTAATTTGTTGCAGTGTGTTTCACTGTAGGTTATGTAGGTTATCTTTGTGTCCTTAGTAGTGGTCACCACGGTAGAACAGCCCTCTTTAGATTCAGGTTCTCTCAGTTGATGCATAAACCTTGAGGCATATTGTGGCTTGCTGCCTGTACCAGTCTGCTGTTGCTCCAGATGTAGCTTAGCTGCATACAACAGCTCATGTTTGATCTTTTTCTGAAAAGATTGTGGATGCCTAAGTCTTCAAAAACAGGTTCCTCAAACTCATAATAATTGCAGTCCTTATAACAACAGTTAATTTTGAATGGAGAGGACTGAAATAAATTTTCAGACATTGAGTGGGTAAAATTTCAGTCTTGGATTAGATCACCACAGCACACCACCCCGTAGCAACCAGCTTTCCCCCTGCAGGAGAAAAGAGACGGAGATTTCATCTGTGGTGCCCAAGGCCTAATTTCTCCCTAGCCCCTCCTTCCAACTCCCCTTGCTTTTGAAGTTTAAGTAGCATCCAAAGACCAGAATTCAGGGTACAGAACTATAGCAGAATCTGGAAGTCCTTCATCCCTTAATTCATTATTTGATTTCACAGTTTAATGTTTTTTTTCCCCCTTCTGTGGTGGCAGATGTGATCTCTCTCTGTTTTAATAGCTGAACATGTTTAATAATAACATGGCCTTCCACTTACTGTATACACTGTCTTGAGAGCCGTATTACTTTATTCTCTTCCAGCATTTGACAGTCAATTTTTTGCTACTCGCAAGAATTTTTGGCTCACCAAGGTATTGTTTGCATTAGAAGGTTCTTCGGGCTCTGATCCTTTTTATACTCTTTGTCCAGATCCTAGACACAGAGATGTTTAGCCCTGGAAGTCTTGGTCAGTGGAATGCTGTAAACAAAAGCTGTTGCACCTCTGGTTGGGATAAATAACTGGTCTGCTCTATGTTCTAGGACTCTTCCCAGGCTTGTAGAACAGAATTTGATCCTTCAGCTTCCATGCTCCATGGTGTTCAACACTGGGAAAGCACTACGCATTAATAATGAGTTTATAATGCTTTGGGCATTTTCCAACTGTCTTGAGGTCATCAGCCTGTTTACTTGGAATATATCAATAGGGAAAATAGGTGTGTGCTTGTCTGGTTTTGTTCCTTAGGCTGGAATTTCTGCTCAGTTCAAATCTGTGAACTTCCCTGTGAAGGTTCTGCTGTGCTGTGCTTGGCTGTTGTAGATAGACAGGACATTCTTATTTCAGTAGCATTTCTATCATTGTGAAACTGTAGTGAAAGCAGAATTAGCCCATTGTGTTTACACAGATAATCAAGTGAAAAGTGCTGTTAATTTTACAACATTATGGTAAGAATTTTAGAGTCTCTAAGGAACAGCAGTTATTCAGTTCAGTCCACATAAATACTAGGACATTTGTTTTCGTTCATTCGAAGTGTAAATTGTTTGTTTAACATATGGTCACCTGTGGTGCTTTAATGCCTCACTTGATATTTTTTTAACTTTTGATCTTTCTAGCCGGTGCTTTGGTTAGGTTTTTTTCCTCTTTAAATGAGAATTTGGAGTCATTCTATGGAACAAAATGTTTAAAATGTTTCCTTAGTCTCCTTTGTGTTGTTAAGATGGAGTACACAAAAGAGCAACAAGGTGATCTTATCTTGAACTCTATTCTCATTCAGAAGCCATAGACAAATATCAGATGTTCTTCTATTGCCAAAACAAAGTGGTAAACTTCAAGATAAACCTTCCTGTTTCTGTTTTTAAGTGCTTAAACCCTTATTATCTGATTAGGAGAGGGGTTTTTTTCTTTTTAAACTGAAGAAGTTAAATGTCTGTGGAAAACAGAACTTTCTCCCATAAAATCTTTTCTTTTCATATGAGTAGCTTTCAGTTTGTTTTTAGTAGGAGTCATACTATCTGGTTTCTTTTTGAAGGAAGAATGGTAGCTTATCACATCTAATTTCTTTCTTTAAAATAAGTTAAGAGAATAATTTGAAAAGTAGAAAAGCAAAAAGAGAACATTTCCTTCCTAGAACAACAACAAACTGGGAAAAATTCTCTTTGATTTGTCACATAAATCTTATCTTCAATAATTTGATTTTTTTTGTGTGCAGAGTAATACCTTCTGTGAGAGACAACAGGCAACGGGAGCTGAGATCTGCCAGGAGCTTCCAAGAGGGTACTTTAGGTTCTGGCAGAGTCCTGTTTTAGTCTGTAAGGCCTTTCCCCAGCCTCTCATTGAAGTCAGTCAGAGTCTTCCTAATGCCTTTGTTGGCTGCTGGGTTGGAATTAGTCTGCATATGGCATTTCCTTTCAGAGGCAAAGTACACTTTTCTTTTATTTGCCAAAGTTAACAAACAGCAGCAACAAAACCAATTGCTAAACAGTTTGGGGAGTTAGCCTCTAAATTCCATCTGTTAAGTGGAATAGATCTGCTCTACTGCATCCTGAGCCAAATCTTGCAGATGTACTGGTTTAATTTACACGATGCGTTTTATTTCGAGGAGAAGTATTACCTGAGTAAAATTTGAGGTAGGACTAATGGAATCACCCAAGAGACAGCAGGAGGATGTTCTTCACTTCTCAGACTTCTTTAGGAGATAATGGCAGAATTTAACGATGTGATGATGAAAGTTAATATTTTAATCCAATTCTTTAGTCAAATCCTGCATATTTTGCTCACGTAGGTGAGTGAAATTACCAACATGTAACTTTCTACAATTTTAATTAATCTTTTGTTAGTGACAGATTATCATTTGAATCAGCAAGATAGTCTCAATTTTATTGGAAATGTGTTCTGTCATAGACAGTTATATTACGGAATTGCAAGTGGTTGGAGACATTATTAATAGCTGGGTGGAAGAAAAATGAAACAAAAGAGCCTTGAAGCCACTACCTTTGCAGCAGGACTGCCTTTGTGCTGGGGGAGTGGATTTCCGGGTTTTAATGAGCTATTTAAGAACAGCAAGTTTTGTCAAAAACCTATTGTGCAAATAGTGACTATTGAAGAGTGTCTTTGGAGTAACAAGAAATAAGACATTTCAGACTTAGAAAACTTTTCCTGAGATACAGTTTAACAATCCTGTTCTATCACACCCACTCTAGCAATTTTTGTGACTGGCCAAGTTTTGAGTTGGGGGAAGGGAACAGCTTTCCCCTTGGTCATAAAATTCACAGAGCATTTCTTCTGAAGACAATAAAGCCAGGAGAAGGCCTCTTTATTTGCTGTGAAAATCATCACCCTTTCCGGCAATATAACTCCTGAAGAAAAGAGGGAGAAGGAAGAGACAAGACTGCATATCAAAGCGAAGCGAAGTGTTAAAAGGGTCTGTTGCCTCAATATGACAGATAGGCCTCAAAACCTCAGACAATGTAGGCCAGGAAAGGAAAAAAAAAAAACCCACCATCAGACCTCACAACTAGTTTACAAAGCAAAAATAAATTAGCATTAGAACTAGCCCTGTCCCCTTTTTCAGTGTGTCCTCTCTTAACTTTTCAGGAATATTGCTCGCTTACTGAAATTGACATCATTCATAAAATCCAGAAGCTACCCAGTTTAGACAGGAGATGTCCTGGTGTAGAATAGCGTGGGATTACTCTCAGATTATTTACAAAACACTGAAATCCGGATTCCATAGTTTAACATTGTTTGAGGAAGTTATTGTCTGTCCTTGGTGACTGGAAGTTAGTTTAAGTCAGCCTGAAACGTGAAAGAGCTTTCTGACCTGAAGATATGCTTGGTTCAAATCTGTTAAATTAAGAGAGATTAGCGTTCATAAAGGTATGGACTGTCAGAGAACAGGACCCAGAGTTCTGTTTTGGGACTATCTCTAAATATTTATGTACTTTAAAAGGGTGGGGAAAGAAAGCAGCAAATTTTCCCTAGTGTAATTGAAGTTGTGAAGCAAAAGTAATTTTAAATAAGGCTTGAAGATGGACATTGTGCTGCACATGGTGTTCTGTAAAGTTAAATTAAAGAAAAATACCACACACTGCCATTGTATTAGAAAATGTTACGTGGACCCAATCCTGTATAGTGTGAGTAATAATATTCCTGCCAGAAGTTTCGGTGCAATGAGTAGGACTGTTCATTATTGCAAAGTCGGATGCATAAGGCTTTGTGAAACATGGTGAAATTCTATGTTTGTATTTTCTGCTGGGTCTTGATCATTTGTTCTCATTATCCATGTTCAGATGACTCATGCTGAAAAGAACAGAATGGCATCATAGAATTGGAACCTTTCAACACCCTTGAAGAATTTTCCCTTCTGTTCTATCTGAAATGCTTAATGTTTTCAACTTTCAGTATGTTCTGCTATTCTATAATAAAGCTCATTGGCCAAATTCTGTCCCTCACTTTGCCAGTGTAAATTCATCTTCATCATGCAGAAGTGATTGAATCCAAAGCAGAATCATTTTTATCACCTTTAAATGATGATTGGACAGACGCCCTATATGGATTTTGTTTGGCAGAAGGACCCAACCTGCAGAAAACGTAGGTGGATTTCAAAGTGACAAGATCAGGGGAAATCCCATTGCCAATGACTGTAGAGACTAAGAAGCAACTGATTGACTGAATTTTTTTTCCAAGTGTTGTATGTTCTTTAGGCATTCAGCATTTTGCAGGAATGGCTTCTTAAGAGGTTTGTTTCTCTCCCTTAGATTTGAGGTAACATAACTTCTTCCTTCAAAGACTCAACGCTATATTTTACAGTGCATTTGGTAACGATGCTGTCAGCACCTGCCCTCCTTGTCAGCAGAAAAACTGGCTCTATGGTTTCAGAGTAATTTTTTATTGAACAAGAATGATAGGAGAGTTGTCATCTACAGGAAGAGTCTCTGCTCATAATTAGTTTACCTCTGATTCAAACTATGTTCACTTCCTGTTTTATGGTAACATAAGTGCAAATACCGAGATGTACTTGCAGCTTTGTGAGGAAATTTTCATTGCTGCTGAAGCTGCCTGGTAGTTAATCGTTCAAACTCCTTGTTTGGGGCACAGTTTTGCTGCAAATGTGTTTTGTTTTCTCATGAAGACAAAAAGTAAAGTCTGCTCCTCCGTGAGTGATTGCATACCTCCATAGAAATATTGAAATCAACAGGAGGATGTTTGTAACTTGATCTAAGGTGGTTTTATTCTACTTTCTATTAAAGAACTTGCCTGTAATTTTGCTTTGTGTTCATAGAATTGCCACCTCAAATCTCTGGTTTGTGGCTTTGTTCTGTCCTCTCTTACAATTACTGTTGTCTTGGCTTTCTTGCCCTTTTGAAATAGGTGTTTAGGAGAGGGGACAGGAGCAGTATAAGGGTTAGAAAAGGGTCTTTTCAACCGGTGTTCTTGGCAAAAAATATGCAGTAGTAAATGTTTCCTCCTTCAAGTGTTCCGAGTCAATAAGTTTGCTTTCTCCTGATCCTAAACACCATCAAGAATGCAGTGAATAGGCATTGGATCCTACCAGCACTGCATTTGGATTCAAGTCCCAGTCCCTCCAGGTCCAAAGCTGCAGGGAGAGGCGTTCAGACGTCCTTCAGCCAGGGAGGGGATGATGGATGAAAGCCTTAGTAGGTCTTTTCTGCAGGAAATGTATTGCAGTAACACTAAACCAGGATGATAGTCTCACATTAAATACTGAGATCTTCCAATGGTTTTGAGTAGCATAATCTCATAAACTTCATTCAACACCAATTGAAGACATGGTTTTATATCGGATGTTGTTTTTAAAGTTGAGAGTAAGACTTGACATAATTTTTTTCTTTTGTCCCATGTTAGTTGCATAGATATCAGAGTATCAAAAGACCTGTAGGGCATGAGGCAGCTGTGGAAATTTCAATAAAGCATTTTCTTTGTCATCTGCCAGGTCATGAGGCCACAAAGCCACCAATAAGAGGAGCTAATCGTGAAATCTCTCGAGATGGAAATGTCATAGATTCTGGGTTTTTTCTGTAGCTGTTAAAAGACAGACTCTCAGTGTAAGTAAAACTTGGGAAAGAATCTCTCCAGATCTTAAAGGGTAAGATTGCAGGAACATTTCTTGCACACTTTCAATAATATCTTGCAAAAATCACTTGCCTTAATTATTGTTTCCATATTGATAACTAGTATTTTGCAACAAGTAATGAACAAATAATAAAACTAATTTGTCCAATTAATTTCTGTTCTGACCACTTCAGGTAAGTCTGAGCCTCAGTTTTTCCATCTTTAAGAATAGTGGCTCATGTCTGTTTCACAGGGAAAATTGAAAGCTAATAACTAATAAATAATTCCTTCACTTTTGCCTATACAAAACCTCTACTGAAATTCCTAAAGGTTTTGCAAGGAGACAGCAGGGTAGTGCTCGATGTACGAATACAGCATTAAGGATGCAAAAAGGAATAGATTCCATCTAAGAAAATGCTGAGAGTTTTCATCATGTTCCAGCAAAAAACATTGGTCCTTGCAGTGGGGCTGGTACCTCAGAACCAAACTCACTTAAGTGCATTGCTAGATCTGACATTGCTTTTAGGGCAGTTTTTAAAAAAAGATTTTCTTTTTTGGAAAACAGAGGAAAAACAAAAGTGCCCTTGCTCTTAAACAGAGGAAAAGGAGTGAATGAATTAAAAGGAACCAACTCCACTGAAGCAGATCTATTGGCACTGAGCATTCCTGGCCTAGCAATAAAAATAAGAGGGGAAGAAGAAGCAGAATTACTTATCTGGATTTTTTCCCTAAAGCATGACCCAGTCCCCATTAAATGACTGGATAGACTCCCACCAACTTCAGAGGGCCTTACGCTGGCCCCTGGGCATTTGGGAGGATGTGCTGTTAGGACATGCTGATTTCTTAAATTCTTCTTGAGATGCTGCTGCTCAATATCTTGTTGGACTATTCCAGATGGAGAGACTCCCAGCACCTCCTGTGAACGCTCTGACCCTTGCAGACTTGAAATTTAGAAAGTTAGAAACCCCTAAGTGTGCTTCTTAAGCAGGGAGTTAGAATGAGGTATTCTAGATACACAGAATAGACATTCTTTCTATCTACCTATCTCACAGTGTCCCACTATAAAAGGGATAGCACAGAAAATCAAATTGTCTTTCTCTCAGAGAGGCTGCAATTTAAATCCACAGGAGTAAAAGGCAGGTAGGTAAAGAAGAGCTGAGAAGGAGTGATTTTTTTTTTTTGAGCAAATATTCTGCCCTCTGTCAATCAGATAGTTTGTGAACAATTTCATTGCCCTTGAAAGGACTGCTCAAAAATAAGCAGTAAGTTTCTTCAAGACCAGCCCTCTTGTTTTTTTTTTCTTGGATAGAAAAAAATAACTACTTTTTTGTTGTTGTTGGGTAAATAAGAATTTTGGCAATCAAAACGGAGTAACAAGCTATTGACTAATTGTCCTATTGACTTCCGTGAACTAAAGTTGTGTTCAGCAGGAGTGAGTATTACTTGGTTTGTCCATATAAATTAGATGCACTTTTTTTAACATAGACAATTTTTTCTACATAGATGCTTTTGTTTTTCTAAATTATGTTTTAAGTATTTACTTTTCCATCAGAGACTGAGTCAGTACTTGCTTTGAAAACTGTTATTTACAGGCATGTGTGGAACAGAGTTGGGGCGGGAGGAAGGGCTGAAAGGAAAGGAACCTTCCTGGGCTGTAACATTGAAATACTGTGAGCATCTCTTCAGGGGAGGTATTGAGCATCCCTAATTTCTACTGATCTCGGTGCATGTCAAAGCTGCTCAGCACTTCAGAGGATCAAATACTTTTATATAGTGGGTTATGACTCTGTTCTTCTCACACAGTTTTCCCTCTTTTTCTTTTCCTTCTCCCCTTTCTTTTTTCATAGTTTCTTTTCTCTTTATACAAGGTACATATTTTTGGTTTAAGGATGCTCAATATTTATATTTTATTCTATTATACCTCATCCCAGTCAAGTGGAACATGCTTCATGGCTTATTTTTACTGGTTAAATACATTTGAAAAATTGTTTTGTGCTCATCGACTGTTACGCATTGGAGACTGATGTGTCGCTGTATTAGCAGATTGTGTTACCATGGATCTTTGTATTCTTGCATATTCTGCAAGGAACTACTACAAAGTGAAGGAAGCCTTTCCTTATCATTCCTGTTTTTAAAGCATTGACTCATTGTTTGATCTTGCAGATCTCATTTCATTTCAGTGTTGTGAGGGTTAGAGAGGTTGTTTCTAATTCAAAGCCTTGTTTCCACCCCTCCCTACTGTAGATATTTTACTTGAACTTTTCGTATGTACTCTAAAACTTGAGGAAAATAAACAAAGTATAGGTGGTGGTGAAATACAATACTTTCATCATGATCTTTCTGCAGACATGCTGTTTCATTCCAATCAATAGGACTCCTATTAAAAGCAATTATTTATATCACAATTTTTTTTTAACATGTGAAAATATTTCACTGTCAAAAGATGCTGCTTTTCATTTTCCCTGGCATTAAAGGTCAATAAAGAAATATAAGAAATAGTCAGCAGATCAAAACCAGCATCCAATAATCAAACCGATATTTAACTGCTAGCAAGACAATCCTTCTGAGCAATTATGAGTGTTCTTTGTTAAATTGTATGCTTCCCTCTAAACAGAGAACCTGGCAAAAAAATCCCCAACAACGCAAAACGAAGTAAAATCTCTTCTCAGCATAAAACCTCAGTGCCCTCATACCTGTAGAAGTGGATTGCACCGTTTTCCTCATCCATTCGTAAGAGCTGTGCCTTTGGCTGTTGGGAGAGATTTGCTGTGTATTAATTGTAT
>JAOTQQ010000063.1:1888740-1932782 GCA_026546715.1 Gallinago undulata | reverse complement strand
GAGCTGGCACATGATGATATCCCATGTAATCTGAATAGGGTGGAGTAGACACAAAGTTTTGCACTGGCAGGTTGTTGCTGCTGCACCTTGCAGATCCTGGATACATGCTGGTTTCTTTATCCAAAAGGTAACTCACATACATGATGCTCACAGCCTGGCTTTGTCTTGCTGGAACATCCTGCTCCTCGAAGTGTTTGTTTGATCTCTCTTCCCCTCCTCTTTCTTTCTCTCTCTTTTCTAGCCCTGACTGGCTCTATAAATGACTCATGCTAGCCCTGATGTCCCTTTACTACACATGATTAACAATGGTTTTACCAGGTGCTGGTGGTAACAGTTTACTAAGGTCCTGCCTGATGTCACAGATAACTGCCTGCCCCAAAATTACATTTGCATTCAAATGAAGGGCTGCCCATGCAGGCAACCCCACCTTGCTGCTAGTTCTGGTGCTTCCTTTCTCACAGATCCTTTATGTATCACCATCCCCGTTCCATACTTTTTGAATGTAGTTTGAAATCTTGTGGTCTTCAAGCAGAGTCGCGCACATAGTTAATCAATAACTGTTCAGACAGTAAGAGTAACTTTCTTGGATGATACATGTTAGAATCTAACCATCTACTAGGTTATAGGTAGTTAAAGCCTGGTATCTGCTAGTCTGCTACTTCTTTTGTCAGAATGTGATATCTTATTTTTTGCAACTGAAAACAAAGGACCCGTTCAGTCTTTAACTACAGTTCTTGCATAGTTTCTCTCATGAGCACTCTTGTTGACTTCAGCTCTTAGTCCATGTGGGAGAGCACTTACAAACCACAGTAATCCTGCTGATTTTAACATTACAAAGGGTATACAAGAAGTCTCGTAGTCATTTTGAGCATTTGTTCATACGAATAGTCTTGTTGATGTTAGTGAGCCTATTCATGAGCTGGCTGCTTGCCACGGTGATTGAAGTTTCTCTATTCTAACTTACAATGTTAACAGAAAGAGAATCTGTTATTGAGAGAATGCAAGATTTGTCACTTTCCCTATGCTTGTGTCTTGTTTGTGATATTGAAATGAGTGGTAGTTTTCCCTACAGGTTTTTCTGTTCTCATTGCCATGTTTGTTCACAATAAGTAACACCTTTTTCTTAGAAATAGGGGAACATATTCTAGCCTTTTAGCTCCAAATAGCAGTTTCCTAACTTTCAGGAGCCAGCCTATGTTTGTAAGCAACAAATTCCTATAAGATTACCTATAATCAGGGGTGAGGAGAGAAAGTGTTGATTTTTTTTTTTTTAAGGAGATAGATACCCTAGCATTGTCTCTTAATGAGAATTAACTGTTTTCATTCCTGTTCCTTTAATGATGTGATACTTAATTGCACCTTTATTAATGAACCAACTTGTTAAAAGGATTTTTTTTTTCCTAAACAGGTGCAAAGTATAATGAGTTTTTTCTTTGTTCAGAGGTGTATTTTTGCTGTGAGAGTCTTTTGCACTTTAACACCATTTAAACTTACAGGTTCCTCCTGGTTCTCAGGAGGAAAGAATCACTTTGCACACCTGACAACACCGTTGTTTCCTTTTGTGAGAGGATGTGTCCTTAGGCTCTATTCACAAGATAGGTTGTGGCTGTAGTTGTGGAAAAACCTTTTTTTGACTTTTAATTTCAGGGCTAGGTGGAGAAGTGTTGGCTGCCTTCTCTGAGTATTTGTTAGGATTTTCCTACCGTGCACTTGTGCTCTTGTTGCTTCTTGTGAGTTTTTGGGGGATGATGTTTTGCTGGCATAATTGTGGAAAGGTATTTTAAAAATTATTAGTGGAGGGAAGTTGGCAGAAACTGTTTCTTCTGCTCGCATGTGTGAGCTTATTCAGCTGCAATTTACATGTCTGTGACAGCTGGCCATTAAAAATGACAAAGTATAGCTGCCAGTATAGACTCCTCAAATCTAGGGAAGTCAATAATCTGTACATCGTGTATCTGAACAGCTTAATTCTCTTATATCAGCAAAATAAATCATATTTGGCTAATTATGAATTAGGTGTCTCTGGATTTGCCTGCAATTATCAGTGCAATGGACTTCAAATGTAGCATGATCTGTATATATATATATTTTTTTTATACTAGAATACTTCCTTTCTCAATCATTTAGAGCAGTTGGTTGCTTGATGTAGCTCTCAAGTTCAGACTGTGCTGAAACAATTAGAAAGAAAGAATCTTTATGGCTTTTTGTTGTAACTTGATTTCAATTTCCTTTCGTCCTCTTCAAAACTGTTGAAGACCCAACCTTTTAAGCATTTCTATGTCTCTCCTGAGCGCAGGTGTACCAATAAATCAGCCAGAGGAAGAAGCAGTGTTTGCTCATTTACGGGAGCATGAGTTGTAGCCATCCAGCTGTCTGGAAAAAGTTCTCATTAAGTTCATGCGACAAAACTTTTCCTGCAGGCTTTTAGCTACTACGTACTGTACCAGCAGCAGAACCCCCTGCAGAAGGGCTGGGTCTCTCAGCAGAGTTTGGATCTTGATCTGCCCTCCTTCAATCTTCAGGACTGTTGGCTACACCAGAGCAGAGTCCTGCATTCGCTCTCTGTCCTAGTGCAACATTATTACATGAGAAGCATTTTGGTCCATTTTGGTGTAATTTGGTTCATGGAGTTACTGAATGTAGTAAAATACTGTTGATTCATGTTAGAAAAATTAATAATTATGACATAAAAATACCTTTTGATGCTTTTGACTAATATGTGTGTATATTGACATGGAAGGAGACAGGTTTCCTTGTTCCGTACCGCTTAAAGAAAGTACTTAAAATATATAATTGTTAAACTGACAATACTTTACTCCTCTGGCCACACGCTGTGACCGCTAAGCAGGAAACTGCTTCCTTTAGACTCCCAAGTACCCTAAGTTGGTCTGATTTCAGCAAGCTGTATTTTATTTTTGGTTAGTCCAAGTTTTTTCAATTTAGGTAATTTGGATCTCACCTATTAGTTGAACCACAGTCTTTAGGCCGTTTTAACTTCTGTGGATAATCACATGCTGATATAGTTAATTTAAAACAACATTTTCATAGGTTCTGAAACATAAAGGATAAAGGGATTTGGATTTGAGTTGCTTTTCATACTTTCCAGCAAGAATATGTATTAGTAGCAGGTGTAATCTTGAGCAGATCACTCTATATGTGTATCAAATCCTTTATAAATATGCCATTCCTCAGTCAAAACTTCTTCTGGAAAAGAAACTCAGAAGTTTCTCCAGTCAGTTGTTAGCTCTGTAAAGTGTTTATGCACAGTACTGTGTGTGTACGGTATTTGGAGCTACTTATTTTGGTGACTAAAGCTTAAAGACTTAATGCACTAATGTGGTGCATTCACACGTGAAAAAAAGTCACAGTTCTCTTCACACAAGCATTCAGCACGCAGTGAGCGGCACAGCAGATGCCCAACATGTTTGTGTGCATTGATACCACATACAGCAAAGTTCAGAACTGGGAACTAAAATGTAGATTTCAAACTAGAAGGAGTTTCAGTTCAAGATTTTAGCCCACTTAAAACAAAATTGCTAATATGTTTTGAGTTCTGAACTCTTCCTCTCCAACTTAGTGAAATTTAGAACTTGTATTTTACTTCTAATATTAGTTTGCTAATAATCCCGCACTGACAATTCTGAATTTCATTTTGCTGTTCTGAATAAAGCTCTCTGCAGACATTGTGGTTTAGTGCGTTATGTTTTGACCTGCAGGAATGAGAGTGACCGAGTAGAAGAGAGGTCCCTCCCAAGCAGAACCTTGGAGTAACAAAGCAGGAATCTGCATCTCTTTCCTGAGACATAATCTCAGGAAAGGAGAGTAATCTCAGTCTTTACTAACCTTCTCATCTTTGCTTGACTATACTATAGAAAAGAATTGGTTAATTCTGATCTAAATAGCTCACTTAAGTGACAACTGCGCTTGTGTGACATGTTCGTGGTTTTGCTGGCTGGAGGGATGTCCTCAAATCAGGCCAAGGTACCAGAGGCCTGCACCTTAGAAATGGCATTGTCTTGTCTTTCATTTTTATGAGGAAATATTATAGAGCAGATAATGGGTCTGATTTACAAAGGCTGGACAAAAAGCAACAAATAGCACCTGAATCCATAACATGAATTTTATTAAGCATATGCAGTCTTTCATCATTCTGTGTGAGTAGCAGCATTAAGGCTAAAAAAAGCAATTAAGGTGGAATTAATTGCCTTGTAAAATATTATTCCATCTTCTTAATAGCATCTATAATGTGATAATAAAACCTAACCATTATCAGTATCAAATGAGATTTCTCCAAGTTGATTTGTGAAGAGACCAAATACAAAACCTTGAAGATCTATCAAGTCTAGTGACAACTCCGTGTTCTAGGCTCATGTTGAGAAGTCAAAAGAGGAATGGAAATGAAAAATTGTCCTGAATATTCAAGAGAGGAGAGAACTTTATGGTTTTGAGATGAGCCTAAAGCACCTTTACCCACTTTAAAAGTACATTTTTCCAGTTCTAAACTTGTATAGTTCCTATATTCTGAGGTCAGGAAATAGCATCCACCATAGATACTGGTTGTGAAGGTAGTTTTATCAGATAGTGCAGATGATGCTGTGCTGGCTGCGCTCAGAGGCTGGGCAGGAACAGTGGAATGCTCCAGTCCACCGCGATTATTCCTGTTCTGCTTTCCTTTGTCACGTCATGTCACAAAGCCATAGCTCTGCTCAGATTGTATCCTAGGATTTCCATGCTGATTTGTCTCAGGTTATAACCACACCACCCTCCTGGGATGTAGGCCTTCCCCATCACATTAATTTCTTTTCCACAGACTTATAGAGCTGTAGGAGTTCTCCTTTAATTTTTCTGAGCTTTCTGGTCCTCCTGTCCTCCCCCAAGGTTTTGGACGCATGTTTCGTTCCAGGTCCATCCTTTCCTCCTGTGAAGCAATGGGGACAGCTAGCGGTCAGCTGCCCGAATGGCAAGCAGATTTCAAATCTTTCAGTGACTGTGACCTTAAGATTTCGGTGTTCTCTGTCTGTCCTGTCCTCTATGGAATAGGAAGCGCCTTAAGTGACATCATGAATCGGATCTGCTACATGCCCAGATGAAGGAAGCAACAAAGCTAGTGAAGAGTCCTGGCTTTGAACTTTGGTTATGTCGCAGGGATTTTTGCTATATGGTTTAACTAAACCTGAAGTGATACTATTACAGAACATAACAGGCTTCTTAAAGTTAACTTTTACGGGTGATTTTCCAATTAACAGAGTGCTCAAGGGTCTAAAATGTGGTGCAATATTCAGTTGGAATCCTGAGCTCCACATGCTCAGAAGGCTGGTCGCTGTGGCGCTGGTCCATCGCCTCTCCTGTAACGCAGTGTGGCAGCTCGTCAGCAGGCTGGTATTTCACACCCGCTTCACGCCAGTAGGAACGTCTTAGGAGGTGATGACAGCGAAGAACGAGGAGCAGGACTGTAGTATTTTCATCTTGCATCTTTAAGCTGTGTCTCTAATGTGTTTTCTTTGTTAATAAGTATATATGCTCTTAAAAGCATAATACAAACTTCCAGGCTGGCACTGCTGAGCTCTCTGCTGTGTGAGAGAGACCTGACACGTGTGAGTGGGCAGTGAGATGTAGAAGAAAGGTGGATGGAACACCGAGATAGATGATTCTCAGTGCCACTAGTTCATTCAGTTACCTTGGGCTAACCAGATAATGTGTGTTCCGTATTTATCTGTAAACCAGAAGTAACACTCATGACTTTATGTGATCTGATAGAATTTAATAAATGCCACAGGAGAGATCTTGTTTGAGGAGCGTAAAATGTGAATTCTTTCTTTCATCACTTGTGAAATGAATTAGCTAACATATGTTGACGTATGTTTAGCCTTTAGGATTGCTAAAATAAATGGCTGTCTCATAAAAACACCGCAAATGTTGCTAGTTCTGAAGAGGATATCTCTTTTCCTAACTCAGTTTCAGGATGCTCTGTGCTTTGAATTTTTAACACCTTGGGATGTGCTGGATTTCCTCGGGCTGTGTGAGTCATGCCACTTACGCAATGTGATTGAAAGTAGAGAAATTGTTACGGCCTAACCTGATAATTCACTACCAAACAGAGGAAGAAACCAAAGGAGTCTGCTCAAAAAGCTTTCCAGAGCAAACTGCTTCCATCTGCTTGCACATTGCTGTTGTGGCAGGACCTCAGCTCATCGTTTTCCTGCCCACAGGAACAGGAGGGAAAACTTGACCCATAGAACAAGAAGGCCTTTTTGGTCAGTTCATACCTGACATAGCAGCAGATTTGATGCATGACAGAAGATTTTCAGTCCCTGCCAAACCTCCCCCCCCAAACTGGGACGTGAATGTTTGGTATGAACTGAGTGCCCAGCTGAGTTAGGTAAAATGTAATCTGGCCTTCCAGAGCTCAGGTTGTTGTGAGTTTGTGTATATATGTTTAACACTCTTTCCACATGTCTGCAGCTCTTTGAAATTCAGAAGAAAACCTTGTGTTATTTTTTCCTCTATGGCAAAAATAAAGTTGGGCTGTTAAACCCCGTCTGGTGAAATTCTTTTATCTCAGGTAGTGGTTTTGAGAGCTCCGTGAACATGGATGGGTCTCTAGTTGCATGTTTTGTTCCTTGCGCCAGAGGTACTATTAGACAGGTGACCACAGACTGTATGTGGATTATTTTAATCTAATTCTTTTTGTTTTGGTTTTCTTTGGGGGGGTGGTGGTGGTGGTGGTGTTGCTGCTGGTACTAGCATTCTTTCCTCCCCCCCCCCCCCAGTACAGAAGATATCCCAGGATATGACTGAGTGTTCCAGTCCAGGTGACCGAGTGATCTACAGCTACATTTCCTATAGCAGTGTAGTCACTCATGAATTAAAAATAGTCTCAGAAATAGCTTCTCATTAAAGTGATATTTTCCACTAGGTGGCACTTTCAATACATAGCACAGACAAAGCCTACATGGCTGATTAAGTACCCCTATTAACTGCTATTCAAATTTGTAGTTAGTAATTGACCAAGCTAAAAAAAGGATCGAAGTAGTGCTGCCTGCAGCAAGTTTCACAGCTCCTTTTAATGCTAACATTGATTAAATCCCCACCCCCAACGCGGTGTAAAAGACAATTAGCTTAGAAATTATTCCCCTCTCCAAATCCCCATCCAGCCTTCTCCCTTGCCCCACTGATCCCTCCCCTGCAAAACCCCAACTAATCTTTTCTCTCCCCGGAAATTAAATATGATGGTGGTGTTTAAAAAACAAGTTTCATTTTAATTTGCCTGATACAACCGAAAGGAAGGGCTGATATATTTTCCCACTGCTAATAAACACGAGCGGGCATCAAACATCATTGCTCCACTCCCAATAGCGTTGAAGGCTCTGCTCAGAGGTTGGAGTTTGCACAAATAAAATAGGCCATAAGCAAGGACGTAAGTGACAGTGGAAGTAAAGGGCAAAGAAATAAATGAGCTGGAGAAAAATGGGAGTTGTGAAGGGAAAACTGCATAGGGAACTGAATAGTATTAGTTTTTATATTTGAGGAGTTGGTTGAACTTTTGCAATGGTTCATTTCTCTTTTAGAGCACTTTACAAAAATTAATCTGCCTAATGCTCTTTCCATACATGGGACAGGTGACCAAAAATCAGACGTGTAGAATTTAAGGGCTTTAAAGCTCTGCTGTCCAGCCCTTGTAGTTGCCGGTGCTGTTGGAACTACCCAGAAGCCTCAAGAAAAAAATGGAAGGAAAGAGAGGAATTCTTGCTCTGTCTGTTTTGAGGTGAATGAGTTGTTATCTATTCAGGATGAAATATTGGCAAGACCTAAGAATGAGAAGATCCTCAGTAAAGTTACCTGATGTTCACTGTCCAAACCGAAGGCTGTTGGCAAATAGAGGCATTGGAAAGGCTTTAAACATACGAGTTGTATTGATGGATATGGGCTCAGTGTCATCACGCCTCAGTTTACTCCCAGTAAATACAGTCCTCGCTGCTACTGATCACACTTATTATTCTGAATTTTTGAGTGTACGGCTGTTTGGGGAGAGTGGAAATGATAAAGACACTGATCAACAGCTGAGGAAACCAAGATTCAGTTTTCAGCTCAGGTCACCAAGCTCAGTTTTGCTGTTGGCACATTATTTAATCTATTTAATTTATGTCAGTACAATGAATCTTGAACTTGTTTTGGTGTACAATGATGAAACCGTGTTCTTCACCGTGAGTTATAAAACAGACAAATTCAAGTCACTGAGAGAACTGAACTGAATTGCATCTCTCCCAATGGCTCTCATTAAGGATGCAAGTACATTCTCAGCAGCTGAGATATGGAAGTGTTTTTGAGCGTTAAGCTTGCACATGACTTATAGGGTTCAAAATTAGGCAGTAAACTCGAAAAGAGCCTTTAAGCTATTTATGTTGACTATGCCCTTTTGAGGGAAGCTACTCTAAGTAGTAGGCTTGCAATTAGCATCGTTAAAAATTTATTATGAACCAGATGAGATTATTAAAAATAAATCAAATACTTTTGGTTCACTTGTTCTAGTTAGCGGAATGTATTTCTGCAAATCCCAGTATAAACTCATGAGATGGAAGCATTAGAGTTTGGTGTTAAAAGCAAAACTCCCAATGTCACCCTGAGAGAAGCTCTGAAGTGCCGTACGTGGGCGGTTTGTAACTCTACAGCTGTTGCTTAAACTGCACAGCATCTGCAACGTCGAAGCAAAAGATGGGTTTAAAAATGGAAATGTGTGGGCACTGAATGTGTGTATTTGGGAAGTCACCGTA
Source organism: Gallinago undulata (assembly GCA_026546715.1). NCBI lineage: Eukaryota > Metazoa > Chordata > Aves > Charadriiformes > Scolopacidae > Gallinago > Gallinago undulata. The sequence continues at coordinate 1,924,011 of JAOTQQ010000063.1, read as the reverse complement.
GCTGTCATTGCCCAGGGAGCGACCTTTTTGAGCATGGCCTTAATGTGCTAAAGAATCCGTAGCTGGGAGGCTGTTACCCAGGTCTGTATCGCAGAATTGAGGGGAGTTACACAAGCAAAGAGAGAGAGTGGCAAATGTTTTCTTGAAGAGAAGATGCAGAGATGCTCCTCTCTGCTTCTCTTCCAAAGGTGCCAAGTGGGAGTGGTTCTAGGTTTCATACAAGGACAAACCGTGTGTGCAATTTCTGCTCCAAGATATTATTCAGAACAAAGAGATTAGAAGGATTTGTATAAAAATGTGATAATTACATGACTCATAGCAAATACAATGTTTAAAGAATCTCAGTCCCTGTGCTTCAAGGTACAGATCGTCAGGGATAGTTTTCCAGAATTGTCCAGTGTGGGGTTTACTGAAGTTCTCTCTAAAGTATCTGAGTTAAATTCTGATTATTTGAAAGAAACGGTGTACTAAAATAAATGCAGCATTGCATTCATTTTGCGTAACAATCCTTGTTTCCACTATTACTATAAAACTATTTCATACGTTTCACAGTGCCTTATATTAATGAAGATCAAAGTATTTTGCAGATATTTTCTATCATTATACTTCTAGGAGCCAGATAAGTATTTTTTCTCAAATCTAATCTGTTACACTGCAACTTCTGTGGCTGCTAAACTGAGCATGAGATAGTTTGGGGATAGAAGATTATCTGCAGATACTCTCTTGCCATTATTAGATGGAGTAAGGACATTTTGGAAATAAAGAGTCATGGCGAACAATGTTTATTTGCACGTTTGCTGAGCTTAGTGTCCTACATACACTTTCCCTGAATATCTAGTTATTTACATAGTTACCACTGGTGGAACACAGGATTATCTCACATGTCACCTGGTGTGAATGATGTGTTCAGCGGTGAAACTGGGATTATGAAGTCAGTGGCAATGTCAAAACTGGGAGGGAAAAGAAAAGAAGGCATGTCAGGACTCTTCCGTTGTGTCTTGACTTTGTTTTGCAAATAATCCTTTTGAAGAGACACACACAGAGTCCTACTATATGGATTCTGGAGAAATAACTAAAGAATACCTTTCTGTTAAATTTTTTTTTTAGTTACTCCTTGAATTCCATAAGTCTCCAAAATATACAGGCAGTAAAATTAGAAGCAAATCTAAAGTGATATGAATCTTCCTTTGGGCCTGTTGTGGTCTTTCAACACTTAAATGCAGAGCTGTGGAGGGAAAGGCAGCATCCCATTCACCTCACTGGATTGAGCTTGAAGGTTGATGAGAGAGTCTCAGTTGGCATAATTTACATATAGAAATGCTAAAGGAAGGTGAAAATCACATCAATTTATTCTTTTTATTTCAATCTCTGTCGCTGTAATTGACACCTGAGTTCAGGGTTTGGAAGATGCTGGTTGTGTATTAATGAGACGGCAGGAAATAACTTTGTAGTAGGTTCTTTCTTTCCTGGTGTGTCTGTCTGAAGTCATTCTTCTCTGCCTCAAAAGGCTTTAAAATGGAACACTACAACTCCCACCAGGCAAGGTCCTGTGCAGAATGAGGCAGAGGTACCTTTCCCTTTTGAAACCAGCACAACAGGGCTGTTGCCAACGTGTCAGGAGATCAGAAAGTACTGAGTGAGTAAACAGTGCTTGATGTTGCTATGGCAAGACTTTTCTCAGTAGCCATCGGTCATACAGAGGAGATCTCACCAATACAGAGGAAATGGGATTATTGTAGCAGCACCATTAGCTCTGCATGGGCTTTAGGACTGAAAAAGTTACTGGAAGTGTCTGCCTGTGTCAGTTCTCTGGTTGTCCTTAACTGAGTGCTCTGAGCAGTGATCTGTACGTGGGGATACATCAAGGGGTGGAGTGAAAAATCCTCTTGTAGGGTTTAAAATCAAGGTGATGTTTCAAGGTGGCAAAGCTTTTCCCAAAGCAAGCTTGGAGGCCACAATGAAGACCTCTAAGTATCTCACTGACTTATTTTCCACTCGTCCTTAGGTGCTTATTGTTATTTGGTGACAATGACAGAAGGAGGAAAATGCATGATGGTTGCTACATGAATACATACAGCCTTTCCTGTATTTTTGTAGTATAAGGCATTGGCAGTCTGCCTGCCAAAGAATATGTGCTATTTTTGGTAATAAAAATAACCATCCCCACGCAGGTGATAATTCTATTAACTGATTTAGAGAACTGCTCAAGTAGTGCCCTAAGCCCAAGTATCTCTGACTCCTTTATGGGTCTGTAAAGGGTGATGTTTGTCTCCCAAGTGTTAAATACACGCTGTGTTGGATCCAAGAGCTGCCACAGAGCTTTTGAATAAGCAGCGTAAGCCTAATATAAGGCTAATGGGGGAGTTGCTTTGACTATTAAAAGCATGGAAAAATACTACTGCAGTAACAAGGACCCTGTGTAGGAGCTGACTGTACAGATGGCTCTCTGGAGCGAGCTCACTTATATTTAATGAAGATTCAGAAATTTGCTAACTGATTTAGTAAAAGGACGCTTTGTTCTGCTAAAGAATAATACAAGAGAGTCTGGTCCATGAACGGGGCTCCCACTTGTGCCTGTCAAGGTGTTTTATTACAAGTTTACAATATTGAAAGGGGGCTTTATAGGAACTTTAATGAAAAAAAATAACCATATTTATAATTATAATTATTTCTGTACTATTTATTCTTCAAGTATCACTCTGACTGTAACTACCAAGTATTTTTTCCTGTCATATTTCCTTTTTCTGACTAGAGCTATTTCTTTATTTCTCTTAAGGTACAGGAAGGAGTACTTGAGTACTCCCAGGCCCAGTATGTTCTTTCTTTTTTTCTCAAAGCCTTCCAACAGGATATCCCTTTTTCAAAATAAATACACCATTTTGTTTTTGGAAAACAGGAAGGGCAGGCCATGGAATGGATGGCAATAAAGATTGTTGCTGAGATTTCCAAACTTGGATCTCAAATTTTAGCAGAAAGTCTACAGAAAAACCCCCATGAACCTTCCCTTTTCAAGGTTTTTAAGGAAAAGAAATCAGAGCAGGAAATGTTAGATGGAATCTGTTTTCAGTCTTTTGTCTAAAGATACATCTTATCTGTAAACAATGTCACTTTAAATAGACACTGCCCTGTAAACACGAGGAGAATTCTTTTGTAAATGATGTTTAGATATTAAGTCTGCTGAGCAATGCATGACTAAAAACTAAACCAAGTTTTTATTACATCCCAAGCAGCCAATGCATCTTATTCCTATGTTTGTGGTGTGGGATTTTTTTTCGTTTGTCTTTTTTTCTTTTTTTTTCCACTTCTTCTCCTACTACAGTCATGGTGCAAAAATTTAATGAGCCATCTGCTGAAATACAGTTTTGCTCTGTAAATCAACAGGGAAAAATAGCAGCCTCTTCCCCAGAAGAGCTATTCCTTAAACATGTTCAGAGTGGTATTTTCTCAATTTAGTGACAAACCTTTTCTTTTTTTTAATTCCTTATAGATTCATAGCGCCTGAGAAACAGCTCTTGAATGATCTCAGTTCTTTACAAATGAAACTGTTGAGCATCCTGTTACACAGACAAATTTTGTCTTCGGCCAGAAGCCCTGTCAAGGTGATGGGTGCGACCAGCTCCTGGGCAAACCCCCCTATCGCTCTCCGGATTTCTCAGAGCAAGTTTGTGATAGTGGAGGTGCTCAAACGGTAATGCTGATTTATTTAATGACATTTAAAAAATCATCACTTTCATAATACAGCAACAAGCTTAGCATTTCAGGCAATTGAAAACATCAGTCTATGTTAAGTCTTTGTTTATATGTAATTAGCCTGAGTTTTTCTATGACAGAATACATGATGTGGCATCGCAGGGGACATATTTTCTAAGTCTTTTGTGAGATTTTAGAAATTCCTTAATTTTCAAATGTTTCCAGTCTCATCAAATCAGAGGCAAAGGATGCCATTTCATAACAGTTAGTTACTTTTTCATTAGCATAGATATATTATGCTTATGCTGTACCTACAGACTGAGTTGGAAACAAGCTTCTCCCTCTCTGCACAGAAATATATTTCAGTACAGCTACATGGATCTTGATATATCATCAGCTGCAGACATTTGGGTGTTTTCTTGCCTTGCAGTAATGATAGTTTTTAGCAGCAGTCTTATTTCTCAGGAATTCCTGATGAGGATATTGCTGCTTATCAGAGTGCCTCCATTTGGGTTATTGTTTGTAATCCTAAACCTCATCTTGTGAACAAATCTTGTATGTAAAAATTTGTAAAAGTTTACTACAACTCAGATTTTCTCTGATCTCATCCAAAAAGTTTCATTTTATAAAACCTGAGCTTAGATGCTACCTCTGCTGACTGATCCACTATACAAAAAAAACCCAAAGCCCCCAAACCCAGCCAAACAGGGTCTGGTATAGAAATATCTGTGCGAGCCTGACTGTGCTTGTGATTATCTTTTTGTTTGTTGGTTTGTTTGTTTGGCTGTTGTTACTTTTAGATATATGTAAGTTTCAGGAAAAACTTCCCAGTTTTTCTTGCTGGTCAGAGTATAACACAAGTCCAGAGTGGTGAGGTCTTCCTTGCTCTAGAAATTGTTGGGAACGAAACAGTAAAAATGCTTTGATAGGTTTAGGTAATTCTGAGAAAGACTAATGAAGAACTGTAGTTTTGACTTCTGGATCAGTGTAATGAATATTGCTAATTATATCACTAATATTCCTATTGTAAACAAGAAGAGAGTTACATCTTTCTCCTGTTTCTAACTGCTAACTGATTTATGAACACATTAACTGCAGGGGATATAATTTGGTTTCAAGGCATGTCAAAGTGATATTCCAGACTCACTGAATGCATCTGATTTTGCCTAATGAATAAGTGACAATAAAAAATTGCTCCAGCTGGTGATCAATGCTGCTTTTTCAGCAAACGATCCTGTTGCTATGAGACAGCGGGGAATCTCAGCTGCAGTGCCGGGGTTTGATCCAAACCCAATATAGAAGGTTTGTTCGTGCTAGATGATGCAGTCTAAGGGAGTTTGAGTATTTACAGGACCTGCTGAAGACTTGTTAATGTAATATTTCTTCTATTGGGATGTCACCAGAACTGGAAAGAACCAGACTTATTTGTGATGTAGGTTTACAAAGAATAAGAGCAAATTAAGGATTGCCTTTAAAATGAGAAGATGAGAGCTGAGAGAAGATCCCTGAGGTTTTACATACCCTGCATTCCTTCTGGATCAGGGAGGAGAAACTTACACACAAAGACTTGCAGATCTGCACACAAATCTAGTGAAACATTAAAGGGAGAGCCTTTCATTTATGAATTAGTCTATAAAACGTCAATATGCAATAGGAAGAGATGAAGGAGATGGATGAAATGGATGGATGAAATGGATGTTTGCCTCCATTTGTAGGCATTAGGCCAGAGAACACTAGAAGAGGTCTAAGAGTGTCTTTGAATGTACTCTTTGAGTCTTGGCTAACACTAAATGCTTTGAAGATAATTGCAAACACAGCATATATATCAAGCCATGATGCCTTTAAATGAGGAAGTTGGGTATGTATTATAGTGTTTTTAGTTGTCAATAGAACTAGAGTGTATCTTCCTGCTATTTCCAGTTCCATCAATTGAACTTCTAAGCAAACAGTTTTCTGATAGGGTCTTTGAGATTTTAGGACTGTTGCATCTTTACTGTAGCATGAGCTTCTTCATAGGCTTCCTTGGCCATGGCTTTGTATGCTGAAAGGATAAAATAATGTGTATAAAAATGGTGAGAGAGGTGTTTTGCACAAGCTGTTACTGGGTGGTATTCATGTCCAATGAAGGTATTTTATAGCTTTGAAACACAACTTGACTGCACAGCTCAGGAAATGGCTCCCTTGTGCCCCTCTCTTTGTAGTCAAATTGAAATTCAAATATAGAAAAGCTTGACTGGCTTAATATAATAATTTTATTATTTTCTGCCTATCCATCTCCAGAATTTACGTAAACAAGAATGTGATCGTAAACAAGCAAGTCTGTGACAAGGGCAGCTTTTTGAGAAAATGCGGCTTGTCCTCCCTGTAGCATCTCTGGCCCAAACTCACCTGCATGGTGCATCTGCTCAGAAACAGGCTGGAGGCAGGGGGGGAGAACTATTTCAAGATGTTCTTTTCTTATTTCAGCTAATACAAATGCTGCTTAGGGTGTATGAAAGAGAAAATGAAAACCTTTGCAGACTGCTTTTTTGTTTGGGGTTTTTATTCTCCCCCCTCCCACCCCGCTTTATTCTTTGTAGTCTCCTTTTTTTTTTTTTTTTCCCTCTTTTCTTTCAGGGATGGTGTAATTATTAGCAAAGAAAAAAAGGCACATTATTTTGAACTGATCTTAATTTGACAATTATTAGTAACATCTTAAGGAAAATCTAATGCCTGTTTGGAGAAAAAACCCTTCCATTCTGTGCGATTAGAGGAGCTCAACAGTAGGATGAAAAGAGACCAGAATTGCTTTCCTTGCACATTTGCTATATCGTAGAGGAGATGGGAGCTATTTTTGCTCCCTTCTGGTGATGCTGTAAAGGAACTCACAGAAGCAGAGTGGCACTTAAAGGTCCCATATTGCAACACAGTACGTAGAAAATACAGCTTCTATCTCAGAGCTTAGTAATCCTTACAAGGTTTGTCAAAATACCCTTAGTCTACACCAGGCTACCAGCAGCCTACTGGAAATGCAGCTTATAAAAGAGCAGGGTATTTTATATATAATCTAAACCAATGCTCAGAATAGTTCCACAGTGCTGAAAAAAAAATATCATTTGCTATTATATTTTAAATCATGCTCTGTTTGTGTGGGTTTTTTTTTGGGGAATCACTCTCCTGACAATGAGGTAGTTTGGAAAAAATTTAAGCCAGTTTCTTAAGTTGTATTTTCCCATCATGGGAACGGTCCTTTAAAAAACGTAATGGGTCTGTTCTAAGATCAGTGGGATTTCAGCTTGAGCTGATCTACTTGCTTTTCTCAGCTGTCACCCCCACAGCCACCCCCTACTTTTGCTGCAACTAGAGGGCAGATGGTTGTTGCTGGAATTAGCCAGGCACTGTACCACCTGCTGCAAGTTGCTATAGTTTTGTTATTTTTGCAGCCATCTTTTCACAAATGAGGGGGAGGAAGGGCTAGGGACTTCTTTTATGCTCTAGTATAAAGTATTTCTTTTACGTAGTATCAGTGGAGAATGGGGTTCCCTCCCCTGGGCTCAGCAGGTACCATGATGCCCCCACTGAAGGATGCACCAGAAAGGACTCAGCAATGCAGGAACAGAGGGTCTTTAGCCCCAGACTGGAGCACAACAGAACAGAATTCCACAACAGCATAAATTTAGTGGAAAATAAAAGTGCTGCAGACCAGGAATTGCTGTGACATCAGATCCCTTTGCAGTGTTACCTCTGTCGCTACCCAGGTGGAACCAATGGTCATGGACAGTTTTATTGGATTCATTGCTCCCCTTGTCTGGAAACATGGTCTCCCATTCTTGGCACTAAGTGTCACGAGTAGCCAGCAGGGATCCTGCTGACCATCAGAGAGACAGAAGTGGCAGCAACACTTTTCTAACATCTGGAAGTTTTATGCTTGAATAACACCATGTCAGTATAATCCTCATCCTACTAGATCCCCTTCTGCTTGGAAATACGGATACCTGAAGTTGTCCTGATGGCTACATGAATATAGCAGCTTCTCCTGGTAGATTTGGGACTGTATTGCTCTTGTTTTGTTTGCATTTATCAACTGTGTCTCCTTAACCAATTGGACTGGGAGTGTGTTCATTTTAAAAGGAGAACTTGTGGCTGTGGTGTGATCATTTGACTTGCAGGAGTAGTTTCTAGAAGCATATTTGCAGAGCAAATGTATTAATCAAGCCTATTTTTTATGTACTGGGTAGTTGTTTGCCACTCTTTACAGCAAGTCAACAGTTCTGATGTTCTCATGTTCCTTATCAATTACGTTTTATTCCCATTTTTTCAAGTAGTAGAAATTTAGGCACAGAAAAGCTAGTTGCCTATTTCAGGATTCAGAAACTACAATCTTGCATGCCTGTTCTGAGTCCACAAGGTTTCACCACTTGGTTACACAGATAGATGGGAACTGGGCTCCTTCTGGCTGAGGTTTCTTTGAAAGGGAAGTATCAAGAGGTTGCTGTTCCTTCCCTCTCTCGATTTCCTACATGGACAGTAGATGTCTCAGCTAGAGGGGATTACTATATAATAAAAACCTAGAGATCTATCTTTGAGCAACTGCCACCATTATTCCAAAAACAAATTTGATTTTCTAATTGCAGATTATTAAAGAATAATGTACAAACCATGTTGTGACCAGTATCCTCTGCTCCTGACCCCTGGACTGAGCTCAGAAAAACAACAGTTAATGTGTATTATTATCATCTTCTTCTGTTTCAATGACTTGTTAGTTTGGGACATGCAAAAAAGAATGAAACTACCGCCTGAATATCTACAGCAAGTTCCTGGAAGTAAAATGTCTTACTCTGTACTAACGGTGTGCAGAAATGCTTAGTGCCACCCTTACACTGACAGCCAGCAGGAGACACAGCTTGTATTATATATTATAGCTTTTAATATTTTATCCAGTGCTCTTGTGTAACTGGAACTTTTACGTTTGTGGCTTTGGAGTTACAATTTATATGGCTTTAGCTTGGTGCAGATTGCCAAGAAGTGTTTGTAGCTTTTGTTGTATGGAGTAGAGGTTCTGCTAAACATTTATTATGTAATTATGGAAGTAATTGGCTACAAGGATTCAAGTGATGTTTCTCAATTGTACCTTTGTGTTTGTTTCCTTCAGCCTTCCCACAGAACTAGCTTCTCTCACAGTGATTAGTCGTTACAGCGAGAGGTTAACTAATTGGCAGTTTCAAGTAAGGTCCCCAGTAATTCAGAGGAATTTTTATAGCATTTGTCTGATAAAAGCAGAATGCAAAGCTGGGACAAGTCTGGGAGTCCCCGACTTCAGCATTTTCTGCCTTAACATTAATTGATCTTTTACCTTTGATGTAGCTATCTTTTTTGTACCTTAGAGTGCTGCTCACTGCACAGGCAGATGGGAACTTTCATTCCTTTTGCCAAAGAGCTTACAGTCTAATGGATAATGCAGTCAAAAAAGTGGGAGGGGAAAAAAAGGGAGAGAAGGTTATTTACTGAGTATCACTTACCAAGGTAGCAATAGAGCTAGAACCGAAGCACTGCTTCAGAACTGGGTTGGAAGGACATCAGCAGGTTAATGCCTTCAAAGCTTTCAAATTAAATCCTCTTATATCTCCAAAGAAAATCAAAAGAAGAACAATCATTTGTTGAAGGTTAAGGATGCTCAGCTTTTTCAGTAGAAAATCAAATACAACCAGCCTCCCTTTGGAATAAGATGGACTGCTGAATTTCTGACCTCTTGTGGTCAGTTATGACACTGTGGTATTTATTTCTGCGAGTGGAGCTTATCTTACTTAGATTTGAAGTCCTGGTCTAAATTCAAGAGCAGATAACATAGGCTTTTATTTACCTATATTCACTCTCAGGAGGGGAAGTTATTCCTAAATGGATATTGAGTGTTGTGGGGTGGTTTATGTGGCTTCCTTCCTGGGTTGCCTACCTGGGCCATAAACCTTGTCAAATCCAGGTACCACTCCTATAAATGCTTATACTTAACCTTACCTTGGATTAAAAGTGCTTTTTTTTCCCCACCAGAACAGTAGATAATAGCCCCACTGAGTTCTCTAAGTTTGTGTGTGATGAGAGAGATGGGTGTTCATCTACATGAGGAATATTATGTTTTATTCCCAGACAGTACAGGAGCATGGTTGTGGTCATCTTTCTAGCAGAAAAAATATGGTCATGAAATATTTCCGGTTTCTAGAAAAAACAAATTCTGATCTCAATACAAGGAATCTTCTGCACAGTCTGGGATGTTCTTTCTGTGCTCTGAACTTGGTGAACGTAAGCGCAGATCCCAGAGTGTTGTAATTGGGAGGAAGCACTGAATCTGAAAACAGTCCTTACACTGATGCTTATCTGCATCAGGCTGTCCTGGAGTTCAGGTGAAGAGAAAGCAAACTGTAGAAAGAACTGCACCTGAGCATTGATTTCAAGTACAAAGTAAGTTTATTTGGATATTTTATAAACATATATATAAAACGGAAAGTTTGGCTAGTTATTTTTCAATTTTACTTTTTTGGATAACTTTATACTTGAGTTGATCTGTAACAAAGAAACAGTGATTAAGCAAAGTCCATTACTTGTTTTGATGAATATCTTCTTTTTCTCTAAAGCAACATGCTTTCTTCTTGCATGCTGAAACACCTTCCCACTTTACATCTGTTATTCTTAACACCAGTACTGTTGATATAAAAAATAATGTAAAAATAATCATGATTTTAAAAACCCCCTCAATTTTCAGACGTGAAATAATTTAAAATTCATGTTTTAAAAATCTTTAAATATGTAATTGATTGAATTGATATAAAGAGCATTCATGAGAAACAAATTTTCATGCAAAATTGTTCTGATGAATTCTGAGTCTTAAGGACAAAAACAGTTGATCCCTACTCAGCATACAGATAGGCTGTGGCTACTCAGTGTAGAGATGTTCAGCTGAAGTGATGGAGACAGAGATAAAGAGGATCAAGAAACAAAACCAGCGATTTTTTTTCCATTTAGGCAAGTGTTTTCTTAGAAGGCAAAACCATTTCCCTGCTGCTCAGAGGACTTGTTTCCTGTGCAGAACAGCCTCAGTGTTCATCTCTTCACAGAGGAGGACAATGAGATACACCTTGTGTTGAACTCGGGAGTGACGCTCCGGAACAGGCACTCAGTAGGAACAGCAGAGGCAAACGCTGCACCTAGTCTTAAATTAAAGCTTGATTAACTTGTTAACAGGATTATATACAGGGGACTGCACTCAGTGAACCAATGATGTCCTTTTCAATCCTGCGTCCCCAAATCATGGAGCATGTGTCACCAGTAATTGCCAAGCGCTCACAGAGGGCACAAAAATGCTTGTAAAAATAAACTTGTGAGGGCACACAGGTTACATAATGACAATGTCCATGTCAGGGGCTGTAAGGACCTGTGTCACTCATGACTCTGCTGCTTCGAAGTCAGATGTCATAGCAGTATCACAGCACTTGGAGAGGCTCTGGGAGAGAGGACATGGGAATTGCCAAGAGCGTTGTGCCTGAACAACTCACAGTTTGTGTCTTCACACAGGTGGACAAGGCCCAGGCTCCCTTTTTGGGGGGATTCCCCAGGGAGTTGGGTTTTTTTTCTCCTCTGTGTAGTATTGAAAGTGAGGATCTGACTTCCCACAGCCACTTGCACATTCACAAGGCATTTCAGTCCAAGTCCAGGAAAATGTTTTGAGAGGAGTGAATGAGGTAATTCTGGCTGTGCTGCAGCTACTTTCGGGCAGTGGAGCTGACCTAATGTGGCAGCAAAGCTGCTGGAAGGCTCCCAAGAGGAATACTATGGCTTGAGGAACATCACAGTGGGTGTATGTCAGAATGATGTCTTCAGACTGCAGCAGACATGCCAATGGCACATCATCCACAGAAGAATACATCAGACATTTTCATACCTGATTTCATCCCGGTACCACAATGGTGTGTAGGATCATTGCAAATGGGAACACGTGAAAGCCTCTCTCGGGGCATCTGTGACTTACAGGCAAGTGTCACCTTCCAGATGCAGGTATATCTCCAGGATACAGAGGCACAAGCCACAAACTCAGTACTCATCTGTCCCAATAGACTGCCTAATGGAAAAGCTTGGTTCAGATGGTGATATTTAATTAAATTTGATACCCGTGAAAGGAAATGAAGGCATTTAGGAAACGAAGGCAAAGTCCTCAAACAAGGATTGGGCCTTATTGGGTGTGTTTTCTTTCCAGTGCTACAGAAGTTACAGAGAATTCCAGGGCTGGCATATACTGCATTGCCTCATACTTTCAAAGCAATATGCAAATGCTAAAACTGTTAAAAAACCACTTGACTCACAGCTCCTCCTCCAGTTGACATTTAAATTTCAAGATCAAGCTTAGGAGAAGCAAATCAGTATACCTGTATATAAAATCAGGTGACACCTTACTGGTACCCCTTACAGATGGCTGAGTAGCTACCAGCTGAGTAGAGGAGAAGCCTGACCATCAAAATCTGTTTTCATCAGGCGTACAGAGAGGTGCCTCCATTAAACATTTACTTGTGGCCGTATTCACAGTGGGTCTGGGTTGTGAACATTGACCGAGTTCTGTGACAGGAGAAAGGCTTTATGTTTGTGAGGAATTCCAATAACTCCGTGGAACAAACTTTCTACTTCCTTGGTAAAAAAACCCCATGCAACCAAAAAAAACTCCTTAAGCCCCACAAAAGACACACACACAAACCCAACTAACTTCGGGGAACAGAGTACGTTTTGAGTAATTTTCTCTATTTTAGCTAAACAGGTAGTGTTTTTCAGTCAATAGTTTCAGCTTCCCTGAGCTGAATGTGTCTGGCAGATGGACATAATCATTGTATAAGAAACAGAGGATCTATTGTGGGAAATACAGGGCAAAAACTACCCCTAGATGTATCTGCTACACAACAAAAGCTCTGAGCTAGTTAATTTTCCAGTGTTTACTTATTCCTGCAAAATAAGTTGCTTAAGCTTATTTTGAACTGGGCCTAATCAAATGCTGACCCTGCCTGCAAGAAATGTTTTTCTCTATCAGCTACTTGAGCATTTTGAAGCTAATTTTGGTCACTAATTTATGCATCTCTATGTGTGATGATATATACATAACGTCTTTTGGAGAAACATTTGTTAAGGCTGACAATAGTAACTGCCAGATATGTCGTAGGAGGAGTTGTTTGGAGTGTTTGCCATCCTTTCTAGGGAAAATAATTTATGTACTTCTCCAGACTAAGAACTTCATTAATGACCTTCAGCTACATAGAAAAAACAGGAAGACAACAGGGACCAGAATTCCCAAAGCGCAAAATCCTAATGCATTGGCCCGGCCAGCAAATGGCCTTAGCAGAAGGAGATTTCAGGGGGCCAGAATGGTTCCTGCTCCTCTCAGTAGAAGACTAAACAAAACCACCAGGCAATAACCCTGCATCATTCCATAGGCAAGAGGACTGAATATTTGCATGACTTTTCTTTTTTCTCTGCTTCCTGAGGGTATCTGAGCAAATTCTGTTATTTCTTCCTCTCTTCCATCCTTGATTCTTACATTTTAACAACCTTGCCACAGTCAAATTTGTGTCCATTGACCTAACACTTTTGTCTGCCCCCACTTCCCTTTTAATTGCCTCAGAATGCCAACATTGGTTTCCATTTTAAAATTAAACCTTTCCTTTGGAGAAGTTTACGGCGTGGTACCTGGATATTGCTTGTTTACTAGTACATTCATTTGATATCTATTTTTCTTTTGCTTTGACAGAATGTACGATCCTGGGTAGTGTTATACAGTGGCTTCTCTGTTTTGGCAGGAATGGGCCCTGCCTCCCCTCTGTTTTATCAGCTGCCTCCTGGTTGAGACTAATCGGGCCATACAAAAACCAGCAGGCTAGCTGATGGTGGGAGATGTCAGGAAAACTCCAAATCAAAGGCTCTAAGAGGCAAGTGATTACCCCCAGTTGGCACCGCAGCAAGGGACAGACCTTAGGAGACAGGTTAGGAGAAAAGGCTCCTTGTAATGAGGATCACTTGTTTACTTGTTTCTCTGTTCAAGGAAGAAATGAAGCCCTAAGGTTCAAGGACTTAAAATCAGCCTTTACTAGCACAGAGGTCCTGGCAGCCATACTCCTGGGATGAGAAGACCTACCCTCAAAACCACTCGTTTGTTGTGCCACCCATGCTATTGGCTTGGTCACTGCTGAGCTGAGACTGCTCTGCTCCAATGGAACAAGTTGCTGGCAAACAGCTGCTGAAGCCAGTTGGGTCTCCTGGATGAGGGAGGAAGAAATAAGGGGCTGCAGGCATTTTTTTAAACCCTTGTTTCACTCTTCAGCTTGAAATCCTCTCTCATTCCTTTGTAGCTGAGTGAGGAACAAAGCTGAACCACGAGAACTGCTTGCAAATACAAAATGAAGGGTGTGTAGGCAAAGCTTATCCGACTCTCAAACATACCAGGCAGGTAAAACACATCCACGTGTGTGACCAAGTGACGTTAACATGAACTAAATATAGAACTTCAGGAGCTGGCCTGCTGCACGGGTGATGCTGAATGAGCAAAGGAAAGGATTGTAATATCTCCCTGAGTTATCTAAACTGCTGTATCTAATTTTGGCCTCCCTGGGTTTCTGGAGGTTGCTGTTAGCCAAAGGTGGTGGGTGGAGCAGTTCCCTTCTTGGCAGCTCAGGCTGAGAAAGCTGCTCCAGCGCACGTCATCTCCCACCTCGGGGGCTCTCGGGCAGGTGGGCCGATGCCAGCAGAGGATATTATAGACTCATAGAATCACTATGGTTGAAAAGGATCTTTAAGATCAAGTCCAACCATCAACCTAACACTGCCAAAGCCACCACTAACCCATGTTCCTCAGCACCACGTCTGCCCGAAATTTAAATATCTCCAGGGATGGGAGATTCCAACAGTTCCCTCAGCAGCCTGTTCCAGTGCTTGATAACCCTTTTGGTGAAGAAATTCTTCCTAATATTCATCCTAAACCTCCCCCAGTACAACTTAAGGCTGTTTCTTCTTGTCACCTGTCACTTGTAACTTGGGAGAAGAGACCAACCCTGCAACCTTTGCTGAAGGGAACCCTTAAATAACTTTCCCTTTTCCTGTTATGCCTTCAGTGTTTAGATGATGCAAGGACAAATCCTGCTAATATCTCAGCAGTCTTAGCCCCAGATGAGCTTTAATTTGCACAGTGTTGTGCAGCCATGGAGTGGTAGGAGAGAAGGGAAGCTTCAACTATTCCAAATCTGACCTTGCAAGAGCAAAGTGAAACAATGAGCCTGCTTAGCCCTAAGAACTTCATCTCTATGTCCTCTCTTGAGAAGATTCTTTTGTTCTTCCATCTCTCTTTAGGAGACTTGAATGCAAAACTCAACAGGCACAATTCAGACCAGATAAACGATCATCCTTGCTTATAAGTTGAGCAACATGAGGCACAAACAAAGCACCCCAAAGATGTTTTCGTAGCCCAGCATGACTCAGTGCATTGCTAAAGTCTCTGCTACGTCAGAGCCTCAAGCTAACTCACAGAAAACAAACTATATCTTAGAAGGAGGTTTGTTTCAGAAGCTGATAGAGTCTGGGAGCATTCCAGAATTGGTTTAGTTTGCCTCTGGGAAGGTTTGAGTACCAGTAGCTTGGGAACAATTTGGTGACAGCAACAGCTTGTTTCTCAAAGATTTAACTCTGTATTTGTGGTGCTTGCAGGGATAAGGAAATAGCTTCTCCTGATCACTTCGAATAAATGTTTCATGAAAACATAAATAGCTAATGTAAAAGGAATTTAAATGTTTTATCCAGAAACAATTCCCTCTTACTGAGTCCGAAACAGTAAGCAAAAAGGCAACAAAGGCTCTGTGTAGTTAAAATTACCGCAAGCGATGATGTGCCTCTGCACAGAAGGTACCACGTGTGATTGTACTGCCAAGCACAAACATCCCAACATTAACTTTTTGTGCCATGAGCTGCCATTGGCAAATCACAGCCAATTTTAAAATTACACCATTAACATTAGACTTCTGATTTATTCTCTCCTATTCACATTCTTCAGCCTCAGATAAACGATAACTCTCATGAATCAGGCCTCTCTCTTCAGGATTCAAAGTACCACTCCTGCTTAGGCCAGTTATAGAGAGGGAACAAACCCAAGATAAATACACTGATAATCTGTCAGTATATGAAGACTGGAGCCTTTGGAGGAGGCATTTAGAACTTAAAGCTAATAATTGTATAAACAGGTGGAATAACCACTGTTGCCTCCTGTCTCCAAGAAGGAATTCGATCTCTAAACTGGCACTGCATCTTCTAGTGGCAACCTTAAGCACATTCAGTGGAGAAGAATATTCTTATTATAATTTTTATTAAATTTTACCTTATATGACAAGATTTAATTAATTTTGAATTATATGGTAGGGTCAGGACCCCTTTGCACTCACAAAGGACAGTCACTACTCTGAATTTCTGATAAATAAAAGGATGTGGTGGCAGAAGAGGACACAGAATTAACAGTACAGCTAAGTCATGCTGGTCAAATCAATTAGTGTAAGTAGTATAGGATCATAGTCAGAAATTGATACCCCAAATTTAAGTTTTTCTCCCTGTTATAAGTCCACTCTTTCTTTGTAGACGTAACCAAGAAGAGAACAGTACCTGTACCCAGTGTATAATAACTGCTTTTGCACCTTGCTGAATCTGAAGTAAAAATGAGCCAAAGAAAGAACTGGTAGTACGTTCAGTCTGCCAGGTCACTTAAAATGTACATCTTTTAACTGGGGAAGTAATTCAGATCATTAAGAGGAGTAATAGTAAAAAACTTCCAGATAAAGCAACTTTTCTCAGGAACACATTTATCTTGAAATGGAGAAGCTGTAGAATTGGAGGAATTATATCATTCACAAAGACCTTGTTGAACTCGGTGCCCGGAAACATTGGGGAATTACGCGAGTGACCTATTTTGATTTCACCGGAGGATGAAGTAGCTGCCTCCTCAGTCACCTTTGTACTGAAGTTGTCCTGATTAACAGGGAGCAGCTGGAACCACTGCTAAACTTATTGCATACTAGTGGAACTCCTTTGTCAATGACAGCATTTGCATTTAGATGAGGAAGTCAGACACCTTGAAGTGCAGCAGTGGGTCCAAAGTACAAAGACGGCATTAATCACTGCAAAGAGAAAACAGCAATTCCTACCCAATTCTACAGCTACCTGCAAGAGATATTCCATCCTGCTACTTAAACTGTAATCCACGTATCCCTAAAATAAAACTTAATTCCTGTACAAGAGACCTTGTCTTTCTACTCAAGCAACAAAATTTTAAGCTACCCTTCTTAATTTTGTTAATTGTTAAATTACAGGGGGGCAGTTTCATACTGAAAATCTTCAGCATCTCAAAGCTTTCATGAAACTAATTTGTTCGGAGCCACAGAGAGTTTAAGCACAAGCAATAGCCCTCTGCTTTCGCCAGAAGGCATTGATACAGCCTGAGGTATTTTGATGAAAGAAGTGATTTCTTCTTATTTTCATGCCTGCTTTGTTGAAAGAATGTAATTACTGTAATGCCAGTTATAAACTGTAAAGAAAAAACAAATCAACAAAAAACTTTAAAAATATTTTTAAAGTTACTCAGTACTGAAAGATGCAGTGGGTGATCTTTTTTTTTTTAATTTTTTGCTAGCCAATGACTATAATTTGAATTCTCACAGCCAAGTTGCAATTTTTGACTAGTTTGTATGAATTGTAAATGGCTTTCTGCTTTTTACCAAAAGAGATCAGAATCAGTGTTTTTAGATTTTATATAGCAAAGTTCACAAAAATTCTTGTTTATCTTAACTCTTTGGAGTGAGATGGTATCAGGTCCCGGGAGGGCACAGTGTAAAGCAGTGACAAACATGACATCCCAATTAGGGAATGAGTTGCAACATGGCTAGAAGGCAAAATTTTCCTTATCAAACAACGAACTGTACATACCAGAGCATCCCCAAGTTTAGTAACTCATGTGTAAGGTCTTTCGGTCTGTTTATTTGTGCTTATTCATGATCACCACGTGGAAATCCCTTGACTTGAAGCCATCAGAAGAGTGTCAGTGGCAGAGTATTAAATCACTGGTGCCACATGCTCTGTGCTGGCTTTGTGCATACTCTGAATTCTCCCTTCGGGATAGATGATGTGTAATAGAATTGGAGATAAAAGGCTGTCCAGTGATTTATTCAACACTCTAGATAGTACAATGAACCCAACTGGTTTTTTACCTCTAGGAACTTGGCTGTGGTGTAACTCCACATCACACTAATCTAAAAGTTACTCAAAGGTGATCATGGCAGGTTTTCTGAGTAGATTAGGGATAAACTTGACAGGCGTTCTCTAGTTTGTGCTCAAGAAAGCTAAATGACAAAGCCAGGAATACTTCCACCTAGTTAAAGTATTTTTGAACTCTAATGGGGGGGGGGCGAAGGGAAAAGGGCTGAGACAGCACCTCTCCATTTCCCATGGCTTAAGGTATGTGCCCTTAACACTGACTCCACCTTCCCCAACAGTTTTCAAGACTCTTTTTTTAATGGCTTGTGGTACTTCATAGAAACCTTATCTTTGAAGAGCATCGAATCTGAGATCTACTATGGAAGTGGAAGTAGTGCACTCTGTACTAAAATAGCACCTGCCATCTGGATGCTGCAGGTGTACGCAATACAGGGTTGGGATGGAAATTACAGTGTTCAGTTCTCTGCCAAAATAAAAACTATGCTCAGGCAGCAGCCAGGCGTGTCTGAAGGAACACAGGCTAAAAACTATAGTGTTCAAATCTAACCCCAAAGGAAATCAGATAGCATCAGCGTTCATGGATTCAATGGGGCTTCGTGTAATTAACTGTTCCAGAAAGGAATGGCAAAACCTGATTGTTCGTAGAAGTGATTTAACACATCTCAGAGTGCATTGACTTGTCCCAGAGATTTAAAGAAATTTCTGCAACTTCAGTAAAGAGTCTCTCCAGCAGATAACTTTAACATTAACTCAGGAATGGATGAGGCTACAATACACATTGTCCTCTCTAGAGGGAGGAAGTTAATTTCCAGCCTCTGAGGCCCATTAGAGCTCAAAATTCCAGATGGCCCATGCTTATCTCAGTCAACTTCAGTTTCTCTGCTTTGCTCAAAGTCTATTTTAAATTATTCCATCTTTGAGGAAAAATTTCCTCTGGAGTTTCACAGAGATTAGACCCAATAAACTTCCATTAGAACAACTCTACCTGTTGCATGGTTGGATTCCCTAGGATTTTAAAGTCTTGTAACTTATTACTAGGACACAAAATACAAGGAGAAATCACAGATTCTACCAACGCAGGTCTAAGCTAAGCCAGCTGATGATGACTGGAGAAAATGCTAGAATAATAGCTAAAAGAAAGCAACAGCTGCTCTGTAAAGAGAGGAGCTGATTATTAGCCATATTCTTCAGGCCATTTTACTTTAATTACATTTCCTTTTACTCGCTAACATTTTGATGAAGTAAATTTAGAGACTTCTTTATGTTTTTTCAAAAACCCTAGAATTCAATTAACAGGCTTTGTCAAGACTTGGACTTCAAAGTCCTAGACAGAGTAGTTAAAAAAATTAAATAAAGCAGCCCATTATAATCTATGGAAAGCTGCAGTTTCCTCCTGAACTTCAACTCAGCCAGTTCCGCAGGTGTTAGAACGTACTTTTCATTACTTTGAATATGTTTATATTAAACTTGTATCAGTTAGCTTAAGTTAAGAGCGCACTTTTAGATCCCATCCCAGACCATGAAAATAAAATGTTATACAACAGTTTTTTGCAATTCAGAAAGCAATTCTGGGAAAAAAACCCACACCAAACTTAAGTCCCTGTGAATTCAGAGCCTCAAAAATTATTTATTTGGAATTTCAGGTAAATTTTTGCATTCAGCCCACTTTTGACCTCAGGGTTTACAGCGGTGATGCAGCTCCAACAGCTTTTATCTCATTAACTGAATGAGATTTCTCTTTGAAGACACACATTTCTTTTAGTTTGACCTAATGTTTAAATTAACCAGTAAAAATTATTTCCTCAATTCTTAGATATTTAGGTAGGTCCCAGATCACAGTAACCTGGTTTTCATAAACTATAATCACTGTTTCCAGAATTAGGCATTTTATACTTTATGACAAAAACCAGACTCCCAAACATAAAGACCTTCTGAATTAAAAAATTATTTCCTGCAAGCTCAAACCTTTCCTTCCTCTCTACCCTTCCATAGGGAAGTCCGAGAGGTTACCAAAAGTTCAGGGATGAGGTTGTCTTTTAAATTTTTTTGTTCATAGTAACTTAAGCACCTGCAATCTTGAAGAAGGACATTTCGTCATAGATAGAAAGAAATTATGAAGGTTACTGACCTGGATAATACAGCATTCTGCTCCCCCCAGAACACTAGACCCCCAGATGTAGAGCAGAAGAAAGGCAAAGCAAGGCTTCACCCTGGGGAAACTGGGTTATTGGCTTTCCTCCTCTTAAAGCCATTGTGCTGGAGGATGCTCGTGGAGGAAGAGTGGGACTTTCTAACCGATTCAGCAAAAAAATGCAAAGAAGGGATTTCTAAACCTATAATTTCACTCCTACTTGTTTTCACAAGAGTTTTAAAAGAAACAGCTGAATTAGAGAACTTCTGAAAGACACAAAGCTCCTTCAGTGATTAATTCTCCGGTGTGAGTTCATCTGCACTGTCAGAGCTGTGGGAGGAGCGGGCTGCAGAGCTGCTTTACCAGGTGGGTGGAGTTGGTTTGAAGGAGGGCTGAGGAACTGAAAGGATAGGCTAAAATTCTTAATTCTGCCTTTTTTATTATTTTTTTTTTTACTTTTTTTCCCATCTAAACTAGATCAGTCCCAGTAAGTGAAGTAGAATGGGTAGCCTGGTAGGCTTCTCGTCTTTCTTCCATTTCTCAGCTCTTTTTCTTTGCTCGTTTAAAACATTTCTGTCTCTCAAGAAGGGCTATCACCTGTCAGCTCTTTCTTTTGAACTGCCAGACACTAATCTCGAGTCTGGATCACACTGACTCATGGAGAGAGATAAAATTATCACCTTTGAATCACTTGCCTGAGCAGTGACCTAGTGGGACAGGAATAGGGCTTTAGGGTGGTGCTGAAGGAGACTACAAGGGGTGATGCAAACAGCATACGTTAAATTAAACATGCAAATCTAGCCCCAACATTTGGACAGAAGTCATTCTGGTGGGTAGGGGACATTCCCGCGTGTTTGTTCAGGCCACACCTGGAAGCCTATTATCAAAAGTGCTTCTCTACTTTTTATTTTGCTTTGGTTTTGGCCCTTGCGATGCTCCCATAAACTCCCTGTGCCAGTTTGCAGTGCTCTGTCTGCCGTCCCCCAACAGCAAAGCGAGTCCTGTACCCAAAGATCCACGCTCTGAAGCTCTGCTCCCTTTGTCCTCAAGCGAGAGCTCTGCCAGGGAAGCAGAAATACTTTCACTTCAGCGCTTTCACCGTTAGATGTCTCTGACCCATCACCGTTCCCCCCGGCAGCGCAGGCAGCCCTGCACCATCCCTGCAGCCGGGGGCACGGTGGCACCTCTGGAGAACTTGTGGGGCCTTAGAGGGGTGACCAAGACACAGAGGATTCCTGATTCCTCATTTCCTTCCTTCCTGGGCAGGTGGGAAGCAAACGGGGACTTCAGGAAAGAAGCAAATTTGTTTGCCGGTCCCCGAAGCTTACCCTAGTTGTACAGCATTTGGTCCTCTCTTTAATAAATGCTTCTTTGCTTAATGCTAATTCCATTCCTGTTGGGCTACGGAATGCCCCGAATACAAGAAGTGCTAAGAGTGATTATTTTTACTATAATACCCAACCACCTTTTGTGTATGAGTTTCAGGATGTCTGGATGGAGTTTACTGCTTATAGCGATTGCCCCGAGTGCAGAAACAGCAAAACCTGCTTATCAGGGAGGAAAAAAAAATGGGTTCTGGGCAGGATTACAGGTTACATTTGGCTTTGTTATCTAGAGCTGGGAGCTAACGTAGGGCTGCTTCTTCCGTGCCTCCTGCCTCGGGGGGAGACATCGCTGTGTTGATGGGGGATGAGCCCTCTGGTAATTCTTGCTGTCAGCTAGGTGAGACTGCTGGAAGCTGGTCTGGATGACTGGTCTAGAGAGAAAATGAGAAGCTCCCTTTAAACATGTGATCCCACGAACATTTACATCTCACTGTTGATACTGGGGCTTGTCAAAATGGCTTAAGCCCTACCAGAGTCCTGGCAGGTGAATGCTGTTACTCCAGAGGCAGATCTTGGGATACAGCTTCGCATCCCTGAATTGCGTTCCTTGTCTTCTCACTGAAACAAATGTGGTTTAGCTGTTTATGTGTGTGCTACGAGTCTGGCTGCCGTTGTTTCAGTGACAACCTGTGAGCGGGGGTCCACGTATTGATAACAAGCCTTTGGGTACAGGTCAGCAGTCATTCACTCATCACGGCAGTTATTTTCTGGAGGGCTCACAGAATGACTGACAATTTTGACAATTTTTTATTCTACAAGCAAACACAGAGAGAACAGATTTAAATTCCATTTTTTTTTTTAAATGAAAGAAAATGGGAAGAAATATCTAATAAAGAGAGTTAACATAAATGCACGTTCTGAGTGAATGTTGTCCTATGGTAATGTTGCTGTTTGCCTTTGCAACCAGGACTATTTTTATATAACGCTCTGCATTTTTTTTTTCTCTTTGGTTTTTTGAACATTGTTCTCACTCTTTAAATTTGTATGTGTGAGACCATGTATATGGCTACATACATAGTAATGTAGAATAAAGGGTAGAAAAATATGCTGTGCAGAAGATAAGAGATTTGCTATTATTCATCTGTTAAAATAAGATGATAAAATAGTCCTAAAGAAGGCAAATTCATTTCATTCCATGTGCCTTTGTGCCATTCACCTTGGGGAAAATGAAATAGAATGCTCTTGTGATTATAAAAATAGCAGAGAAGTAGGATTACTGTGGCAGAACTTAAACTTATGCCACTGTAATTCGAACCCACCCTTTTCCTTTTTCATCTAATATTTCTAATTTATGGTCCAAGGAGACTATAAATACTCGGAATTGTTTATCAGTGAAGTCATCACCAGAATGGCCACCTCATGGAATTAGTTCCTAATGAGATTATTAAGCCTATGTTTATTCTGTGGGCTCTGAATAGCGGACATAAACTTAGACTTTGTTATTGTGCTTTGAGATTGTGTCTGAAGCTCATTTTCTTTTCCAAGTTTTCAATCTAATACAGGAAAGCTCCCAGAAAGCAACAGTGCTATTTGTGCTGTAGAAATCTTCATTATGCACTGGAGAAAAATGATCTTGACCCAGTAGCCAGCCAAATCCATGCTTTATAATAATCACACAAATAAAGACAACAGAAAAATCAAGAAGTTGGTTTTCTCTTTTTTGATGCATTTTCATAGAGCCTTGTCCTAAATGTGCTGATTTTACCTAGAAGAACAACTTACTTCCCCAGCGAGGTGAAGTCTTTGATGGATGACAGGGTTATGCAAGAATTGTGCATTACGATGCTGACACACACTGTAGTGTGTGAACAAACCTCACAATGAAACCATTCAGCAGTTTAGATGAGGAAGCGACGAAAGGTTCTCTCTCCACCTAAAATCACAAGGGAAATTTTGCAAAAGCAATGTATAATTACGCAAGTAGCAATTTTCAGTGCCATTTCTCTTTAATACATTTGACTTGTCTATGGAGCTTTTTTAAATGCAGTTGCTCAGAACACTTTAGGCCTAGTCTGAAAGACTGTCTACACTCAGCACTCCATTAGATGACACTGGGACCTTACAGGCTGCGTGGGACGTATGAATTGCCAAGCTGTGTGAGACCTCTGCATCTCACTTCCATTAAAGTATCTCTGTCAGATCAGAACTAGCTAGCTCAGCAAACCATGCAAGAAATCCTTCAAACCACACAACTGTAATTGAGCAGAGAGTTTATTTTATCAAATCACCACCAACTGTCTGTTATTATGTTCTAGAGATTGAATATTTAGATATCTTTATCCTCACTAGCACAATTAATACCCTCTTCCCATCTCATATACCTCCTTAAGCCATGCAGTGTACTTCAATAAAAAGTGCTGGTAAAGAACCAACCATCCTTCAGAATTCCCCGTGCTAATTTTTGGAGTGTGCTCTTTCAGAAGTCATTCAGTTTCTACCAGCGCTGTTACGTGCTGGGTCACAGCGGATGGATGGTGTCATCCCTGCACCCGGGCTGAGCTTTAACCAGCATCAATTTGGTCCATCAGGTATTAATTTGCTTTGCAGAGCATTTCCTTAGGCTTTGAAGGAGGTCTCACCGACAAAGCAGGATAAGCAGAAATTTTTGCCTAACCAAAAATTCCCTTGGTTATTTTATTCTGTTTTGAGGTGTGAAAGCTCTTTGAACTTTTTCTCAGTGGAGCTGAGCTCCTGGAGAATCAAATTCACATCAACAAAGAGCCATAGATGACTTCTGTTCCGTTTTCCAGGATCTGTTCCGCTTGCCCAGGCCGTGGGTATACAAAGAGCCAAGTTAAAGGAAGTCCTCAGTATAGCGTGATTGTAAAGTAATTTATTCAAGATGGGATTACATCTCTTTCCAGACACGGCTTGATGTTCATACTGGTGTAACAGCACACACTCCAGTGAGGTTTATATTGGGGTAAAATAAGCAGCTTGTTTTCAAAATCATGCTCTTTCTACCACTTGCTGATTGGGTTTTTTACCACTTTGTGTTATTGTTTCCTTTAAGAATGAACTTGGGAATAATTGTAAAGCATGGAGTTTCCTAGTAATCTTGTTTTGTTGTTTTTTTTTTTTTTAAAGAAACATTTAGTTTGCTTATTGTGAGATTAATAGGCAGGAAGAGGAGATACACTAAGAGATAACGTGTTCATATTTATAAAATCTTTAGACAAGCTTGAGTGAGTTCTCTAATTAACCACAGGAAGACTATAGGGCTGTTGAATAAATTAGCAGAAAAAAATAAAAACCGTAGTCAATTAGGATTGCCTGAAACGAGGTAATATAGTGTTGGTCTTGCAAAAAGTGTTCACATTGGACAAATGGTGAGGAGAACCTCAAATGAAGGTCTGATTCCTTTTTGGTTGAGTGAGCACACGATCAGGTTGTGTTACACTGTGATTTTCAGGGATATAAGAGGAAATCAAATCTACACTTTTTGCAAACTTAAGATGTTCATTTTACTCTATGTTAGCTCAGAAAATGTGTTCTGTTTAATGGTATTTTAAGTCAGTTTTAGAAATAGAACAAAAAACAAGGAATCACTCTTTTGTGAAGGCAGTGTAAGAATTTTGGGGGACTGAATTACCATACTGGGTGTGCTCCGTTAACACTCTGCTATCTAAAAAGCCCCACATTCCCATTCATGGTATAGAGATTTACTGAATGACATCTATTGATCCCTTCCTTAAAACCCTGCATACAAAACATCATAGATACGACAATATCCTCAATGGCTTCTTGTCCCCTGGAAAAAAAAAAATAAAACATGAAAGCCAGGGAGAAGATGATTTGTTGTGCAGTTTCTGAGCACCGGTACATTGCAGTTATATCATGCACAACTGTGGTAGTTACTGCATTGGGTATTCCTGGGAAGCTGCCAAAATTAATCCTCAGCTTCTCAGAAGAGCTAACGAAATGGCTACTAGAGGCAAGTGTCTTAAGGTCCTGCCTTCTGTGCTGGCCTTGGGATGTGGAAAACAACTTTTTCTGGACAAATCCCTCAGGAGGAAGCCCCAGTTCCTAGGAGAGGCACACAGATATTGAAAGAGCAGGACTCTGTCTGGATTGCCCACCTGTATTGTGAGAGCAAACCTGAGCTGTACGCTAGAGAAATAGTCCTGGTTTGGAACCAAGCCCTAGAAACGCCACAGAGGAGATGGTATTCAAATGGCTTTGTGAAGCTGAGTCTTTTATTCTGTAGATGAGATTTTCTCATTCCAGTGGAGCTCTTCCTTTTGTGTGCTTGATTTCAACAGAAAGAGTGAATCACAGAAACCTACTGTCATTAGAGGTGGGCTCCAAATCACCAGGGATGCAAATCATCATACCCTGTGCTCTGCTGCTTCCGTGACCTAAAAGGTGGCCTTTGGTTTTAAGAACTGTTTGTGGAGTGACTCTGAAGCAGCTGCCTGGGGGGAATTGTGTGTCTCGCTGTGCGGTGACAGGGAAGATGAGGTGTGTAACGCTGGGCTTCTGAGAATACACTGTCAGTGTCACAGATCAACAGGACCGGGAACGCATCTGGAATATTGCACGCTTTACAGATACTCTAAAGAGTGGAGCACTCACAGGTGCTTCCGAGAAAGTGACTTCTTCCCAATCAGTACGGACAGACAAGAAACTCTTAGTTCTCATTTCACTACTGATGTTTTTGAAATCCCTTGTTACCTGGTAACAGAGGGTGCCATCCTATGCCCAGTTGCTGCTGCCTTTAGCATCCAGCATTTTGGAGTACCAGAGATCTCAGAGAAAGATGCAAAAAATTGCAGAGAGGATGAAAACGTAATAAGGAACTTTTGGGAAAGTTTCTCTCATGTATTCTGACTCTGAATCCTAAGGGCATTCTGTTTCTCCTTTAATATTGTATTTCTTTGACCCCTTCTAAATGTGGATGTTCCAATTATCCATACAAATGTTCAGTTCTCTTTTGGCTTTTACTAAATTCCTGCAGGTCACCAGCTCTGGCTCATAATTTCATGAGTCACAGCTGAATATGCACAAATGTTGGTAGTTAGGACAGTCTGACCCTTGGCTTCCAGCACAACAAAGCTCCATTCCCTCTTTTAAGAGATTACTTCAAAGAAATCATTTCTCTTAGAGATCCCATGCAGTTTTGTCATTATTTGAAATTATAAATGTATTTGCTTTTCAAAAATGGTTGGGTGAGGCAGTGGGTTCACTTATAGAGCAATGGAAACGCAACCCCCAGCAGTAAGAGATGGATCCGTGTCTGTTATTACCCTTTTCTCTCCCCCAGACCAGCTCGTTTAAGGCTGCAGGTGTAGCCAATGCAGAGTAATTACCTTTCAGTGCACCTGTGAAAAGGAGGGGTTGGCCTGAAGTTGCTTTTCCACTCTTGTCAGGCTGTTCTGGAAGACTGTTCTGCTCAGGTGCGTAGTAAAAGTATTTATCTGTATTGGCATTAATGATATTTTTAGTGATGGAACAGTAAAACGTTTATAATGTTATCTTTATTATATGGGACTAGAGATAGAAGATGTAAACCTTGTTGAAAGGCCAGTTACACTTTTTCATAATTCATAGCTTCCACTAGAAGCTTCTCGCTTAATTTCAAAACATTTAAAAGACTGATTAGGATTAGGGACACACAGCTTTTTTTGGAGAGGTTTGGATCCCGTGCTCTAGCGAAAGGACTGTCTGACCTTAGACTGTTTAATTTCTCGTTTTTTATGACAACGGATTCCCAAAGGCAAAGCCATTGTTTGTATTATTTTGCTGAGTCTCTGCATTTATATGTCTCTGTGAGGAGACACATAACCAAGCTGCTACGCCAGAAGTAGCTGGATATATTTAGTATATTGTTATAAGGTTTCAGTCAAATGGATTCATTTACTAAGCAGCAATTGAAAGTGTTTCTAACGTGTGATCTTGGAGGTATTAGAAGTGTGGGGAATGAAGGTGACTGAATCAGGTATTGCCTGTCAGGAGTAGTTTCAATTAAGTCTTTGAAAACAATGCGTTTTTCCAGTGCTTTTCAGACTGAAGCACTCTTCTCTACAAAATTCCTTCTAGAAAAAAGGGTAATTTTCCCTGCTGTGGAACGCAGCCTCCTCTAGAGCATAATGTGGCTTGAATTACTATGTGGCAGTTGTTTGAGGAGAGTAGGTGAAGAAAATGGTTTTAACTAGAAATGCTGGAGGAGGGAAGGTAAAATAATCCCTTATGATTTAATCCCACAAGAGGCAAATGGATGTTCTTTGAAGTCCCTCAAGGCCTGCTTGCTCCTTTGTAGATCTACAAGGCCAGGAGGGACCGTTAGATCATCTGGATGGACATGGTGTGTTACAGACCCCAGAATATGCAGGGATAATGATTAGCCATGTGGAGTTAATTGGAGGAGCTGGGCCAGGGCCCAAGATGAATTATGATATTTAGGTAAGGAGGGTGCAATGCAATGGCCACTGTTGTTCCTCAGAAGGGGATCTGGCTGTGCAGACCTGATACCCATCTTTCCTTCTTAATCCCACTCAGTGACAGTGAAGCTTGCTGAGAACACACTGCCATTCTGTGTAGATGCTGCAAATCTCAGTAAAATCAAATTCCACCTGGGTATTGATGGTTTGGTGGGGCTTTTTAGTCTTCTCCCTATTACAATGGGATTGGAGCTGGGAGTTCTGTTTGGAATCTAGTTCTGTTTGGAGCTCATTTCACTCTGTGTTTTATGAGCTTATAACCTTAACAAATCTGTAGGAGCCATTTACCATCAGAAAGAGGTAAAATTATTGTTTGTAGACTTAATATTTCAAAAAAGTGCTTTTTTTGGTCCCCTTTGCTACCTTTTTATAGCTTAACAAGAATAATTTGGTTTTTCTCCTTTGTTTCTGTTGCAGTTTATGAACCTGCCAGCTAATAAAATTTCAGGAAAATCTAATTCTATTGAAAAGTTCAATTTTTTTAAGACAGGAATTTCATTTGAACACCCTTGTTTTAACATAGCTGCCAGCAACATGGGCAGTTCTAGCACTTCCTGGAGACTGCATTTCATTACTCATTCAAAAGATGTGCTGGATTTTAATATTTTCCAAGGGCGGGAGTTGATACTCAAATGACACTGCTGTTGCCTGCACAAAAGCCTGTAGGCACCCTAGCAAAAGCGTTGCCAGCAATCAGTTTGCAAGCAAGGAAAGTGTGCTTTTGTGTCTCTAAACTGTGGAAGTGAAGACGACTGGTATTCCCTCACACCCATTCCTGCTCAGTGTCCACCAGGTTTAGGAATAAAAGGTATTTTTCTATTGCTTAAAGACCCTTATAATAACCAGGATTCCCCTGGCGCTGACTCATCTCAACATCTACTGTTGGTTTGGGTGTATGGAGAATGACCAGAATGGTTTGGTTGCTTCATGATTGGCTCTTCTTGGGGATTATCTACTGCTGGTCTCTGTGTTCAGTCATGTTCAGCCCCAAGTCTGCTGGTCCCAAGTAAATCAGAGTCATAGTTTTGTCTGAATTGATGGCCAGGGCAAAGGTGGATTACAGCTATTTTTGCCTTCTGCAGTCTTGAACTGATGAGTGTTTTCTGTCCAAGTTTTTTCAGAGAAGACTCAGCTGAACATCTTATAAAAATATGTTTGGTTTGGTATTTATGTGCTGTGGGTGGTTTGCTGAGACACCTGGCAGAGAGCACCGCACGTTTTGACAGAAGATCATAAATGATGACATAATTAACAAAATTAACTTAACAAAATACTGCAAATCTTTACTCAAGTTCCTCCTATTTCCAAATGCTTAAAAGAAAGAAATAGTTTTAAGATATTTTGCACTTTTTGGATATATGTTGTCCCATCCATACACTAATTAGGGTTTTGTTCACTCTTTTCCCCTAGCAGTCTTACCTCCGGTTTCCTCTACCCACCCCTCTTGGCTTTCTCTGCCAACCTGATTGCTTAATGCTTTGAGAGCAAAATTTGCATTTTGCATAAAACTGTCTGTTGTTTTATGCCAGACTTTGCATGTAACAGACTTTACCATGTCCACTGCTTGGTGGAAAAATGAGCATATACCATGTGCTGATGTCACTGGAGATTTCTACAGCATAGGTGTGAGAAGTTCAGAGGGTGATTTTTTTCTTAGACATCGAGGAGCTGAGATGTGCCAGTTATTTTATGGGAAGGATATGGACAAGGTTAATCTTTTTGGATTCACCTCTGCCTTGGGAATAAAACACAGTCAAATGGTACTTTTTCTAGCACTGGGTGAAAACAGGAGTTCTTTGTACCCCCCACTCTCCATAAACTCAGAAATCCCCCAAACCTACAGGCTTTCCTCCAGAATCCTGTCTGGTTCTTGCGTTCATGGTCGTGTGTGAGCTGTGGCTGAGCTGGTGGTGACTGTTGGTTGTGTTCTCTCTGGTGTCACTTGTGGTGTTCCTTCCAGGGGCATCACACTTCAGGCATAGGGACCAACCTGGTGCCTTATCTTTTTTTCGTACGGTGCCCTGAGCATGTGAAATCGGAAATGGAAAGTTCTTGTTTGTCTTTTTGCATCCTGATCACCCTTTTCCACCTCATAAATCACTGAAACTTTAAACAATCGTTTCGGTATTGACTTCTGGCACGATGTCAGCATGTTCCCACCATTGGCTGTATCACTTTCTGGTCTCCTTGGCGGGTGTGCTGGATGCACAGACATCAATTTGTGGGGCTTCTCGAAGAGAGACGGAAATGGGCCTTAGCATCGACTGGGTTGTATCCTGGAGGGTGTTGCAGCATCTTAATGTGGAATCAATGAGCTGCTGCTTCTCAGCTCTTTCTGCCAATACTTTCCCATCTGGGATCAGGGAATTGAGAGCTGTCAGTGAACCATGGATCTTGTGGCATCTGCCAAGATCCTTCTTCTTTACAGTCCCACTATTTGAGGCTGAGATTGAGCTTTCCAGGCTGCAGTGTCTTCTGTGTTGTCTTGTGATCTTAAACAGCATTTATCACCCTTTAAATAAATCTCCCTGAAAGCGTTGGATCAGCTCCTTCTTTGTGATCTGTGTCACTCAAGGTGCAAGATCTGAAAGTACATTCTTACTCTTGATGTGTCACAGTTACTGAAAGCTCCTTAAATTAAAGCCCTAAACTTTTACAGTGTGGTACATGTTTCTGAGCTGTGTTACCAGTGCTCGGACAGCAGGGTTATGGTGCAGCACTGATCAGACCTCCAGCATCTTGTTTTAATAGTGTGAAAATTGGGAATAATTATATGTTGGAGGGTAAATTTCTTCTTTGGCTTTTCCATGTTGTAGATAGGGGATGAATTTTAGCATGTCTGCTTATGGATATTTATTATATTCCATCTCTCCTTTTTCTTAAGGCAGTGACAATGAGAACAATGCCATTGTGTTTCCTTTTAGTCCTCAAGTGCGTGTGGGTTTTGTTTGTTTGTTTGCTTTTGAATCAGCAAACTTTGTTTGCTTTTGAATCCTTTTGCTGTGAATCAGCCTGGGCCAATATCCCTATAGGTGCAGAGACTTACCTATGTGCACCAAAATAAACCAAGGTTATATAGGAAATCTGAATAAACCCCTATTGTTGTGGGGTCAGCTGGGAGTGACAGTGACTGCACAAGAATTTCTTATTTCTGTTTAATTTTTCCATTTGAGTAGTGATGGAGCAGCAATAGATTGAGGGCGTGGAAGGTGTTTAGGGCTGGTTCAGTCAGACCAACTGTTGAAATCACAGCTGTTTCTCAAAATGCTTGTCCAGCACACCCTGGTCACGCTATCAGGGGTTCAAAGCAGGGAAGTGAATGAAATCCAGTGCAAAGTCTGTAGCTCCCTGTGTGTAGGGAGTTAGAAAGAGGTATTTCCTTGGGAATAAAGTTGTAATGTTTTGCAGAGAAGGTCAGTTTTATTTTTGTTTCCTCGTTATGTAAGTATTCAACAACCTCTGCCTAAAAGAATAGAAGTGCAAGTTAAATGGAGTGAATGTCCTATGCTACTTGATTGTTGGGATAAGTGTTACCAGGAAAATAGATAAAACTACAATGATACACAGTTCTTCAGTTCTTCAATATAATTATATATAATTATAATTAATTATATATACAATTAATTGAATACATAGTTATTAGAAATAATTGTAGTCAGGATACTATGACAAAGGTTTAGTGGAGTCTTCAAATATTCTTTTATACTGTAGTTGGCTTTTGGATCCCTCTTTGCTACAGCCTTGTGGTAAAGAAGATCAATCAGAAATAAGCATTTATAAATGACCAAAATCTGTTCAATTACTAAAAAGCAAGGTAATAGATCTGAGGAAAAATCTGTTTTAAGGGAGGAACTTCCAGAATGGTGGCATGTCCTGGATCAATAATGTTATATACAACGTTGAGTGAATTTACCCCAGCCTGAATTAATGTCTTTAGTTCCAACTGTAAATCCAGGGAGTAATTGTCAACATCTGTGGTAGAAGCTGTGGGGAAGAAGAGTAACACAAGATTACAGGCTTCTTTAATGCCTTAAATTCTTTACATCAACACTCAAATGAGCCTAACAAAAAGGGAATTGTATTTCAGCGTTTCTCATAGTTTACATCTCTGTTAGTGTAATTTCTCAGCTGGTTTAAATGAAGTGGTCCAAGCTGTTGTGTGGCAGATTTCTGAGTCTGTCTCATCAGAAAGCAGATAGTTCAGCTGAAGTGTATATAAAGGGACTATCTTTCCCTTTAGATGTGCATTGAAGTGGTTGAGATGAAACCTTAAACATTTGTGTTTTTTTTTTTTTTTAAAGACAAGTGAGTTATTCAGTTCTTCTTAAGGATTTTCAATCCTAAAGACTTCAGGATTTTAACATCTTTTTCTTGAAAAAATTTAGTACCTATTCATTTGCCTTCCACATGTCTTTTTTTTAAAGATCTTTTTCTCTTACAGACATCGACTAACACAACTGAAAATAAACTATCCTGTCCACAAACTCTTCCATCTAAAAAACTACAAAAGTTTTAGCAATTTAATAAATCCAAAACAAAGAACTTTCCCAATAAAGAACTGTGATCGTTTCTTTGTCTTGTCAAAATGAGTCCTCGTCTTTGTAAGTAGACTCTACTCTGAATTGATCAAACTTGATGTTTTACTAATTTTCGTAGTTTCTGTGCATTTTCACAGCTCTGTAAGACACATGAACCAGTGATGATAGATTGAGAAGATTTTGTAAATGTATACACATTATTATGTGTGTGGCAAACAAAAATATTGAAATATGAAGTGTCATTGTTACATTTTCAATCTTTCTGTGAGCAAAATGCATTCACCAGTAAATGTAAATATTGAAGCTGTGTTAAAATTTCATTGACTATCTCTGCGATCCCTTTCATCCCTCATTAAAATAGAGCCCTAACAAGCATTCTTTGCAGGCATGTGTGACAAACTTCTTTTAGTTGTCTGGGAAATGGTTTTCTTTCAATTTTGTGCTAGAAATATTTCATATGATGCTTCCTGTCACTTTTGGGGACTTAGATTTTAAGATAAAAGTAAAATACTAAGGAGTTCTTTCTCTATCTGGAATATATCTTATGCTCATTTCCTTCTAAGTATATAACCACACTGGAAAAGGAACACTTTTCTTCAGAGATCTGTTGTCCCATGCCACAAATTCTAGTTTGGAGCTTTTACTTTCTCTTCAACTTGTGGCTCTTTTAGAATAAAAGGATTTTTGTGGGTTCATTGCTTTCGTGATACCCTCAGGCATTTGACTTCCCTGCACGTCAGAATGGACAGTAGTTTGAAGGTTTGTACCTGTTCCAAAGGCCACCTATGCTGTGGATGGACTGTCCTTGGTCTATGACTTCCCCAATGTCCTGAACTTTTCTGTGCCTGGGTAGTTTTGGGTTTTTTTGTTTTTTTTTTTGTTTGTTTGGGTCATACAGCTTATGTATTAAACATAGTTTACTTGGCTGAAATACCAGCACAGATCAGGAGAAAATCTTTTAGCTATTAGTAATAACTAAAAAACATGCCTGATCCCTTCAGAGCAACAGCTAAGACCTACCCTGACCCAAATGGAGTTACTGGGAATGGTGAGATGTATCTGAAGTGTGGGAATATAAACGCCAGCAAATATGCTCCCATGGAGGGTATGAGAGAAATCCATGCAGGATTTCTTCCCAGATTTCAAGCTCCCATTGAAGAGCCTTCAAAAACAAAGGAGGGGGTCTTGGATCTGTCTTGGGCTTTACGCTGTCCTTTGCTGGACATTTTTCACATATTTTTACATAATTTGTACTGTGTTTACAAAATTATTTGCAGCCTTTAAAGCAAATTGAGTATGCTCCCTACATGGTCATTTGTTTGAATTTCCTAAACCCCCAAAGACATGGCAGGGAACTAGAGTGAGGAAATGGTCTGATGATCTTCTTCAGTTTGATGTCTTTAGTCTTCCTCCAGTTGTGATCCTCCCCATATACTTTAGAGAAAATGGAAACCTCCCCAGAATCAGTACCAACACTTGCAAGGAGATCTAGGAACTGGTTTGCACACTGGTCTCAGGTTGCATTTTCCATGTTCATGCTGACAGTTTCAAAGACAAAAATACCTGCAGAGTTAGTTTTGTACTCACTTCTTGGAGGTAAAGATCTACTCAGTGGTAGATACTTGCCATCAGGTACTTGGTCTTCTGTTATTTGAATTTACAAAATACCAACAGGCAGAGATGGAGTTCAAATTTCATTGTTATTAAGTGCTATGCTCCATAGCAGGGATTCTGTTTACTCTGGGAGTAACAGGGTCCATCCCTATCAAATCTCTAACTGTTCTAAATCTAATTTAAACTTTTTTTTGTTATTTTGTCATGGTAATGGCATGATGTGGTGGTATATTGCAATTTTTAGGAGAAAAATATTCTACAGCACAAGGCAAAACATAGTTATTAATTATCAAGATAAGAATATTTGTTATGTGTTGGAAAACAGAAAAAATAGTCATCACCTTGTAAAGGATTGTATGATCTTCCCCTGTGCATCTTCTTGCACTGTCTGAATGGGCACGTGCCTGAGAACACTGTCAGGTGTTTAAATGTAGTTTCAAAAAAAACAAAGAACCATAAAATCCTATGGAAACTTGATGCAGTCTGTGACAAACTGCAAATACAACGGTGCACCAGCAAGTACCCCTTAGCAGGGATTTCACTGACCATCCCTAGGCTTGCAGAGATGGGCATGGGGGGACTTGGACTGAAAATGAAACAGGGGCCCCAACAGAAAATGTCAATGTCCTTTACAAGCTAATGGGCTGCTTTTCTTGTCTCCTGATGTTTGACAGACTGAATGTTCTCATCTTGTTAATGTCTTGATATTGAATACCCTGTAGCATTCTAGTTCTGTACGGTGTCCCCTAAACATCCTTTGTGCTGTACATTCATGTCCATGCACAACTCTCCTGCAGAATTTTCCATAGAAATCCCCACAAACTGAAAAGCTTTAGTCATCACTTGTTCATAAATATGTTTGCACGAATGTGGGGGTTGGTTTTGTTTTGTTTATTTGTTTTTGTAGTTTAGTTGCTGGGCTTTTGCTTTCCCACAGCCCAACAGGAACATTGCTCTGGTTCTGTTTATGTGTACTCTCTTCTCAACCGCTCTTTAAGTGCTTTTCACTATCCTTGGCCAAGCACTGAGAAACTTCTGCCATCAGTTTAATTGGAAGGCCCTGCTATTGGAAAAGGAGGACCGAAATGGAAGGGAATACTCAGCTGAGGAAATTGTTGGGAAAAGATTGCAGATGCGCCTGGGGAGGAATAACCCCCTGCACCAGGACAGGTTGGGGCTGACCTGCTGGAGAGCAGCTCTGAGGAGAAACACCTGGGAGTCCTGGT
>JAOTQQ010000063.1:1871152-1888640 GCA_026546715.1 Gallinago undulata | reverse complement strand
CTGGAGAAGAGAAGACTGAGGGGGGATCTGATCAATGCTTACAAATACTTAAAGGGAGGGTGTCAGGAGGATGGGGCCAGTGTTTTTTCAGTGGTGCCCAGGGACAGGACAACCCTGTCCTGTGTCCAGAAACAGGCACAGAACATAAGAAGTTCCACCTAAACATGAGGAGGAACTTCTCTCCTGTGAGGGTGGCAGAGCCCTGCAAGAGGCTGCCCAGAGAGGTGGTGGAGTCTCCTTCTCTGGAAACATTCAAAACCTGCCTGGACACGTTCCCATGGGACCTGCTATGTGCGGACCTGCTCTGGCAGGTCTAGAAGATCTCCAGAGGTCCCTTCCAACCCCATGTGATTCCGTGAGTCACTTTAGATGACATCCTTTCCTCTGTACCACTGTTGCTGAGCACTTTGCATAGGGACAGAAAAGAAGTGAATTTTTTGAAGGGCAAATTGTGGGCTGTATCTGAGAGAATCAAGTGGGGGCTATACAGTAATCCGTGTTTCAGTGCAGCTCGGTCTGGTAGGTGTCAGGGGGACTTAACAAAATCCTTGATACAAGAAAAATTTATTAGTGTCACAATACCAATATTCTTCTGCCTTTACATAGATTTTCAAGCTAACATAAGTTCATGCTTTCCCTTTTCAGGTCTTTCCCCTTTATATCAGATCAGATAGAGCAGTATGACCAGGGTTTGCATACTCTGTTCCATTGCTCTTTTTACTTAGATAGGAGTTAATATTTAAGCATATTAAAAATTCTACTCTTTACTGAATAGGGCTAAAACAGAAAAAAAAGATGTTGTCTTGCTTAAATAAAAAACTCACTGACACCTAAATACTAACTGAAGTCTTAGGAAATAAATTATTGTTAATTGTACCACTGTTGGTACAATTAGCATGATTTAGGGCAGTATTGCATTCCATTTTTTTGGTTAGAGCTGTGCTCTGCTCAAGTCTGGACAAAAATTTCTGGCTGTGCTTTGAATAAGTAAAACTTATTTTTGGTACATCTGGGATCCAGTTTTCTGTCTTTATCAGCTGGGGATATTCTTTCTTCCCTTGACTGAAATACATGTAAGCTATCAGAGACACAGAGTAGAGCACTGCAAAATCAATGCTTCTCTGTGTTTGTGTAGAAGTTCCCTTAAGGAAGTGCAGGACCTGGCACCAGTAAGAAGTGGGTACTTGACTCACAAAACAGAGAGAAGCCAGCTCCAAAACTGTCCTTAGCGTCATTGGAAGAAGAGAACACATTTTCTTCTCAATTCCTGGCTTTTCCTTTCTGGAAGGAAATAATGGGAAGGGATGAACGTGACTTCAGTTTTTATTTGCAGTCTTTTGGCATGTCCCGTTTATTACAAAATCCTGAAGGCATCTGGGATCTCACAAAGTCAAAGATTAGTATCAAGGCAAAACGGTGTTGCATCAGCACAGACAGAAATACCATCCAGCAGAGCTGGGATGCTGAGTCAATAGGTGTTGGTGAAATGGTCTGATCTGAGTCGTCATGACAATAGGAGGAATTACTGATGTAACCTCCAGTGCAGCTTGGAGTTCAGAAACAAACAGTCAGGTAGACAAGAAGTCATTTGTGGTGTCGTTTTTGATGTAGGTATTTTAGTGCTTGGGGAGATAACGTTTTGGCTTCAGTCTGCCATCCTGTCCTCCTTTCATGAGGTTGTGAAGTCATGTTACACTTCTGTGTAACTTCAGGGTGGTTTGTTGCTTGCCTCTTCGGGGAAAGAGAGGAAAGTAATTCTGTATATCCCAGATGTTTTAGTAGACATGATTAAGGAAGCCCATTGCCTTGATCCACCACTTTTATGATTCTCACCCCTTTCCACCTGCTCTCCTTGCCTTACCCCTGCTTGTCTTTGTAGTTCTGCTCCGTGCTACGATGCCTTGTGACATTCTAGCTCGGGGCGTAAACAGTAGAAGGCAGGATTTGAAGAATATACATGAATAAAAGGTCAAAACTCTCCCAGGAAAGAAGAAAATTCTTTATTTATTTATTTTAAATGCATATTTATGAAAACCAGATTAACCTTTGGGATTTTGAGGAATTCAGTGTGACAATGGTCCAGCTTCAAAATAAACAATTGCTAGTCCAATTGGAGTGTCCAAAGGTTGGCCCTGAGGATCACCAAGTGTGTAGTCCTAGCTTTAAAAAGTCGTGCTAATGTTGCTCATCCACAGCAGCCTGGAAGGGCAGAAGGCACAGGCC
The DNA here is from genome assembly GCA_026546715.1 of Gallinago undulata. Lineage (NCBI taxonomy): Eukaryota > Metazoa > Chordata > Aves > Charadriiformes > Scolopacidae > Gallinago > Gallinago undulata. The sequence goes on along the minus strand of JAOTQQ010000063.1, from coordinate 1,886,417 downwards.
CACGTATGGGACTTGCAGGGCTAAATCTTTTTAGTTCAATGGGAAAACAAGGACTTTGTTGTGGTCTTGGTCTCTTTGATCTTACCTGCTGTCAGATTTGAATTTTCCTTAAGCAATGTTACAGTGGAAGAAAAAAAAAGACAAAAGAGAGGAACTATGAATAACAAAGCTTTCACAGTAACAACTGTGAAAAGAAAAATCTGTGGAAAAAGGAGAAAGGTTCTTATCTGAGCCAGTCAAGGAACAGATCCATGGTCCTCTTTCCCTCACGTGAAAATCCCTTCTTCATTTGCAAAGGAGAAGTCTGTTGTCAGGTTATTTTAGAACTTTTATAACTACAATGATTTTAGAAATTTGATTTGAAGAAATGGACAGTTCACAATTAATATAGTGGACATGATCAGCTGATGACTAGTATCACTATTAGGTGTGAGAAAGGGATGAATATGGTTATGAGAGAGCTCATTATGGGAGGAAGGAGAAAGGACCTGCCTGGAAATCAGCTGGTTTCTCTTCTTAGCTTTTCACCACAAAACCTGTTCATTTTACTCCTCAATCTTTCTCTTGCAAGTCCCTGTTTTCTTCTTGGATTTGTATCATCTCAAACCACCAAGTTTGAATACTTTAAACTGAGATTTTCTGGTCTTTCATCTCTATATGCTGCTGCTGTAAAACCAAAAATCTTTCACATCGTGTATGCCAAAAGGGACAGAGAAGTTACATATCCTGGCCAAGACTGAAGAGAAAAGCTCACATTTCTCAGTCCCTGGTGTTGTACTTCTTTCCCCAAAATTCTTTTCCAAGGCATGCCATAACAGAGTACCTTCCACAAGTGTAACTCTAGCTGTGTGTGATTAATAATTCACATTTTGTGCTAAAAGCAAATCGGAGTTAATTTTGTATATTTGCCTTCCACCATTTAATATATGAGTTCCCCCGTGAAGGAGACTCTCCGTTGCCTGGCACACGATGACTCACGCCTTATATAAGTAACTCAAACATTTTATAGTTTACAGAGAAGAATGTTCTTGCTCATTATGTGGATGAAAGGAGATTGCTGCATTTCAAATGACATGTATAATTTAGACACTTATTTCTAGTACTGTTTGGAATGGGGAATGAAGAGAAACTAAAATGTTTGAAGTGACTTGAGTGCTTCATAGTTCTTAATCTGACGAGCAAAATACACAGACCAATAAGACTGTGCTAATGGAAGAATGGCTCTGAAACTCTAATGCACTCTTTTTTTTTTTCCTTTTTAATAACAGTATTTATTTTAAGACATAAGTAGGAACTAGTATTTGTCAGTTTGTAAAAATCTGCAAAGGTTTCCTACTTTTTTTCTGCCAGTAGTTACCTGCTGTGCCACCAAAATGGAAAGAGGAATGGGAAATAGTAATTCAAAGCTGAGGCAGCTGGTGAGGAAAACTGTGTGGCTGCACCTTGACTATTGGTGGGAGATTTTTTTCCCCTCTGCCTTCTAAATGTTAGACACTAATTACAAAATAAGAGCAAGGAATATTCTATTTCAACAGTGTAGAGTTTGTTCAAGTGAGAACTCAATAACTTTGTCGTGGGCGTGTATTGGGAAATACTTATTTAACTGTTTTCTCTTCAAAACATTATGGTAAGCTAAATGAAATGCAATTTCTGGAATTTTGCATCTGAACAACCCCCAAATGCTACCCTGTTCTGCAAATGATCTCCACAGACTTATATATTTAAGAATTTAAGAATGCAGGATTCTGATCCTATATCTCAGTTACATTTATTTTTTTTTTATTTTAAATTTAACAAGACAGCAGTCTCTGAGTTTCACGGACTGTTCTTGGCGGCAGTTAGATTTGTGTATTTTTTCCAGCAAATTGGGCCAGCATTTTCTGAGATCTGTGAATCTCTTAAGCAAATGCAGTGGTTGGATACCTCTGAGCAACAACAGCGTGGCAGGCTGGTGTCCTAAGTTTTGAACCCCCTGTAGAAATTTATGAGATCTATGCCTTGTAAAAATCTCCCCAAATTGTTGCATTATTTATTTATATTCTGTTTCAAGGACAACCCTTTTCAAGCCAAAAGATGACACAAAGGAGCCCTGGGCTGTATAAATATAGAATCTTTTTTATTTTTTTGGTTAATAGATACAGTACAATTTTTGACTACATAAGAAAGCGTTGTTTTCAGTGCATACGTTCTTCAGACAGACAGGAACAGGGCAGACGAACATTCCTTAGTGTTTTGAGTATTACATGGCACTCAGTTTATTTTCTTTAAGTCCCTAGTTACTGGCTTTTCCCAGTTTTCATTAGCTGCTTTGACAACTCAAGGCCTAAGGAAAAATGAATGGAGCAATAAGGACGTGCTGGCTCTTGTGGCACAGGATTCCCGGGCAGGACAAGGAGCCACTGCTCAGCACAAGCCACACCAGCCTTCCTCTGACCACGGCCCTTATGGCATCATGTTTGCTTGGGGTCCCAAGTGACCCGGTCCAGCAAGTTTGCTTTTCTGTGTTAACACCATGTGAAAAAACCATGTGTCAAACAAACAAGGCAGCGCTTGGACTCAGCAGTTAGATCCTGTGTAGTGACTGGCTCTCCGCAGGGTCACAGCCAGAAGTCCTCCCTGAATTTTATTTGCATAAGATGATGCTGGTGTCATCACTTTGGCAAAATTCTTTCTGGGTTTTTTTTTTTTTTTGGTGACTTAGTATAAAACCAGGAAAATGGATCCCAAAATGTGGCCACTACAATTTGCAGGGAGGGGCAAAAGAATTATGGTTACCTTCTGTATTTTCTGGTTACTTTATGACAAGAAAGAAATTATACTATCATCTGAGTATGATACCAATCCTGGCTAACTCCTGTGTTCAGGAAAAACCTATAATGCTTTATCTTATTGTGTAGCTATTTGCTAGTGGTGTTTCCCTGCAAACGTTTCTTGGTGTTGCCCAGTTGGTGGTGGGCAACCACCATTGAGCCAGGACCACACCGTTACAGGTGGAACAGGGCCAGATCAAATTAGTAAAGCAAGATGGGACAGGACAAGGCAGTGCCAATGCTCAGCGTAGAGGATCATTGAGAAGACAGGTTGTGAACTGTTGAGCGGCCGCTTACGGGCTCACACACGGAATAAACGTTCCTACAGAATACAAGAGTGTAAATCCAAAGAGAGAAGTGCTGGTTATCCCTATCCTTGGCATTTGCCAAGCAGTGATATAGGAGAGGAGGGCTCTATTAGTCTTAAGCAGAGCAGTTTGTGCCTGCAGGCAGCCCTAAATGTTACACATCTTCTGTGGGTTCTAATTTCAGTGGTTTTGTTCGAGACTGTTACTCAGACTGTAGGTTTTTATCTGATCTTCCTTGATATCCTGAGTAGAAGGTGTGGGCTCAGCATCCAGGACCCTGCCTTGTGAGGATAACTTGGAAGAACCAAAGAGAAACCTCATTGTTTGAGAGGACAAGGAGAAAGATGAGATTCACATGGATAGTCTGTTTTGCTCCAGATACCAATATTGAAAAATCAATAGATTAAGAAGCTTCTCTCCTTCAGGAAAGGACACAGAGAAGCTTCCAGACAAACCAATATAAACTAGTTTTCCTTGCCTATATTGGAAAAAAATTGTAATGTGACCAAAGCTTGCTCTAGATTATCTAGTTCAGCCTCTGTAGAATATACAGGAAATAGCAGAGTGAAATGAGTCCTACACCTGATCTCATTCGAGAGGCAGAGAAAAGCAATCCACAGGGACTGTGCAGAACAAATATCAAGGAACAGATGAAAAGTAGAGGAAACCAGACTGTTAAAAACACCAGCCTGAACAATAACCTGCAGATGAAGGCACTTATCCTGGGACACCCGTGTGACAGGTGATTGCTGGAGAGAAGGCAACACATTTTGGTGGCAAGCTCTGAATTCTGTAGCTCTAATTCTCCGGGAATCCAAGAGGACAGAACCGGTAGGAACAAGCACCATTAAAGCAAACGAAGGCAGGTGTTAATACCAGATACCATGGAGCTCAGCTGGGTTAGATAAAGCAGGTGGCTGACAGGAGTTGAGTAAGAATCCCTGAGAAGTCTGAAAAAATAATAAACATAACATCATATAAACAGTTTGGCCCCTTCTGATCCTGTAGCCAATACCTCAGCCTTCGATTAAACCAGAGGCAGTGGGAATTCCTCGCCTTTAGCAGGAGCTGCGTGGTGACGCTTCCAGGAATGAGACAAACCTGCCAGATTCCTCCAGATCCTTGTTTCCCAACTGAAACTAAATAATGTGGAGAGTGAGTGAGAGGCAGAAATACTCGCAGCCAAGAGGAGAACCTCTGTGAAATGGTACTAGTAGGGTGCTGTAAACTGGAGCCTGGCCTGCAAGCGTTAGTGAAATGTTTAGTAAAAATACTTAACTCTGTTATGTCTGGCTATCTCTTTCTCTTTTGACTAAAATGTTACGATTTTTACCATATAAATGAATCGCTATATTTGTTTCTACTGGGTAAACTATATACATCACTGTAAGAAAAGAACAATAATTAAATTAAGGGAGGAGAGAAAAGGACAAACAAAATATTAGTAAATAAAATAGAAGACACATGTTCAATAATACTTTTCAGGCAACGCTTTTGCTTGTTACATTTACTATAAGGAGGAGAAAACCTTCCACTCAAACTAAACATTGGAAACACAGCTGCCCAGACATCAGTCACTTGCCATTTCCAGAACCCTCGAAGGCCATTTCCATGGGTCGGAGGGTGTCCCTGCTCCCTGAAGAACTGCCCGTTGATACGGCTCAAGACTGTGGAGGAGACCCCAGCGTTCAGGGGAGCTGCTGATGCCACCAGTGTTTTAAAATACATCTTGAGCCTAGGCTCTGTTTCCACACCTCGGGTGATGCAGAAAGGCTGATGGATGTGACTGGGAGCCAGGAGGGACCTGGCTGCCGGCATCCAACGGCGTCCGCTTGGGTCCCACTCGGGAAACCCCCTCCGTGTTCCTCTGCTCTCCAAGAAACCTCTGCAGTTCATCCTTAATCAAGTGGAAAGACGATTTACTCAGCTCTCTTAGAAGCAGACAGTCCACACAGCAGCGTTTCCCATTCTTTTCCAAAATAGAGAGCATACTTGCAGGGATTTTTTTTTCCTATATATACTTATTTTTAAGTTTATAAGTGAAGGTTTTTAAACACTGTCATTTTCTTACCCTACAGAACAAGGCACAATAACAAACCATCTCACACTGATGCCGTTAACAGTAGAGCCAGACAAACTCTACACCTTTTTTTTTTCTTCTTTTTGCCACCTGAATAAATTATTTCCAAAAGAAGCGATTGGTTATTTGATCAGAGCTATACATAGTTAATTTACTGTTTGATGGAAAAACTTATCCAATGACCTTTCTGGGGCTCATCGGATGAATTCTTTCCCAGTAGTTTCTTCTGTTATATGACCAGCTCTACTTAATACATAGCTACTAAAATACAAAGAAGTGCAAAAATGGCCGTAAAGCAAGTACAGACCACAGCTATCTACCAGGTCCTCTATTAACAAGGGGCTTGGGAGTTACTGCAGGTGATTTCCTTAATACATGGAGTCTGAAGTCAGGGAGAAGTGCAGTTCCCAGGAGCCCGTCCTTCAGCTGCTTGAGTGTTCACAGTTAACGTGGTTCAGAGTCTGGGGATTTGTTTCCCCCTTTGATAATACCTGAGGCTTATTTGTCTTTACTTCAATGTAACCAACTGTAACCCATCATCCAGAGACATTTTCTTGGCTGCTGCCGGGATGTCCAGGCTGTCTTTGCCAAGGTAATAGCATTGTTTTGCAAGTGTTGGATCTTCTTTCTACCTTTAGTTTGAAATCGCGAAGAAAAATTCTTTTTCTCTGAAGAAGTCAAATCAGTGTCAAGTCTGTGAGAAAAGAAAAGGGTTGTGCAGACCTTGGAAGAAACTGCACAGAGAGAGTCGTTCACAGATCTAGGCTTATAACTCAGGAGCTTATAGCCTTGAGTCACTTGAACATCTTTCTCATCCTCTCCTTTTGTACTTGCAAAGCGGGTACTTTTTTTTCTTCCTAGATTTCTGAAGTTAACTCTGATTGCTACAAAGCACATTAAATGACAAGCACTATTTGTGTATTTTTGAAGTTGTAGGTACACCCGGGGCACGCGTGGGACCAGGGTTATACACTGAATGGGCAACTGTTCCTGCCACACACAGCTTTGGGTGGGGGGCAACACACTTTGAATTTCTCAAATGTGGGAATTTGTGATCTATTCAGCCCTGCATGATCAGGCAGCGAAAATAGCTTTGAATTGCCATGAAGGGTTTAGATGCGGAGGGGGCACTGCGTATCACACCAATATTTCCCTTGGTAGGACAGACAGAGACAAACACGTGTCACACGTGCTGGCAGTTTAGCACAGGCTGGTATTCCCAGGATCAAACTGCTGGGCATCTGCCACAGAATACAAAGGAAAGGCGCTTTTTTTTTTTTTCTTTTTAGTAAATAGCCTGTGTGCTATTTGAATGGAAGACTTAAAAAATGGAAAAAAGAATGGAAACTTAAAAATGTTGCTACTCCCCTGGTGCCTCAAGGGTGTAGGTGCATTTATGTGTAACTCTCATGTTGTTAATGAATATTTTATGCATATTCACACAAACATGTGCATGTGCGCTGGGAAATTCAGTCTAGTTAAGCTTAAGAAGGTTCTTATTTGAAGGCAGTGATTTTGCCTTGCAGTCATTACAGATGCATCTCCATCAAGGCTCCCTATTGCATATATGTAAATAAATTGCTGTTTGAACAAGTAGAAAGCACAGGGAAACAGATGTAACCACATTGTGTGCCCTGATGGCCCAAAAGACCAGTCTGCCTCTTGATACACGAGCACTGTCTACTTTCTCTGTGCCATAGCGATTTTAGGAGTGTATCCTATAGGCAGTGAAAATCGTTAAATCACAAACTGTAACCAAAATATTTGGGATTTCTAAATTTTCCAGAAATACTTATGGAAGGTGAGATCTCACCTTCCAAGAATGACATTTCAATTTTGCATTTTCTCCAAAACCAAAGCGTTTGTGTGGGTGGCTGGTGTTTCCAACTGATCCCTTACAGCATCGTCCTAAAGAATCCCTGCAGGATGTGTGTGGGACCAGTAGAACGAATCCTCTTTTCACGACTGGTTTGATGTGATGCTTATGGAGTGAAATGAGAATGAAGGAAGTTGTAAATCTGGGGATGCCAATGAACAGTCCTGGCCAGGGGAGGAAGGAGTGGAGGCAGTTCTGGGTTCCGCCTCCTGCTCACGATTCCAACAGACAGAATTGTCATTTACTGCATGTGTTGCAATAGGCCTTTAAAGATAGCAAAGGAGATGCTCTTCAAATGTTTCTACTCACATCAGAGATGTGCCAGAAGAAACACACAAACCATTGTCCTGTCAGATTTCCCTTTGTGTTTTTATCTGGCCTCTTTCTCCAGGCGTGGAGGGATGTGAGAGTCTGGTGTGGCCGTGAGGTGCGGGGTGCCCTGTGTCGGGCTGTTACACCGGGGGGGCCGAGTAGTGGATGACAGAGTTGTAATCCGGAGGTGGGCTGTGACATTCCAGGGTGGGATCCATAGGAAGGAGAACGGAGTCTTCCAGTGTGAAGTCCATGGTGTCCTCTTCTACCTGTACTGCTGGCTGGTATTTGACAGCCTCGCGCTCGTGGTCAGACAGTATGGATTCTTTGCTCTTGCTGACAGCTCTCCGCCTGTTGAGAACAAGCAGTATAATATATATTGACCCTGTCTCCATAAGGTTTTGTCTCTAGGTGTAATTAATGGTCAAAATTATTTAAAAAAAAACCCCAATATATAAAGCATTTCTATTTACCTTTGTGGCATCCTGTAAGACAGTGACGCTTTACAGATTGGATAAGGGAACTGAGTTAGATATTTCAAATAACTTGGTGTTTTAAAAGTAGATTTAGAAGTAAATCCAGGAGTCCGGTTGTCTTTTCAGCTTACCGTGTTTCAGTGCACTATATATATCTTAGTTATAAATGTACCTGTCCTGTACGTACAATAATATTTTCTCTCGTTGTTCTGACAGAGGTCAGTAAAAATTTGACTTTTCTGAAAGCAGAACTGAAGGCTATGACTTCTCTTTAAATACAATAAAGGATGAAATAATGAACAATCTACGACAGCCTGCAATTTAAAATGATACTGAAAGCAGAAGCGTGTGTTGAACACCCTCTTGCAGTGTAGGGCAAAATCTCTCTTCTAGTTTCTAGCCCTTTAAAATTACGGAGCGGTTTGCCGGTGAAGGGCAGCGCTTTTCAATGTTACAACTGCTGGCCTGTAACTGATGCTATTAAAGAGAGCCAGCCTTCATCTTCTGCTGTCGTCTCTTATTATAGGTGATGAAGGCGGTGGGAGAGAAGCAACTTCCATCACACAGAGCAACCTCAACGTTAAAAGTAGGAGAACCCTGGAGAGGATTTGTGTGGCAGGGTGACCTTGAGGAGCAGCAAGTGGCGTGGAGGGAAACAAAAGGTACTTTCTATCATAGGCTGCCTTAAAAATAATGTTTTGTTAAGCCTGGTTTCTTCCAAATGAGGAATTAATTGGAAAAGGTCTGGATAATTTAGGGTTGGTTCTCAAAAGGATCCCAAGGTGAGAACGGCTTTTGAACTTCTCCACGTTGTTTAGGGACCCTTTAATGTGAATCTCTTTGGGATAAGCCTCGCTCAGACTGATTATGGCATTGCTCGTGTCTTGGTTCGGAACGATTTAGGAATGTGCCAGGGAGAACTTAAAATCAGGCAGTGCTCAATCATTTTGTATGTATATATCATGTGGGTTTAAAGGAGCATAAAGCTACATTCAAATAACACTGAAAATAATCCAAAAAATCAACAGTTCATCAAATAATTGTATAATTCATTACACTTATTCTATTGGTACTGCTGCAGTTCTTGCAGTCCCCAGCAGTCGATCGTGGATTCGGAGTGTGGTGCTTTAGAAAGAAAGCAAAGCCAGTTTCTGCTCCAGGAAACAAAACAAGAGCCGAGAGACTGATACCGTAACTGGAGGAAGGGAACAAAAATCATAAATAGGAAAAGTAGCAGATCCAAGACACCGGCTGCGTGCGCTGTCATGTTTTTGTGATGGTACAGCAGAGCGAACGCTGCAGGCCCAGGAGCAGGTTGATGCTTGGCGTGACAGAATTGTAATATACAGTAGGCCCAGCTCCTTTCAAGTATGAAAGGGTAAATATGTCTCGCTAGATTATGCTGCTGTGACTTTAGAAGTTGTGTTATCTTGCCTCTGAATCTGGAACCTGTCAAAAGCTTCAGTTTTCCCACAAGTGGCAGATATTCTCAGTCTGGCTGACAGAACTGGTGTCAGTATCTTCACTTAAATTTAAAGGTCATGAGTGTGGAGTGTGCTGTGCACGGGCTGGAGCAGAGCACTGGTTAATGGTCTGTGCAGGGCCACATTGAACAGCCAAGAGGGTCCTTCTCTAAATTATCTATCCCTGTAGCTCTCTTTGTGGGGGAGTGTGTGGAGCAGGTCATATCATAGTCCACGAAGCCAATCATCCCAAGCCAGGAGCTGAGATGTTCAGCCAAATTCAGAGTTAAAAACCAGCTACAGCAGGGAGATTGGCTGCTTTGTAGTTGGTTTGATTTGAGTGCTGTGGTGGCTTCCCATAACATGTTTGCATCTCCAGCTCTGTCTCTAGCAAGTAAACCCAGGACCCCTGAGTTGTAAGAACTAGCCCACCGTGTCTTGTATGTCTAGAATAAACTTGGGCTCTGTGACTTCTAAAATGCAAAGGTTGAGATCAAAGCTAAGGTTACTGTGCTTTTAGACCTGCACAAGGCATTGCAACCAAACCTGTTGAGTGGCAAAGCAGAAATTCTAAAATAAATAGTAACCCTGAGAACTTCAATGGAAATGTAGTGCACTCTGCTTTCATAGTCTAAGATTTTCCTCTTCGTCTAGAGAAAAACGTGAGTAGAAACTTCTTCCGTACACTCTACATTTGACAGCTGTCCCTTTCTGTACACACACTCTTACTTTGTAGATAAATTCTTCCCTTGCGTGAGCAATGGAAGCACAACTTTGATTCACTGTTTATTTATGTGGGGTTTTTTTGTTGCTCAGTTCTCTTGACTCACGTCAGACAATTCCGCGGATGCTCTGGCTTCTAATTTGCCAGGTATTAAAGTTGTCAGTGGAGACAGAGAGAAGCTTGAAAGTATCTGTGTAACTTGGCCCCCAGCCTGCATATCTCAGGGTGCTGGAGAAAAAGAAATGTTATTAGGGTTTAGTTTGGCCACACAATGGGAAATTTTCAGACCCGTGTAGACTCCTAGTAAGTGTTCTGGTTGGGTTTCTGCGCCTGTAGGTCAGGAGACTGGCTATCTGGGAATAACTCAGCCTATCACTGAAATCAGGCTGGTATTTGAAGAAGGACTCTTAAAAGCTGACATCTAATATTTACTCCAAAGACAGAGAGCTGATGCATTAGGTCAGAAGCAAGTTTTGTCATTAGCTGTCTTATGGCAGACCAAAATGCAATTAACTTTCAAAACTACTCCTTTCATCTAAAGGCATTTCCTAAATTAATGTTATCTTAGGGTCTTTGCATTTTTCCCTTTAATGCTTCCTATTACTGACACTTCAATCTGCTCTGTTCGTGCTCAGCCACAGAGAAATGTACATATGCTTGGTCTGTATATTGGGAAATGAGACTGCAGCATCCCTTTGCTGTCTGTCCTTGAAATCTCATTTGCTACGTAGAAGCTGCCACGCCGAATCCCACATCAGTCCTGCCTCCGGCGGTGGTCAGCACTCGATGCTTCAGAGGAAAGCAGAACCCCCTTTGTGCTCTGAGCCAATTGTACTACCCTGGGTAAGAGAGAAAAATCCTCCCTGAGCCCCACCGATAAACATTTCCTGACTGAAGGCATTAGATTTGATTAATCACATAATTATGCAGCTACAGAAGTTAATAATGGTTACGTAATTAAATAATTTCATTAAAAGCTAGCCATTACTTGGTTCAGTGCTTCAATGCTTTGGGGCATTACCCTGCCCCAAAAGGTATTTCCTTACTGATTTTGCCTCTGCCTGATTTCTGAGCGCTGCAGCTGCAGGAGGCGATAAAAGAGATGTTCAGTTTTGATAAATCTGCTCATAACTGTGAATGTCTCAGCCCGGTCTCACTTGCCTGTTCGTATTCTCACCACGGCACAACGCAGAAGATCAGGCGTGTGAATACACTGACATTCACTGAAATTCCTTCGCTCGCGGACCCAAGCTGGTCACATCGTACACAGTGACCAACCCCCCCAAAAAAACTTGTTTGTCCTTGCAAGAATGTCTACCATTTGGGGCAGGATAAGGTGGAAGATGAGGATCTGAACACTGCCGTTTCCTGCCCTCAGATAGATTTTTGTAACCTAAAGGACCCTTTTTCATAATGTGCACGTTTTGGGGAGAGCTGTTTGAGGAAACATGTTTCACAGAATGGGATGAGCTGGTGTCAGCTTTGTTTCATGGGCTGAGACTGGAGTTGGCCAAGGCACGGCGCTGGAATCCTCTCTTTCAGAAAAATACCTGCAAGCTCCACAGATGTAAGGGGGGAAGTACAATATTGACAAAAGCTCTGGAGGAACCCACAGTAGAAGATCAGAAGAATGGAAATTGGTAGCAGCAAATCGGCTAAGAGTGACATTCATAATTACCAGCAAATCCTGCTGCAATTCAGGCTGTGTTTCTATGGCACCCCTGGGCCTGGTGCCAGGGTCGAGTCTGTTAGATGTAAAAACCAAATGAGTTGGAGGAACCTACTGGTGGGGACCCAGTGTTGGTAACTGGAAGGGAGACATGGTTTAGTGATGTTTTTTTTATCAGTTAGGTTGATGGTTGGACTGGATGACCTTAAAGGTCCCTTCCAACCTAGACAATTTTATGATTCTCTAAGCAGCCCAATTATCACAGAGGTGGGGCTCTGTGCTATCGGGTGCATGTGTGGTGTGTCTGTACAACAGTCAGTAGGTCTCATGTCCCAGACAAAAGCTTGGATGAGTGAATTTTGGTGTACTACTGGGGTTAGTGAGAGCCATTAACAGTTCCCATTTTCCCTGTGCTGTGTCAGATTTCCCTGTACAGATGAAGCTGAAAAGTCTAGGAATTGAACTAGATGAAGGAAAAGTTAGCCTGAATATTAAGTAACCTTTCATAGTCTTTTCAGTTTTCTGGCGAGGTGTCAAAGTTGTTTAGAAGATACTACAGAGGATAATCCTACACTAGCTAGAAGGCCTAAATGACCTAATGAGACTTTTTCATCCTACCGTATGAACCAGAGATTGTGGTTAGAGGTAGAAAAATACTGAAATTGTCAAAGAGCTGGGAAATCATTACTGGAGCTGTTTATTTAAGTGTGAAAGGGAGCCAGTTTCTATTAGTCTAAATCTCGGGGTCAATGACTTGAGGAGGAGCACGGAGAAAGAAATGACTTTAAGAAAATCCCCGTCCAGTGATGGGCTACGGTATCGCGTGTAGCACTTATTCCCAGGGCTCTGGAGCAGCACTTATTGCTTTGCACTTACTGCAATAAACTCATAGACTATTGTGTCCATGTACAAATCCTGGCCTTTTTCAGGAGCTGCGTTTAGGGGAAGATGAGAAATTGGGCTGAGTGTTGCCAAGTAGAGCAGTTTGTCTCACGACCGCATCTTGTAATAACGTGTAGGAGCTTCAGGGCTTTATAACAGCTTTCATAGGCATCTAATGAGGCATGGAGTAAGAATGATTAAATTTTTTTAATTTTCCTGCAATGAAGGGAATAAAAGGGTTATTTTTTCTTCTGCTGGTTATGACTGATTCACAATTTGCTTTAATACAATTTAGAGGGTGTGCTCTGCAGTAAGAATTTAATCCTGCATTCCCCTCTGGCAGTATCAGTGCATGAATAGTCAACTGGCATGTAGGACTTGAGGCAATCGAGAATTCGTTGGTTTGAAATACTTCCCAGTACGAAGTAGAGCTACAAAAAGGTTTTAACAGGCCACAGTCACCCACCCATTAAGTATGTGTCCCCTTGCATGTGTGACAAAGTTGCTCAGCTGGTCCTGACACTGCTTCCAGCCCTCGAAATGCAGTGAGATGAAAAGTTCTGCTGTGGAGCAAACATTCCCCCCTGCTCAGTTTTCTGAGGTGGTGCGAAAGGATTTGAGCCCAAGCAGTTCTTATTGGGCACCTTGTGTTTGAACATGAATGCCTGATGCTCCTGAGCAAAATCAGTTTGTTTCAATACTATTGAGTTGCCTTAGGCCCAGTTTGGCTTTGGCAAAGGCAGATCCAGTGCTGAGGTCTGGATGCAGCATCCTGAGCCCAGAGCACATCAGCTGGTGTCGTGGGACTTGGCCAGAACAAGATAAATCATTGCAGAGCAACTGAGGATAATTGGGTTGGGGTGGGGAGCAGAAAGAAAAGCGATGGAGGGAGGACAACTGAGCAGGTATCAAAACTGTTATAGGTTTAAACAATAACCTGATTATAGAGTCTCTGGGGGAATTTTAAAGTGGTGCTTGGCAGTGGCAGTTAGTGTTACGAGATGAAACTTGACATCAGAGTCATCTCATCGTTAAATCCCCTCTATGTTGAATGCGCTTCCTTGAATGCTGACTCCAGTCTCGTTATCCCAGTCAGTCTTTCCATCCCTCATTACAGCTCTGTTGTGACTTTATATTTTAGCAGTACAAAATGCTCACAGCTCAGAAATGCTTAGTCCAGTCTAAAAGTGGTCCCAGGCCTAGAGTATCAGATTCATCTTCAGTAAACTCTTGACACTGACACTCCGTGGTGTCTAGTGGTGCCAAATTTTAAACTCGACAGAGAAATGAATGCAAGATAAATAAACAGCAAGATTTTGGCAAAAATATAAATGCAGCCACCCTGGTTTAGAAAACATGCTAAGCCTTTGAACAGTTTTGTTTTAGAAAAGAAAGACTGTTTGAAAAAGATCCAGGATAAATGTTTTTGATAGAGATACACAATTAACAAGGGTGACTTTATCTCCCCTATTAAACCAACACTCTCTTCTGACCTCTCCTAGACTATTCTATATGCTTTTGAGGCTTTTTTTCAAGTTAGCAGTGCAGGAGTGCCAAGGGGTTTCATGTCCTCAAATGAGAGGGCATCAGGATGCTCTGTGACTATGTAAAAAATGTTATTTGTGCCAATGATAGTCTGCAAGATTAAAAAAAAAAAAAGAAGCTGACAAAATAGCTTTCTCAGCTGGACCTCAAACACTCAATGAAGGATGTGGCCAAGAAAAAACACATCTCTGTCCATTCAATGGTAACTAAGGTCCTGGGAATTAGGAGACAACAAACACAGCTTGCTGCAGGGTTTGCTTTTCTAGCAGCCCTCTGGTAAGATGGGCTTTAGTGGTCTGGCTGGCACAGAGAGTATCGGGTATCTCGGGATGAATGGGATCCCTGTGGAAGCGCTGACTGTGACCGGGAAGAGCCCCAGATGGTGTGGGTCAGGCAGAGATGCACCGAGCCCAGCAGAGCCCCGTTACTCCACCTTCGCTCCCGGTGGCCCTGAGAGCAGCTCAGGAGGTTTTCCTGGAAATCTCTAAAGAACAAGCTGTAATGGAATTTTTGTGTTTCTACATCTGGCTGGATGTTGATTTTTCTGATTTTCAGCAGAAAGCCTGGAAGGGGGAAAGAGAGAGAACCATTCCCTACCAACTATTTGTCCAAACGGGGGAAATGCAGTCAGGGGTGATTCACAGAAATCTTTAGAAGGATAAACCCTATTGGGGAGGCTGTTTGTGAGTGTGTACGTGTTGGATTTGTGGCAACGTGACGTTATGCAGAAGAGAGAGGTAAATCAGCCCAGGTAAAGCATCGCAGTAATGCAGTTCCTGACATTTGAGCTCCTTTTTTTAGAGCCAGTGCCATTTGGTCTCCATAGCAATGCACTGTGCTGGGCAGAAATCTTCTCGGCGCCTGCACAGGATAAAAACACAGAGCTGTATCCAGATCTCTGCTAATCCCCCAGCAGGGACAACACCAGGACAGTGCTACAGAGGGAATACTGCCGAGTGTTATTCCTGAAGCCCCGCTCCTATCCAGCAGAATCCGTGACATTGGCATGCTCCCTGTCAGTGCTGCAAGGCTCCGCAGCCTCCCTTGCCTAACCTCTTCCCTTTCCCTCTTTCTTCTCTCCGGCCTTCAAACATCTAGTAATTTATGGGTTTGAGGCCTG
>JAOTQQ010000063.1:1855668-1866151 GCA_026546715.1 Gallinago undulata | reverse complement strand
TTACTGTGTACAAGGCTTTGTAAGAGGAAAATGGTAGACTTTGGGAAACCTATGACACAGAATGGGTGGGAATGGTCAGCCCCAGCTATTGCTTCACTGGGCTTTATAGCAGTCACAAGACTGCTCAAAATCCTTCTTTTGCACAGCAACATGATGGTTGTATTGAGGGTGTCAATATAGGTGGAACCAGTTTAAAAGTAGCGTCTTTGGTAACTAAATCCAAGTTTAAGCTGCATGTTTGGAGGAGGAAGGAAGCGGTATGAAGTCACACAACCCCTATAGCTGGTAGGACTTTAACAGATTTTGATATAGGCAAAAGAGTATTGCCTGTGTATAGGCTTTTTGCTTATGATCAGCTTAAGGAGTTGCAGCTTAGGAAGAGCTGGTCCTTCAAATGGTAACCTTAAAGGATTTTATTTCTTGCCTTTACAAGAAATTGGTGCTGCAAGTTTAATGGCATTCAGTGCACATCTTAATAACCTCTGCATTGTCATTCCACCCCTGCAGTAATCTTCTGAAATGACTCTTCCTTTAAGTCCTAAAACTATTTGTCCAAATTTTCCTTCACTTGATTTGGTTTTGGTTTGTGGGTTTTTTTTTTTTTTAATTTTGAAAAGCAGTTAAGTGCCCTATAATTTTTATGTCTTCTTAATTTACTTTGTTAATAGGGTAAAATTCACAAGGTCTTCATATTGCAAACTGGGCCCTCTTCAACTTGGCTTCACTAAATTTGTTTACAAACAGAGGGTTTGGTATCTCCTTAAATTAAATTGTCAGTTACATAACCTGTCTGGTTGTTTCTACTGGAGAAGAAAACAACTGATTTAACCATTATGAAATTAATAATTATGTAATTGACTTTCTGAGCTTTAAACTGCATCATTTTAAAGCTCCTAAGAGCACTGATGAATGTAAGCTTGGAAAATGATAGAGAAGGTTCAGACCGACCCCTGGCAGTTTACTAGGTTGGAATCTAATTAAAATTGTTTGTGAGATAAAGCACTATTGTTCCTCTAAGGGACAACTGAGCCTTTTTTTAATTAATGTAAGTTTCTGCTTATTATGGATGGACAAATACCTAGTTTTGAAATATAATCCCCTTTGAATAGTTAACATTTTCTTTACTCATCCCAGTAGCCATTTTCCTTGTGACTTCTGCTATGAAGTCAAGTCTAATGTTACTGCTCAATAGCCATTACCTGTGTGCATGTATGCACGGGTTCACATACGTACACATCTATATGTCCACATTGGTTGAAGAAATGTTTGCATTGCTGTACCTGCTGTACGTTGGCTTGAAGAAGGTCTCCTAAGCGCTCCACAAGCTCGGTGAAAGTAGGTCTCTCTGTGGGTACTCCATGCCAACAATCCAGCATTGTCTGGTAGCTGCAGAAAAATACAGGTATTAAGAAAGGAAAAGGACAGCAGCTTTGCTTCCAAATTGTTTCTTTCTGCTGCTGCTTGTTTTGGTGGTTACTTGGATAGTTTTGGATTTAGGCAGGTTCCAGATCTCCATGTGCTGGAATTTTATTCTAGTTTCCATGTGGGATGCTTTTTCCTTCTATATTCCTGCCTCAGCTGAGCCTGTAGGATTTTTATTGTCACCTGACTTAAAATTTGACTGCTGGGCCCCACTGATATTGCTGAAATAAGTCATAGTGTTCGATGTCTAGTTTCTGTCACTGAATTGGAAATCAAGGCAGATAGAGTAATCTCCTGAACTGAGATTCATGAACTACAACTGATACTGGGAGACTGTTAATTTTGTTGTTGGCAAAGGTCAAGTTGACTTGGTCTGTCTTTAGCATTCGTCTGTGGCATCAGAACACCCAAGGTATGCACAGCTATGTTGGCTGAAAACAGAATACATAATACATAGCTCTCATCTGATGAGGTCTCCTTCTCCCCCACACTTAAATACAATCTCTTTTGTAATCCTTAAATGACATGTGTCAGCTCCCAATACAAAACCTGGTGCTCTTACATTTCTGGAGTAGAGTACTCTGGAGATCTCATCCGGGTTCCTTCTTTGAGCCGTCGGCAAAAGTCCTCGTCTATCTGCACTCCGGGGTACGGTGAGGCGCCTGATGGGAGGAATGAAGAGGAGGTTGCAGAATGGCACAATCTCTATTTCCTAGTCCAGTGAATTACAGGTGTATCGGTGACTTCTGCTGAGTATTTGAGATTACCCAGCGTCTGACAGCTCGCTCAATTGGTTATTTACTGGTTTCCAAACTGTTAGTCTGGAAGTTGACCTAGCAGTCATCTGAGACTTATTTCACTTCCCTGTGTAAATGGTTATCTTCAGAGTCAAGACTCATATAATTCTATGTACCCACTGAATGGGCTCTTCTCCTCAACTAATATTCATTAGTGGAGTGGAGGCTTTTCCGAGGTGGTCATCTTTGTCGTATGACCCTTGCACTTTATGATGCACCATAAATAAGGGGAACAAGTACATAATTTGAGAAAATGCTCTGGCATCTGAATAACTCAGATCTCATAGATAAAATTAAGAGAGATCCACTATGAAGTTTGAAAGGTTACTGAACTTATTATAGATAGACCTAAAAGATCTGTAAGCTCTCCTCCCTTGCTTCTTAGCAACAGCATCACACCCAGTGCAACCCTTGTCTTTCACAATTTGACATCCTAGAGGGTGGATGGTGAACTTGGAAGAAAATGTAATCAAGTCTTAACACAGGGAATGGAATCTGGATCTGTACCCAGCCCTCGAGGAATCTCTATGTGGGCCTATACTGTCTATAACATTCCTGCCTACTTTTTTTTCCCCCCATTTGGGAACACCATCGTATTCTGTGCACTTGGGGGCACAACAAGCACAGCAGAAATCTTTTGAATAAAAGCAATGAAGATGGTGCCAAAGTGTGGCTGTTCCCAGAATTATTCTACTCCATGAATCTGACTGCTCAATCTGCAAAACTACACTCTGGGGAGCAAAGATCCTGGCAACTTCCTAAGAGAGCATCTCAACACAGCACATGGGCTCCAGTGACATTTGAAGCTCAGGGACGCTTCGCCGCAGCAGATCAGAATTGCCTTGATGTGCAAGTATCAGATCACAGAATTAAGAGTGTTTCCTGGATTTAGGAAGATTGGAAATTGTTAGGAGCTTCATTTCTGCATTATATCTTGATTTTTTTCCTTCCTAGTTTTGTCTTGTCATTATGTCTTGTCACTATGATCATAATAACCTGCTAATGCAATGTTCAGTTCATATGGCATCACCTATTGGCCAAAGATCTCAAACCAAGCTTCTATCAGCTCTCAAGATCTTTCTGAATAAAGAGATTGATAGAAACTAGTGTCATTCCCCCACAGTTGGACTGTGACAAAAGGCTGAGGATAGGAACAGGCTCTTGGGGCACTGACTGTTGTCCAAGCTACTGAGCTGCTCTCTTTGTCCATCTCCTGAACTCCCACTGGCATGGTTTGTCTTCTGTGCAGGTTTATCTTTACAAATCTTTACTGAGGCTTCATGAATCCACCTTGCCTAGTTGGTCCCTTATCCGAGTGGCACAGCCTCTCAAGAGAAGTGAGCATAAGCCTCATTCGATCTAGTTGGCCCTAGATTGTCAATGTACTGGGGCAACACTGGAAACAACATCCCTCTTCAGAGACAAGACGGGCTGCATGGCCTTTTTCATTCATTTCCAACAGCATAACGTGACTGTTGTGCCCTCACAGCCATCTGATTTCCATTAGGAGGACTTGAATGCAGTCATGCCATTAATGAGTGGCTGTTTTATACCAACCATGCTGACGTGCAAAAGAAACCCCTCAGTTTGCTGAGTATCACTGGCTGGATCTGGCTCATGAGCCCAGCAGATAAGAATTAATCTTGTAAATGCATTGATTGGAACCGAGACCTTGAAGACAACACAGTAGAATTGGGTGAGGAGGGATGGAGAGTTCCACTTGATCTCACAGTCTGAGTTATCGTTCTTTGACTACATCATTGATCAAATCAACAGTGCTGCAACATGTTGGTGAAAGCAAGTTCAGGGAAAGCAAAGAAGAATTATTTTTGATTGCAATATCTTTTGGTAGTTTATATTTTGACTGGTGCTGGCCTCCTACCAGCTGGAGGCAGCTCAGATCATAAAAGCGAGAAGCTCGCCCTTTTCCAACTCTGCTCACTGTTGTACTTCATCTGGACTCTGTGATAAGCCTAATAACTTGGATTTGGGAAGCTGAGAGAGCCTGGGAGCAACGTAGCCTGGAACATATGGCGTAAGGTCTAAACAGGACATTTTCCTTGGGGGAAATATCTTCCAAAACACTCAAAGATGTGGCATGCACTGGATCTGGTAGCACTCTTTTCATCTTGGTTTTATTTTAGTAGGATAATAAGATGCTGATGTTATACTACCAGGCACTGCTTGTTTACATAATTATCTTTGATTGCTTTTTGAGCAGCACACATTTAAATACCAGGAGATGCTGACATTCTGTAATGCGCCATGTAAGTGATTTCAAGACGCATTAAACATCGCTGGCGTTACCTGACATGAGGTACCTGACCCCATTTAAATAATGCAAAGCTCCATGCAAACTCAGCCCCAAATGAAAATTAACAGTGTCTCAAATCTCCCAATTTCCCTGTGTATCACAAAATGGATCCAGTCTGCCAGCCTTTCTGGAGAAAGCCTGTCATGTTTCATTCAACTTCTGACCCTAAAGGACCCGTGTCCAAACGAAACTGTGCGTTTTAATAATCAGTATTTTTTCCTTTTTTTAGAGGGTGCTAAGTCGGTGGGACCCAGTAAAAAGCAGCACGTGTAAATGGGAGCCAAAACATACCCTATAGCAGCAACAAATAACTTCCATCCCCTGGCTCTCAATGATCTGTAAAACTTTTATATAAGAGAGTTCAATCAGTGACACAAATCCTTAATTAAATATTTATCGTGTGAGCTGCAGATGTGAGTAGTGCCAAACCGCAGCCATGCCTGGATGAGCTGTATGAAAAACCCTCTTAGAGAAAATGATGGCTTTTGAATCTGTGCCATGGGTTGAAGAAAGTAGTTTGTGATCTACGTCATAAGGAGGGCAGAGGCTGCTCTACGGATGGCAGCCCTTGGGGTAATTTAGGAGATTCTTCTGAATTCAGAAGAGGACAGTCTATTGTTCCAAGTAAGCACCTTCATTAAGAAAAGAGGCTATCTAAAATTAAAAGAAACCAGATAATTTTTTAAAGTAGTTATAATAGAGATGAATTTC
This sequence comes from Gallinago undulata, assembly GCA_026546715.1. NCBI lineage: Eukaryota > Metazoa > Chordata > Aves > Charadriiformes > Scolopacidae > Gallinago > Gallinago undulata. The sequence continues at coordinate 1,860,907 of JAOTQQ010000063.1, read as the reverse complement.
AGTGACTGCTTTAATTTTTATTAGTTTCCAGCATTAAAGACCAAACGACCTGAAGTTCACATCTGTTAAACTCTGTTCAGGACCTCTGGGAATGGTAAAAACCCTTTGCTTTCTGCAGTGGTCCTCACCCTTCATCAGAATTGAGTTGGTTTGGTTCCTTGGAGATGGCCAACGGGGAGCCTTCCCCCCCGAGTGTGTCTCTGCATGTTAATGCTGATACATCTTCCTGAATAATCTGTTAGAAATGGGGCATTGCTTCTGGAGCTTTGTCATTCTATGGGGTTTCAAAACACAGCAGGTGACGCTGTTAACAGAGCCATGGAGGTGTTACACCAATGGAACAGAACTCTAAATAAGTTGGGCTGAAGTCTGCTGCTTGTTTTAACCATTTAAGTATGAACTTTCTGTTTTTCATCCTGCTACAAACTAGAGAAAAGTCCGAATCAAAGAGTTGGACTGAAATCGGGTTGTGATTTTTGTAGCAAGCCCTAAATAAAGATTAGGATAGAGACAGCCCCAGACTCTGCATGCAGATCTGGACTTGGCATCTTGAGCCCAATCATTAATTTCAACTGATCCATGAACCAAAGATAGTAGGAGATTAGAGCGTTTGCTTTAAAATTCAACAGCTTAAGCTGACAATGCTTCTTGTTTTCTTTTGTCTGCGAATGCTGATTAAAAAGCCAGAGCTGACATTCCTAAATTCCCTCAGGAACACAAACCTTGCCACTCCGCGAGGAGAATTTGAGAGCGGCAAAGTCCAACTGTCTGTAAGAACTGCTTGTCTGAATTTCAGGGCTTTATCTGCTGGCCAGAAACCAGATCTCAGGGAGGCTGAGATTTCTAACAGCAGCGTGAGATGAAACCTTTTGTAAAGGACACCATTACTGCTCTTTCAAAAATGTTGTGGCTTTGCAAATGATACGGCCAGAAGAGGATACTTTCTACCTGCTTGCTGCCAAAACGGCTTACGCAGAGTCTAGCGCTGCTGCTCGTGTCGACGTGATGGCAGCTGCTGCCAACACATTTTTCTTAGAAAATCTGAGATTTTGTGGGGAAGATCATCAAGCTGGGCTAAAATGCCATGTGGGCAAACTCCCTTGCGTTCCATGGGCTGCCACTAGCAACATCTGACCACTGTGTCAACAGCGGTGGGATCCTCCGCAGCCTTTGAGCTGCGCGGTGTCCTGAAGCAGGACAGCTTGGGGCAAAATACGGTCTGACAGGGAAACTTCTTCATTGCTCTCCCAGAAATATGTCACTCCCGAGCAGCAGAGGTTTGCATTATCTCTGTGCTCCGCACCTTTCAGTTATTACCAATGTTCCATCCAGGGTTTTGGATTTTGGTTTGTTCCCTCCTCCCCAATATTCACTGTTTTCATATACTTTGCTGGGTGAGGTTCTCGGTGACTTCAGTGACTTTATTTTACCCCTGATCTGTGCTGTGCACTGGTACTAACTGAAATAGAAACACGGCACCACATTATCACCTTTTCTTAGCAACAGAGACATAAATTAGGGGGGAAAAAAGGGTTTTAAACCATTCTTACCTAGAGAAAATATTTCCCATAGCAGCACTCCAAAAGACCACACGTCACTCTGCGTTGTGTAAATTTTGTCGAAAATAGCTTCTGGAGCCATCCATTTGAGTGGAAGCCTTGCCTAGGAATGCAAAAAGGTACAACACGTTGCTGGAACTGTTGTTATTAATCCACCCGAGCCCCAGGGGAATAAAATACTTGAGATTAGCATTTCAAGTTTCTTCCACTTACGTCTCCTTTCCGTACGTAGTCAGGGTCTTTGTAAATGTCCCTGGCTAGGCCAAAGTCACAGATCTTCACCACGTTGTTCTCTGAAAGAAGGATGTTCCTTGCTGCCAAATCCCGATGAATGCACTGGGAAGGAATGAGGACAAGGAAGATCAGAGAGGCTGCCTGGACAATGAGCCACTGCCAGAGTTGAAAGCGTGAGACCTTCTTTGGAAATGGAAAAGATAAATGAATTTTTTTTGCAAGCAGGTTAGAGAAGGGAAACGTGTGGGGGAATCTGCTGCAAATACACTGTCATATGCAAAAGGGAAAACAACTCGGGGAACAAGCCGAGGATTAGTCAGTTTTTTGATTTTTTTCTGTGTGGTAAGTGCACGCTCTCAGTTTTGTGCAATCTTTTCTATGCGTATTACATACAATTTATTTGAAAAGCAGGCATTCCACAGGCTACAAACATATTTTTTTGTGTCCAAAAGAGGTGCTAACTTTGCTGATAGTCTCCAACATTGCTGACAAGCTAAATAAATAGCTGAATACTCCCTCTTCATTTTTCAGTAGGACTTTTCTTGACCATACTATGCAGATCTTTCTCTGTGAGAAGCCTTTTTTGCATTTATTTATGAGGCAGTTCCATGAATTGTCTCACAATCTGTATTCACTCCTTCTATCTAAACTCTCACGTTACAGATGCCAGTCCCTGTAGCCAAGAACACGATGGGTATTCCTGCACAGCTCCGTCAGTGCTACTTATTGCTTAACCACCAGAGCTAATGTGATCTCCAACACTCAATATAAGAGCAAAAAGGAGATTACTCAGGATCAAAAGTATATTTGGATTTCTTCCTATCAGCTACTTGTGATTCTGTGAAAGAAGTTCAGCCCTGACGTTTTAATGAGCTCACTTTTCGGGAGGCGAGAAACTCCATGCCTTTTGCCACTTGGAAGCTGTAGCAAATTAGATCCTCCAAAGTCAGGGGCCGCTTGTAGAGATCCTCGGCATCTAGGAGATATCACAGACATGGTGAAACGCTACAGCGACAGCTCCAGGCTTTTCTGTCACAGGTGCCTCTTGTGTGATGATGACCCCAGCCCTACATCTGAGTATTGTTATGAGTTCTCTACTAGAATTACAGCTCTGGTTTAGGAACCCCTGACCTAGAGGCAGAAGATCAGATGATAAAAGGGTTCCGCCAACGTTAATCATGTCATTTAGCTATAGGGAAAAAACCAACCTCTGGGGATAAAAGTGAGGAAAAATATTAATAGTGAGCTAGTGATGGGACTGGGGACAGACAATATTGCTATTACTTCTCTTACACAGCAGGAGCAGCTTTTATATGCAAACATTATTACAAATCTCTTTTGGTGAGAAAGTTGGAGTGGGGCACAGGCAAGAGAAAGAACTTGTGACTTTAGGAACAAGTCAAGCTGTGTAAGGCCTTGTAAAGTGTGTGACTGTGTGTGGCACTAACCAAGTAACAGCAATCTTTACAATACAAAATCTGGGGTTAGGTAAGTTTTCGTTTACCTTCTTCATCATCTTCTGAATCACTGTAACTCTTATCTTCAATAAATCCGGAGCTGGCCGAGCTCCCTGTGCTGGCTACGCTCTCGAGGCGCCTCTTGATCAGTTCGGTCAAATCACTGTTGGACTCATCCAGACTTTTCTCTGCTTGGTCTGAGTTTTCCTGGGACTAGAAATGGTATGAAACTGATACTTAGTTTTGGATGGTGCGATGCCTGGGGATTCAAAATATGTAACAGAATGGCATATGGAGAAAGTGTCCTCTGAAGATGAGCTCAAAATATGTTTGAACATGATGTTCCTTGAATTGCAGAACCAATAAAGCCTGGTTTACTAGTTATTAGTATAGAACCTCCCATTTACTGGTAGCAATATTCCACCAGAAAAGTTAGCTGGAAGCTGGCTGGGTGAGACTGATAGATGAGCAAAGATATATTTTACTTCTGTACCTCTTCCTTTCTTAGGAACCATGTTAAAAATCACAGCTCAAGGTATGTGCATGAGGTGCACTGAAATGCATGTCTCACCCTGTCCCGGAGAGCAGGACGTAACCAGTCCCTGCCATTCATGAAAACAATGGTGAGAAAAGAAATTTTGAGTGGCTGTAGCAGGAAAATCTTCTCTTACACAAAGTACCTTATGTACTTTTGTGCTTGTACACAATAGCTCTAATAATAATAATAATAATAATAATGGAATCATCCAGGAAAATAATCTTGGGGAGGCTCCAGTTTCTGGCAGGACTTAGATCAGTGAGCCCTTTCCATGCTGTATTTTCACCATTAGGTGGGAGTCCCCATCCCTGATTTGTGGCCTTCTGTGCCTTCCCCCATATCCCAGCCCAATCTGTGCCAGCACAAATGTTTGTGTGGATGCAGATGACCATTTAGAAACCAAAACCATGTGGTTAATTTTAATGCAGACCACGTTGGTGACCCAGTTTGCTGCACCCAGCATGGATTTTCAGGCTGGCACGGGGGAAGGGAGGACACAGAAGATGGGAATGAGCAGATGATGGATGGAGGGGGAAGCTGCTTTTGGTATCTGGAGTGTGGGCCTAGAAACAAAAATCCCCAAACTGGGCCTGTATTTTGGGAGGGTTCACCTTCTCCCAGTTCAGTTAATACCACTTTTTCCCTATGTCTTTGTTGCCCTCTATGTGCTGGGTAGGATCTCTGAAATGCACTGGAGTGCTGGGGTATTTGCAACAAATTCTTTAGTAGGTGCTAGAAAACAAGAGGATGGGAGTGAGATCCTGCAGGCAAAAAAGATGCCTTTTCTTGCTCATAAAAATTGAAATGTGGTGAAAAAATAGCATGCCTATATAAATACCAAACTGTCTCAGTGTCAATGCGGAAAAAAATCCATCTTGTGGTCAGTGGTTGTTAATTCTCTGCCTTGTGACTAGGAGAAGCCAGGCATTAGTTTTTACCTTGTATGCAATGAAATCTCCTCGTTTTCCTCTTAGATAGTTGGACAGGTTTCCGTATTTGCAGTATTCCACTATGACCATTAAAGGACCTAAAAATACAGTGAAAGTTAAGTGAGTTTTGAAGCACTGCAAAGCACTTAATACTAACTTATCCTTACAAATCCTCTTCAAAGGAAGCAAACACTGTCATTCCTATTACACAGATGAGGAAACTAGGAAACAGAGAAGTGACACTGCAGAAGCACGTGATCAGCACTAGATATGGAGAAAAAGGAATACAGTAGTATTCCTAGTTTTTCCAATTAGATGGTAACAGTTGGTGTTTATTCCTTATTTATAAACAAAGGAAAATTCAGTGTGATAAACAAGAATATACAGTGTCATGTGCTGTTAAAGTTGGTTTACTCTATACATAGATCCATAGTATGGAACCGTCATTTTTCTCTGTTGCATTCACAATTGTTTGTTTTGGGTGGAGCTGGTGCCACCAGAGGCAATAAAAGTAGGTGGGAT
>JAOTQQ010000063.1:1843776-1855568 GCA_026546715.1 Gallinago undulata | reverse complement strand
ATTTTTCTCTGTTGCATTCACAATTGTTTGTTTTGGGTGGAGCTGGTGCCACCAGAGGCAATAAAAGTAGGTGGGATCATAGAGCTGATTCAAAAGTTGCAAAAGGATTTAGTCTGGAGTGTTTTTGAAAGCCTGGAAAGTCCTATCAATGTTTTCCTTTCTCGTTTCTGTGCAAACTACTGCAGAGTTCAGTGCAATTGCTGCTTTTATACAATTATGCATATTTTTAAGATCAGCTTGAAAATGCTTTTACGTTTCGGTGTGAGCTGTTAGGAAAGGGAAAAGCTGCATTCTCTATCTTTAGCATAATCACTGCTTCTTGTAATCACCAAATGTAAAACAAGGTGAAATTTTGGGACTAGAATTCATATCAACATCTATTATTATCAATCCTAAGCAACCAGATTTTCATTGTCAGAAACCTTTTTCTGCCTAGAAGGTCTGTGGTTCAGACTTAGGAGTCTGAACTTCAAAGGAAAAGCTCCGAGAGCTGCACTTGGCCGTTGGGAAGGAGGCAGCTCCGTGTGGTGCTTCTGTTTGACTGTGGCAGAAATAGTTTGTCCATAATAACATTCCATATTTCTGCCAGGCTTTTTATTTGTACCAGTCCTAGAGCACTGCTGGGTTGAATGCACATCTTTGGGCTATTCCGGACTTCCAGTTCCTACTGACTATGGCTATGGCATATCTAGCACCTGACTACACTGCACCAGTGACTGCAAAACCCCAACTGGCCCCAAACTGGAGCTGGCAGTGCCGACCACACGCTCTGCTCACTTGGGCTGAAAGGCAGCAGAGCTGGGGTCCCTCAGTGCACAGACATCTTAGGTGTACACAGTTCTGAAGAACCTAAAGCCCAGTGTCCCTCACGGATGCCCTGAGGAAATGCAGATTCCAGTACAGCTTTAAAGCTCCAGTTAGTGATTTATTCATGTTTTTGAAATGCTTCCTAGACATGGCCTCTCCCTATCTTATTTTCTCATTGTAAAGCGTATACTATGAATTAGTTCTAACTGCTTGACATCAGACCCTCAGACAAGGTGTTAAAATTTGTTATTTTTTTATATTGTTAAAATAATATATGTGCATACTTAATATCAGTCTTCATCGGGAATACGGTTGCATAAAACCTAGCAAGGAAGGAGAAAGCACTGAATTCTGCAGTGGCATTTTAATAGCAACTCTTATCCCGGTGTCTGTCTTGAGAGCTGGAGGCTGTTTTTCTGCAGTCCCCCGTGGCGTTGCCCAAAGGCAAACAAGCCTGAGGGGCTCCTGGGTGCCCTGCAGGGCTCTGTGGCCCCAACCTCCCCTGTCCCCAGCTCCCTGGGGGAATCACTGCTTCCCTGGGCAGTAGCAGGGAAGAGGGAGGGCTTCCTCCTCACCCAGGGGGGCAGTCGGGGTGGAGCAGGGAGAACGGGAAACTGAGGGACTCCCGGGAGAAAAAGTTCCTCAGAACTTGGACAATCCAAGTATTTGATCAGTTACTGAGATGCGTCTTACTGTGTGACTAGAACTCTGTGGCTGAATGAGTGCTTTGGTTAGAAAATAATGACTTCTTAGTAATGCTGCCATGTTTTAGGCTCCTGTGAGTGTTAACACACCTCATTGGCTTGTCAGGAGAGTCACCACCATTCACAGTGTCACTTCCCCTCTACTCACAGTCCCAAGCCAAGGCTACTCACTTACATCTGCATCTTAGAACCCTCCAGCTATAGCCAGCCATCCTCCCGTCCAAGCTTTTGGGGTCTGCGGTGCTACAACAATCCCTGCAAGTTCCCTGTCCCTGGCTCCCAGATTACAGCAGAACCTGTGGTTACTGGTTGCTGGCTGCTCCTTGTGGAACTGGGAATATCTTGCTGGAGGGAAGATTTCTCTCCTGGCATCCTCCCAAATCTACCTCACTGAAGTTTTCTTTTTTCCCCCCCATGCCTGGACAGCTACATGTTCTTTGGGAAGATGATAGCTTCAGAGTCTCAGATGACAACAGTGTGTGCACCATCTCTCTCACACTTTCCCCTTCATTTATTGTACTCTGGTTTCTTTGTCCTCAGCTGTCCTAAACCTATCCTTTGGGTATTGTTTTGAAGGTTCATTGTAAGCAGTAAAGAGGCATCTCTGAGAGTTGTTACTCTGAGGTTACAGCACAGCGTAGTAACAGACATTTGTATGATAGCACAGGAAGGGATGTTTTAGTGACAATGGTCTAAGATTTACGGAATCCTTTGTTTAAAACTGCACTTTGCAACAGACTCTTTGTATGATGTACTGTCAGTTGTGTCAGCTCAGCCCCTTGGAAGTCCCTGCTGTTGCTCCATTCGGCTTTGGACTGCCTCAGGCTTCCTCCATGCTATGCAAAGAATGCCTGCCCTTGCCCAGTTAGAGTGAAGTGTGTGGGAAAGGAGGAGGCCCCAGGGAGGTAAGTGCTCAGCCTGGTGCATCCTCCTGATAAGGCAGGGAAGAAGAGGGAGAAGAACCTTTGAAATGATCAGTAGTGCTTATGTGGAGGAATTGGGCAGCTCATTGCAGTTAAGGATCATGCCTCTCTTCCGTCCATAATCCTTTTTGGAAACAAGCTTACAAAGGACAGAGAAAAAGAAAATAGAGAAGTGACACCACCAGCTGAGAGAAGATGTTCAGAAACCATTGATGAGATGTGGCCATATTCTGCAGTAGCAGGAACTCTCCTATTCTGTGTTTCTAATATCAAAATATTTTGCTTGCATTAACTGTGCATGAGACTTGGGCTCCACCACAGATAAATCCAAACACCTTTGTGTCTGAAAAGTGTTTTTTCTTTGCTCCTTATATACTGAGGACTTCTCACCTCCAGCTTTGGTGCAGGCTCCCAGCAGGTTGACTACATTCAGGTGATGTCCTATATGGATGAGGATCTTCAGTTCCGACATTAAAGCCTTGCATTCGTTTGTAGTTGCACATTCTGCTTAAGATAAACAGGAAAAAATTGTCTTTACACAACAGGATATTTTTAACAGGACACAGCAAGATCCTGTTTATACTTGGAAACAAAACCCACCCAGGTTACTTGCAGTATCTTTGCCTTTCAGACTCTTAAACAGATAATAATTCATCCGTTTCATTGTCTGTTGACCTTTATGAAGTGGAATAACACTTTATGTTTCGGGTGACTCTTCCTTTCTCTAGTACGGGTTATGGAGGGTTACTGTCCTGCAGGAGAACCATCCCCCCCCCCGGATCAGATCCCAGAATCCCATCCCTTCCTTTGCAAGGACTGCATTTTGCAAGCTTTGCAAAGGAACAAGGAACCACTGCAAGCAACAATAACACACAGAAGAATGTGCTCCTCCATCTCTAACGGTGATGTGCAGGTCAGCAGGAATTCCTTACAATTCCTTGGAAAGTATTTTCCCACATTGCTGAGCAACTCTCCACCGCAGGTGATGGAGAAACCCAACTCTTCTGGGAGCTGGGTCCCAGAATGTACTGGAGAATGTACAGCTTTGCTAAATCCCAGCCCTGTGAGATCTTGTGGACCCAAGAAAAACATTTTCCAGAAACAGAGGGGGCCATATTTGTGTGTGAACCGTGAATTTGACACTTGAGACAGTGACGAGCCAGTTCTACTGTACTTCCATTCTCCTTTGCTGCCAAGGCTGAGGAAGGCACTCTCAGCCCAGTATGTTGGTCAGATCCTGGCTTGTTTCCTCTATCTTTTTTCCAAAATTTCCATGATACATTTTAACAAATGGGGCTGTGTCCTATTTCCTCTGGTTTTGCATTTGCATCACGTAAGATTTAAATATGAAGAAAGAGTTCCACAACAGATCATTTGGTGTGACAAATGTAACCTCTTTATCTGTTTGTATAATTCTCCAGAAAGAAATCTTTCACCAAATTGTGTCATAAAGAAGGAACTATTCCAAGCTCAAAAGTTCTTCAGTCAACAGTATTTGTAGGTGGGAGTGTAGAAGGGTGGTATTACTCATGATTTACCCTGGCATGAGCTGGAACACTCACCTGGCAAAATCTAAATGGAACAGCCTCTGAAGTGTGGCAGATATTCTTGCACAATACATTCAACCTAGAACTGATATCAGTCCTACTTCATGGAAACATCACATAATGCTGGAATTACAGTAATGCAGACATCTCCAGAGCCTTTTTCTCCCCCTGAATGGATTAACTCATACATGAGAATCTGCTTTATTTAAGAAATTGATGAATTATGGGCATGTTAGTTGGGGAGGGACAGATTATAGCCAGAGATTGCTGCCTCCGCTGGGGGAGGAATGGGTAAAATGTTGGAGGAACTGTCAAATAGTTTGCTGAATATATGAAGGCAGGGTAGACTTGACATGAAGATCAGCTGGGGAGCACAGTATGGAAGTGAATGAAAACCCAGAGCTATCCAGGGCAATAAGTTTTGGATGAAGAATTAAGTGTGTCTGGATCAAGGGCTTCTACGATATTTCTGAGATCTGATGATGGGCATGGAACAGAAGAAACAATAGCAGGAGAGAAGATGATCTGAAGATCTACTGACTAATGCAGAGAAGGGAGACGAGATATGGAGAAGGTCCAGACAGGTGATAAATTGATGTCTTTGAAATTTCAGAGAGATGGGAAGTAGCAGAGCATCAGCAGAGGCAACTAGCAACGGAAGCCAAATGCTGTGATAGAAGAGAAGTTCATGAATTGTGAGGGTTAACACTGTCATGCAGCAGCAATGCAGAGCAGTGTGGGCTATGAGAAGCCATCCAGTGAGCACCAATTTACCTTTGAAAAAACCTTATGTGAATGGTTAAAAACCTCCAGCTCAAGTAGTGAATATACTGGCTGATGCATTTATTCATAAGTCGTCTGCAGAGGCTTCGTAAGTAAATATAATCTGAAAGAATATTCTCCAAGTTCCCTCCTTCCCCACCACTGAATGGTAAAAGCTTTCCTTAATTTCAATAATTGCAAGCAAGTTGTCTCTAATTCACTCCCTTGGCATGGCTTTTTTTTCAACCCCTTGAACTGTTCTACATCTGGAAGGGCTGTGATCGAAGGCTTAGATCCAATTTCAGACTATCTAATGTAATTACATTCTGTAATCTGTTTCCCTCCTAACCCCACAGACCTGGAAGCTGCTGTTTTCCTCCTCTAGGAATACAAGACTTAATCAGCAGCACAGCACGGAGCCCGCTTGTCATTTCCTACGCATTAACATCCACTGTATAACAACTAATTGCTCCCATATGACAAACCCACTCCCTTCTCAACACAATGAACTTGGGACCGGTTTGGAGCTGAGAACTGGAAACCTCATTGCCCACGGGTTCCCTGAGGAGTCTTGTGAGGGTCTCGGAGGGATATGTACCTTTAAGCATTTTTACGGCAACTGTTTTGCAGGTTGAAGATTTATCAATGCCAAAAGCAGACGCCTCCACCACCTTCCCAAAAGCACCATGACCCAGTGTTTTACCTAGAGAAGCAAGAGTCAAGAATGAGCCAAAGGGACTTACGACAGTCGGCATCAGATAAGAGGGAAACGTGCATTCTCAGCTGTGCAGGAAATACAAGACTCCAGTGCCCAGGCACAACGTAGACTGATAGTCAACAGAAGCCTGTATCACATATTTGCAGTATATGGATATAAGTGGTATGGTTTATATCCATAGGACTTTAATGCGATACAGTATGTGATAGGACAGAGTAGAATAAACAAATCTGGATTCAGCTTAAGGGTAAAAACATTACTTATAGTTGTCCCGAAGCCCAGGAAAATCAGTTTAGGTTAAACATAGAATTGTGGAACCCTGATCTCTCGTGAATCACAGTCATAGAGTAGCCAGTGAAGATATTTGGGCAGTCAGAACCATCTAACCCTTCAGTTATTGACATATATTTGACATAAAAGCTATACTAATGGAATTTATGATTATAATATTTCTTTATTTTCCCTTTCATTTGAATTTTCATACCTAGTGTGCTCTGAGGGCTCTGACCCACGATGCAGCAGAATACACTGGGCATCATGGTCTGGCTTCTTGGTTCTGCTACTTTGACCCTATATCCTACCATCATTTCATTTTTTGTTAATTTTATCTGTCTTCCTCCTTCTTCCCTTTTACAGCTAAAGCACACACAAATACAGACATATTCCATGCACTTAGCATTGCATACAGATGTTACTCTTTCTCTATACAAACACAACCTGCTTTTTACATTTTCTTGCTCCATCACCCAGTGAACTGAGCAGCTGAAGGAAATTTGGATCATTTTTTCATAATAGTTCTTTATAAATGTCCTTCATAAACAGTTCAAAGACGAGTTTAAGTGATTGATAAGGAATTCATTATTTGATGAATTGATTGAATTCTTAAAAATAAAATTCACTGAAAGACTGCCACCTTTCAGATTGATTTCGCTCTCCCTTTTACTCTCCAAGTGTGAAACCATACTTTGAAAACGTACTTTTGGCAGGGACTGTACCTGGAGGTACCTTTCTTTCCTGTCAAGAGTTTGGCTTCACTTCTTCCCGAGAGAAGAAGAAGCAGTAGCTATTTTGAGAGACACAATATCTTTGCTTTTCTTACCAAATCCCTTGTTTCCCCCGCCCTGATTAAGGATGATCCTGAGTTCCCTGACTCACTGCCAGTTCTGGCACTGAATGATAGGCTGCTGCCTGGGTTCTACAACAGATCCCCTGAAACTGAGGAGCGTTAGAAATCATCCTTCTTTACAGTAATAACACCTGAAGCACTCACCCAGCCGCAGTCTGTCCCTTGGGAACTCCCATTTACTGCTGTCATAGGGAAGACGGTCGCACTGCTCGTCAAGAGGCATTTCCTCTGGATCCATGATAATTGACAGGTATCCCGTTTTAATATCTGTGGCATCAGGCTAAAAACAGGGTGTGGAGAAATCATTCGCAGTGTTTACCCTGCAGGTCTCGTGGGAGAGAGCTGTCGTCTACAAGACTGAGTGCTGGCTGGGGAGCTCCCCGAGTTCCAGACTTAGCTCTGAAATTTATTCTCAACCATGAACGCATCACTTCGCCTTCCTGCCTCTCTGTTTTTATATATATATCTGGGAAATAAATGTTTATATATGCCTGCCACTCCTGGGTGTTGGGGAGAGTCACTGATTAATGTTGGTAAACACTCTGAGGACACAAAATCTATCACTGTCTTCTACCTGTATCTATTAAAGAAAATTGGTGCTTTCCTATGGGAACTTCATGAGTTGCATTTCCTAGTTCACTATGGAGCATTTTGGCATTTTCATCCCGTTGTGTTTTGCAGTCTCCATTCTCCATAGTCATCCACCTCATGGCTACCACGTAAGGCAATTTAAAATTGCTTGAAAGCTGGTGAAAAGTGCTGCTTCATATGCTGCTAAGTGAGAAACTGTGATTTGGTGGGTCCTGTCAGCAGACTTGAGCGAGTGTAAAATGTAATAGGAAATTCACTGTTGTCCACAACTCTGTTAAACTGAGATCAAGGAGGAAAACATGAATTTAATTGCTGTATTAGCAATAGGAAGGGGAATTTTACTTAAGTATTTAGGATCAGCACGGGGACGGTAGTTTGGGGAGATTCAGAGCAGAGACTTGTGGTTGCCTTTCTGTTTGCTGTTTGTTTTAGGAAAAACAGACCTAAATTCCTTGGAACTTCACTGAAAGTTTACTTTTTTGAGTCACAAAAGGGAGGTGAAAGAATAGCAAGACTTAGAGACAAAATAAGCTGTGTGGTTTGAGCTCATTTCTAGGATCCTTCTTAAAATAGGGCCCCCTTTAATATCTATGTTTTTGAGAAATCTTCTTGGACAAGTGCTGAAATCAAGCCCTTGTTTTGGGAGATTTTTGGATTCCTAAGCTTGAAAGCCAGTTTGACTCATAAAGAGGGAGGACCCTGATTTTATGGTACCGTGGAAGTGGGCAGAAATCTCCTAAGTGCTGGGGATCTCTTGAGAAGTCACAAGACTATCAGGAGAAATCTGAGACTGAAATTTTATAGGAATATTTTGGACGGTTTTTCTGCCATCTGTCCTGAACATTTGGCCCTAAAGTCTGATGCTACACATAACCTGGGCCAAACTGGGCCTTTGTGCACTATGTAAACTCTCTTACCTTTCTCAGTTTCCGAATGAATAGGGTCAGAAGAAGCCAGAAGAGGGTAGCAGCCAAACCAGTGCAGACCAAAATGATGACTTCAATGTTGGATTTCTCCTCAGAACCTGCAGGTTTAATGTACAACCAAATTTGAAATGTAGCCCAAGTAATGACTGAAAAGGAGTTCTCATCATTCCATCACAATGTCTGTGTTTCCCCTTGCTTGGAGCTCACCTTGGATTTTAATGAAGGCTGATGTGCTGTCTTGGCCCATGTCGTTGGTCGCTTTGCATTCATAGAGCCCTTCATCATCCTTTTTCACTCTCTCAATGACCAGGGTGTTATTTTCCATGGAAATTCCTGTTGTAAGGGATTTCTGTTAATGTTATCACAACAACCTACCTGCCTATAAGTGATTTCAGGGGATAGAGAACTGAAATTCAGCTCCCATTGGTGCAGGCTTGGTACGCACTGTTCTTAGGAGGCATTTTAATACCATGCTCCTCCTTGTGGTCTGGCAACAACCTTTCCCTGACACTTTTCTTTCTCCTTAATACTAGTGTAAATTGCTTGGGGATCATTTAATCAACAGCAAATGTTAATTTATTATGAGCAGACAGAGGCTGAGAAAAATTCTGTGGAAGTTAGTGAAGTGATGGGGAGAGAGGTTTTCTGATGGCAATAAGATACACTGGGAATAAGGGAACTCAGTGACATTACTGGAGAAAGCTGGTGTCTTGGTGGCTGTAGCAAGTGATGGGTGTCCTAACACATGGAATATAGAAATCAGGTTATGCACATGCCTGGAAAAATCACTGCATGGAGCAATCCTGGATTCACAGGCAGCCAGGGGCTAGAGGTAGAGTGGGAAGAGGGAGGTTGCCTAAATATGACCTATGTGAGGCTCTTTTACATTTAATTTTCCTGATTAATTTTCCACATTTAATTTTTCCTGATGCATGACACAAAACCTTTTCATTAAAGATAAGTTTGGGGAAGAAATAGGGAAACAGGTCAGGCTTTGAATCCAAAAAAGAAGCACATTGTGAATTTCTGGGTGTTCTGCCGATGAATCCTGTTGTTGTTAACAAGAGAACTGCACGTAACTTGCCATGCACTGCGCTGAAATATTTACCCTGAGGTGTTTTTTTCCAAATATTTTATTTATGTTTCCATTGGTTGGATGAGTTACATGCTTGTCCCTCTAGAATTATTTATAAAATTTCAGTAGCTATAAAGAGTTTCAGAACAGTCTGATCTGAATTATGGATGATCCTAGATTTCCTACCCAGTCCAAGATGTAAAATTAAAGTCATAGGACCAGCTACTGCCATGAGATTCTTCAGGATTTATAGGAGATCCTGGGACAGAGAGCTGAGAGAGAATTCCAGGCTCAGGAAAGGGAGCCTGTGCTCCCTGCCCATGGGAGCACCATTCCTGTCCTGTTCTGTACCAGTTGACGGAGAGCACGGTCTCATTACTGTGTTGTGGGAGATAAAAAACGATGGGAGCTGAGGCACTGGCCCAGGTTGCCCAGAGAAACTGTGGCTGCCCCATCCCTGGAGGGGTTCAAGGCCAGGCTTTGAGCAACCTGGTCTGGTGGGAGGTGTCCCTGCCCAGGGCAGGGGGATGGAGCTGAATGATATTTAAGGTCCCTCCCAACCCAAACCATTCTATGCTTTTATGATTCTACGTGTAATGTGCGGTGGCATCCCCTGGACGTGGCTGGGAGGTGGCTTCCCACAATTTCCTGCAATACATTTTGATCAGTCTCCAAGGATATCTAAGGGTTCAGGCTCGTGGTTCAGGCCCACCTGATGAGCAGCTACACTCTGTCTGTGCTTTGCCCACTGTACCCCCTGATGTACTAATGCTATGCTAATGTATGCAGGCTGTCTGGCTGATGAACACTGCCACAGTGGAAGGCGAGCAGCATAAGCTGGCAACCAGTTGGCAGCTTTGACCTCTAAGTCTAAGTTGGAGACTACTGATATATCTGGGATTTGTGGGTGTTTTCTGAGGTTGTGTGTAGCACAGCGCAGTCGCTGTGGAGTTGTAGGCCCCGTGGTTGTGGTGAAATTGCAAATCTGTTATCCTGTTATGTACAATGCCTCAGTACCCTTGAGAAACAAGTACACTCACCTGATGCTGCTGAAATGGGGTAGCCGTTCTTCCTCCACGTGATCTGAGGCTCTGGCCTTCCACTGACTTTGCACTCCAGGATGATCTTGCCGCTGATGTTCACCTCCAGATCCGTCAGGTTTTGTATCACGTATGGTGCTACCTTTGCTGTGGTCACAGAAGAGAACAGGACACAGTGAGATTTCAGAAGGCACCTGCCTCAGCTTTGCCATCTCCTCTCCTTTCCCCACCTGCGTGGCCTCTCTGGGCTGGAAGTGGCAAAGACTGGGTTGATGAGTGGGAGCAAAAAATCCCCCAAAAGATTGTGGGGGGAGAGAGTGAGTTTATTTGACTCAGTTTTCAAACTGAATAAGCTTGGATTCAGCTTCAGCTTGAACCCCCCCTGAGTTTCTCGTCCTCTGGAGAAACCAGGCTAGTGAGTGGGTAGAGAAAATGGAGAGGGAATATAATAAAAGAGAGGAGAAGGCAAAGAGGAGACAGGATTTTGTGTTCTCCATCATGAGTGCAGTTATCTACTTACTACAGAGCACCTTAACCTCCACTTTGCATTCATTTATAAAAGGTACAGGAAAGCAATGAATAAAATCACAAGCACAGCATAAAAAATACGTAAAACATGCAATAAGGACAGTGGCTGAAGGGCGCTGGTACATTTAAAAGACCCTGTTTGTGTAGGGGAGGGAGGGCTGGTTTGGAGGGGCATTTCCAGAATGGCCCATCTGACACGTGCCAGACAAATAACAGACCCCAGTAATTCTCAGAAGAATGTGATTAAGGTTCCAGTTCTCCATGGATGTATTCCCAGTTTAGCTGTTTTTCCCATAGCCATCGTGTGTAGGTGTCTGTGTAGGTGGAAATTTGACTAAATGCATAAAAATATCTGCCAGGGGAGAGAAAAGCAAATTGCCTGAATGCAAAGTGCAGAGAAAGCCCAGTGCCTCCATGTTAGGTGATGCTGGCAGGTGGCTCTGGTACTGGCCGTGGGGACAAGCCAAACCATCAGCACTCTCTAACACCGGGGTGAGATTCCTTCCCTTCCTCCGCTCTTGAGGAAGAGGCAGGTGCTCATGCCATTCCTTAAAATAAGTCACCTCCCACTCAGGTAGCAGAGCCGTGCCAGCCATAGCTGGGGCTGGGGGCTGCATTTTCTCCTTGTGTGTGTGTGTGTGGAGCGAGGTGGGGGCTCCCAGAGGGGTCTTGGCTCATGGGGTAGGAGATTGTGTGGGAAATGTGCTCCTTCACTTAACCAGGCCTGAAGCCAGCGCTGCACGGCCTGGTTTTAACCAAAGTGGCAAGTGCTTATGGCAGCATTGCTGTCCCCGCGGTGTCTCGTTAACAATTAATGTAAGCATAAAGTAAGGAGAAGGTAATTTGAAAATCACCATCTAATTCGGCTTCTGACAGACTGTCCTCTGCAGCCTGGCTACCTCCTGTGTATTTCAGTTCTACTCCATCTCTGTGCTTTGGGAGCTTCTTCACCATTGATGAGTTTTAAGTTGAAAGAGGGGAGATGGAGCTGAGATGTGGGGAAGAACTTGTTTGGTGTGAGGGTGGTGAGAGCCTGGCCCAGGTT
>JAOTQQ010000063.1:1783947-1843676 GCA_026546715.1 Gallinago undulata | reverse complement strand
GCCCCATCCCTGGAGGGGTTCAAGGCCAGGTTGGAGGGGGCTTGGAGCAACCTGGTATGGTGGGAGGTGTCCCTGCCCGGGGCAGGGAGGATGGAACTGGATGGTCTTTAAGGTCCTTTCCAACCTAAAACCATTCCATGATTCTATCATATAGCTAATATATTCACCCCCCAAAAAAGCAGCACTATTTCTTCTAAGAAAGCTTAAAGTCAATCACTCGCTTTCTCCACTATGAAGTGGAAAAAACTGCACTAATTTTTAGGGAGTTTCTACCAGAAGTCTCCTGCCCTTTATATTCATGTAGCCAAAGAAACCAGGCTTCAGGATCTGTAGTGTTACTATTGTTATGAAAATAAAAGAGTTGGGAGGTGAGTATAAGTAAGAAAATACTGTTATTACAACAATGTATATCCCACTTACGCAGAATAAATAGTACATGTCACTTGATTGTACAGTTGACCAGTGATATTTGGTCTGCTGGGTCCAAATCTATTTAGGTATCTGCACCGTCCTGGCAGCTGTAAGTGGGTCAAGTCTTCTACCAAAGTCATATAGATCTTGGGTGACAGCCCCAAGTGATAGAGTTGTGCTGTTACCAACATGGTAGGTGATGCCTTTTCTCCTCAGTCAACACTGTATCTGCACCCAGCATGGAGTTGAGAACGTTAAAACGCAGCTGAAATCACCTTTGTGCGTACGGCAAACATTTTATCCAAAGCCAGCAGTGGCTGGATGCAAAAAAAGCCACAACCCAAATGAGAACATAAAGTCTATGTTAGGACAGTCCGTAAGAAATGCTGGGCACCTTCTGCTTTGAAAGGCTTCCAAGGGAGCAGCAGACGGCCAGCATTTCTGCTCCCGCAGAGGACAAGAGCACGTCCCACTGCCCTTTGGGGACTTACCTCTGACGAGGAGCTGGGTGTGCTGCTCTAGCGTGTCGGTGCTGTTGTGCTGGTTCTGGGCTCTGCACTTGTAGAGGCCACTCTGTTCCCTCGTGACGTTAGTAATGACCAGCGTCAAAGAAATGGAGTAGTTGTCCATTTTCTTGATGAGCGAGTCGCCGGGAGCCACCTCTGAGGCCGGGTGGTACCAGGCCAGGTGGCTGTAGATGTACTTGGAGGCCCGGCATGTCAACTGCACCTCGCTCCCCACAATGGTTGTGACTTGTGGGTCTGTTTGCAACCCAAACGGCACGTCTAGGAGAAAGACAAAAAAAAAGAACGTGTTTATAATTAAATGGTGACTGAAAAGATCTTTTGGCTGCCTGGCTGCAACTTGGTGGTCAAATTTCAAAGACCAGCCATAATGGAAGGAATCAATTTTAATGAGACCCACATTTGCATGTGCAAACGGGCGTTAGCGCTTGCGAGTTAGATCAGCAGAAAGCACCTCTCCCGTCCCAGCCCTGACCTGTGGTAGTCTGGCCTTCAGTATTCTAATCACTCCATTTTCAAATAATGAATTGAAGGTTTATAAATAGAAGCAGTTAATGGACTAAGAGAGTTTAATCAAGAGAGATTTCCATCCAGGTAGACAAATGTGTTCATGAGCTCTTCTCTTTCTGTCTGCAATCAGTGCTTGAAAGTATAATTGGATAAGAATAGAGAGACCTGTTCCCCTTAAGTAGTAACACTCTTTCTTCACCGCTGAACAATCTTCCCAATTCTTGCCTGTTTCAACTATGGGAATATTTATTTTCATCACGTGTGCCTTGGTGGATATTTACTTGATCACTGAATGGATTAACTGATTTAATGATGTATGAGGCCTTGAGGCCTTTATATTTAGCAGGCAAATACGTTGGGGCGTAAGTCCAATCTATCCACAAAAGAGTAAGCTGTTTCTTGCTATATTTTTAGTAACTTTTCACTCCAGAAAAAAAAAAAAAAAAAAATCAATTTTCCTGAAGTGGCAAACTAAATCCATTTTAAGACAAGAAAAAGTGTTTCTGAGTAGTCTGGCACACAGACACTTTCCTATTCCTGCATCAGCTGCCAGAGACCTGCAATTAAATTGCATCTGAAAGATACTATTTTCCCTTTTTATTCTGCTAGTTTCAATGATCTGTCCACCCAACAGACTGCAGTGAAAGCACACTGATAGCCACCTGGAATTATTCTTCTGTCTGTTCAGTCAGGATTTTACCAAGCAGCTGAGGGTTATGAGGAACCCCCTAAAAATTTTAACAGGAGATGGGAGTCTTTGGGAGGACTTGCTCTGGATTGTCTTCTGAATATGAATGCTGTCCGCAATAAATCTGACAGATTATTGCTTCAGTACCAAGCTGTTTGTGAGATGCTTTTTCTCCAGGTAGGATGAAACAGATGGTACTTTGAGAAGGACAGAAGTTAAAGGGGAGCAAGTACGTGTTGCACTGGGAATCTGACAAATTCCACATGGGAGCTGGAATTTGGCCAAGGGCTCACACTGCAAACTCCTGCAAAAAGTTCTGCTGAAGCTTAGTTGAGCATAAATAGCGAGGCTGTTGGAATAACCAATCTGCCTTATAATAAACCATATATTATATAAAATACAGAGCCCTGAAGGAACCTTCATATATGATTAAAAGTCTCTTTTCTTCACAACTCATCTGGAATAGAACCAATAAACTCTGCTTCATGGTTTTTAAAGACTGGCACCAGAAATATTTTACAAAAGATCTAAAAAGAGAAGAGACCCTCAGGCCACAGCTGTGGAAATTGTTATTTTTCTTTTCTTTCCTTTTCATGAAATTTCAGTTTACTTTATGCAGTGTTTTGTTAGGCTCAGTTGCTCTCTTTCTTGCTTAGTGCTAGCTGTATGCTCAAACTGGCTTGTGTAATACGTCTGTTCTTCACATCTGATGTCCTGTGGTTCCAACATGTCAAGATGATGCTTATCAAAAAGGGGGAGAAGTCTGAGGCCAGCAGAACTTCTCTAAACAGGAAGAATTAAAGTCCAGTGAAAACAGTGGGATGTGGCATGAGCAAAACCTCTCCCGAATCTGACAAACTAACATAGGGGAAAAGCTCCCTCTTTACTTGCCTTTTTCTTAGTTTTTCTTCTAAGCATTTGCTGCTTGCTCTGAGTGAGAGCACTAAGCTGAGTGGATCTGTGCTTAGACTCAGTTCCTAGTAAGCTCAGTGAGCTGGGAGACAGAATCACAGAATCATAGAATGGTTCAGGTTGGAAGCAACCTTAAAGATTATCGAGTTCCAACCCCCTGCCCTGGGCAGAGACACCTCCCACCAGACCAGGTTGCTCAAATCTGATGGATCTCCTGAGATCCATCCCCTCCACCCTGAATTATCCTATGCTCCTAAGTGCTGGCTCCCAGTGAAAGTAAAAAGTGATTCCAGGTGAAGTGATGGGGTAAGAATTCGGTCACATCACCTGGGGTAAAACGCAGTGAACCCTGCTAACCCTTGGCCTGAAGCGGTTGGGCTGGCAGCCCCTTGCCCTTTCTTCTGCCTCTCGGGAAGCCTTTTTTTGGGGAGAATTTCTTCTTATATCTTGCAGCCTTTGTTGTTTTGCAGGGGGAGTTTCCCAGAATGGCTGTGGGAGAAAGCCCACCCCAGGGGAAAGAAATACCACATCTCTTGGGAGAAGACAGTGACTTGTGTATGGCCCTGACAGCATGGGCTGGAGCACCCAGAGATCCCTGTAATTTTGGTGCAAATTCCCAATTTGATGTGATAATTTCCAAGCCCTAAATTGGGAAGGATGCTTGATAGCTTTGCCTTGCTGCTGGACTTCCCCGGTGCAGGGTTTTTTCTACCAACTTAACATTCTAGGAGCAGAAGCCTGGGTTGTTTTTCTTATCGTTTCTTCTACTGACATATTTTATTTAGCATTTTGAATATTTTTAGCTGGAACCTGTGCTATTCTCTTCCATCTTGTTAGGCCTTCAAGAAGCTCTTTCAGCTCCAATAGAATATTCATTGATTTCATTACGGTGGAAGGAAAAAGAGAGAGAGAAAAAAAAAAAAGCCTCTCTTGCTCTCCTCTCTCTTTTCTCCTCCCACCTGGATTATCAGGGGAAAAACTGCAGCTTTGAGAGCACATTAGAAGTCAGTTCATCTCTTCGACTACTTTGCTTACACAATCTTGAACCTGAGCAGTGATTAACTTCCTCTCTCTGAACAGATACAGTGTTTTATAAGACTCCTAATAAGTTGGCTAAAAGAATGCACCGTGGGGCCTTTTCTCTTTTATCAGCAGTCACCAAACATTTGTCTTTTGTATTGTATTACAGTGTAGTAGCCGTGAATTTCACTCTCTGACTGTGTGGGATTCCATGGCAAAGTAGGGAAATGAGCCATTGGGGGAAGGTAAAAAGTCAGCATAAATCAAAAGAAAGTCTGGCTCCATTTGTATTTACAAGGAATTAATTGGTTTTAATTTCCTGTGCTTTGCACAATAATCTGTGTAATTCAAAACTTCTGCTCTTTCCCAAATTCCATCCCTGTGCCTTTCAGGGTGGGGGGGTTGCCATCAGGCATACGCACGTTGGGAGAGTGAGAAAAAGAAAGGGTGAGCCCTACCATCTGAAATAACGCAGAGCTTTTAATAAATCCTGTAAACATGTCAGGAATAAGCAAATTGAGAGTGGCAAGCAGTTGTAGAACGCCCCAGTTCATACATTGTTCCAGTATCTGATAACAGATTTTTATCTCGTGTTTGAAATACAATATTTTCTTTCTGGTAGAACTCTTTAACTCCATTTTTCTGAGTTGTTTTTGCACTCAGATAAGCCCTTGAAAAAGAGCTTTTGTTATTATTTATTATTCTTATCATAATTAATTTTATTCCAAAAACATTCAGAGGTTTCATATGGGTGGGATCCCGTTCTGTTGTATGTGGTGCAATCATACAAAGGCTATAATTTGATTTACTGTGGACTTACTGTGATAGATAGTTGCCCTTTCCAAGGTGCAGACCAGAGATTAGAAGGCAAATAATACTTGTTTGAGGCAGAGAATAGCTCCAGGAGACGTCAGGTCAGCTTTTCACTGCACTGGGGAGGTTGCAGTCTGCCTTGAGTGTGCCATGGTGGTGGGCAATGACACGAAGAGCATCTGGTGGCTCATCCATGTTGCCTCTGCCCATGACAAACCAGTCATCTGACTGAAATGGGAACACTGGTGTCTAGAACGTGGTAGGCAAGATACTGAATGATAAGATTTCTCATCTCATTGGACCCCTTATATGGTTTGGTTCCAGCGTGATCTCCAAATGCTGTTGACCTTTCACTGAAATAAATTCTGCTGGCAGAGAAATGATTTAAAAATAGATAGCAGTGCTATTTCTAGTGTCCGTGGGAGTTTTTGTGGGGGCTTTGCAGTGGAAGAACAAAATGGCTGTTGACATTATTCCACTGGGATAAATACATTTTTCTGAAATGAATGTGGTGGTGGTGTCACCAGACTGAAGTAAGGCATGTTCCCAGAAAGAAGGTGCAGCCTGGACAAAACCTGATGAAGTTTCCCTGTAACTCTGCCAGGTCCTTACAAAACATTTCAGCCCTGACCTAGCGAAACAGGATTTTGAGGGAAGAAGAGAGTTTAGCCTCTGTATCATCTTCGTATTTCTTAGCAGAAATTAAGCTCAATTCAGCCCAAATGTTTGAAAGCAGCTCAGGATCTGCCAGCTTGTTTGTCGCTAGGAGATAATGGGAGATCAGGTCTTTAAAAATCAACAAATTGCTGAATTAACTGAGGAGTTCCACAACCAGCAGCTGCTTTGCAGAGACCAGAGGGCTGTGAAGTGCCACGAACATTTTCTAGATGTGCCTAAAGGCCCACACGTGGCGATAAACCCAGCCTTTATCGCAGCTTTTAGGTTCAACCTGCATAAAATTAACCAGCCTAGCAATTGCAGAGTATCCTCCTTAGAGCTTTTGGACTTGCCTGGTTTGGTCTCTCACAAACTGTCCCTGAATGTCCCTCCAACACCCTCTCAACAGGTGACTCCTGGTGAGAGTAACCTGGCAGTCACTAAAGTCTCCTCCAAGGGCACCCAGTAGAAGACAGTGATTTTGGTCAGCAGCAGCTCTTACTGCAGCCTGGCTTCTTGTTGGAATAGAATGTATTACTCAGCAGAGGACCATCACGTAAAGGAACCCAGCAGCAGGCCACTCTGCTGCTATTTTACCACTACAACATGACCTACTTTAGGATCAGGATGGCCACATTTAGAAAGATTTCATTTCTTTCTAATCCATAAACACCACTATTTTTAAACACAGTGCTTATAAAAGTCAGTCGTGCTCGTTCAGCATCTGCCTCTTCCCCAGAATGGCACAGACTCACAGACTTTTTTTTTCACAGGCAAGAATATATCTGTCTTGCCAAGCCCTCTTCACCTCCTGCTCTGTTTTGGTGGAAACGTTTCCACCCTAATCGCTGTCAGTAATTTTGTCCAGTGATTCATTTCCTTCATAATTAAAATTGAATGATTAAAGCATTTGTGTCTCAAAACATTACTAGATTGATCTTAAAAAATCTGAAATATTAGCTCACTGTGGGGGGGAGGGAAACCGCTACATAACTTTATTATTAAAATAAAACATAGTTGTGAAAGGGGTGTGGATTGATCTAACCCTTATGGTAGTTGCTTATTTAGTTGCTGCAGCGTTGGTTTTAGGCACTGAGTATTACAAAGTACCGCGAATAGCTTGGGAACAGACGGCTTTGAGTAACCATCCAAACATAATAGCTGGCAGATTTCAGAGCAGAAACAAACCCACGTGAAAACTCCACACTTGGAAGTGGTGTAGTGTAAAAAGAATAGCTGTTCTTCAGCCTGTGCTGGACATAGTATCATAAAATGGTTAGAGTTGGAAGGGACCTTAAAGATCATCTAGTTCCAACCTCCCTGCCCTGGGTAGGGACACCTCCCACTGGACCAGGTTGCTCAAACATCTTGAGGACCTCCTATATCTAAACTCTATCTCCCAAAACTGCACTTTGAAGGGCTCTTTCCTAAGTAAATAGGAGTTAGGGCTTTGGAAAATATTTTTTTAAGGCTTAAGACCTGTTCTGCTTCCATAATACTTTGGGGTAGTAACAGGAAGCTGTAGATGGAGGTGAAGTCTTTCCCCCATATGGCACCAGCTTCATTATTGTTAGATAACATTTTTCGTATTAACATTTCTGTGTAATAAGAATGGTGACAATGTGTAGTGAGCCTTTTTTTGGTTAGTGTGATTTGAAATGTGTTGAATTACCTTAGAGCTATGGAGTCAAAGAACACAGGACACAAGAGGCGGAGGAGTACAGAGCAATGTACTTCGCCCTCAGAACTTGCTTAGTTGGGAAGAAGCCAAGTAGCGAGAATCAGACATTTACCTTCCAGGACACTTCTGCACTCTTTGTTCTAAAAATTGTTATTTTGATGCAAATTCTACCAGCCAACATCCACTCATCCAGAACGCGAGCGCAGAAATGATTCCGTTTGTTCTGGGTAAGCACTTGAACAAGGCTGTCCCTGGACTCTTCTCCTTTTTTAAACTCCCATCTCTCCTAAAAGCATTATGTAGGTCTTGATCTCACTACTAAAGAATTTCTGTGTTGAAAGATTAAGCAGATATTTGTTTGGATTTGTGTTCTTTGGAGAAATAGCATATGCACCTCCTCCCTCTTTAAAGGGCACTGGAAAGGCTAATTGCTCAGGCAGGGATCCAGTGTCACAACTCCCAGTGATATCAGTCCTGGATGAGGTCTGAATATTGGCCTTGCTCACCTTTGCTGTGTCTACTGACTTAATTGGGGACCGACCCTTCTGGATGGGGGAGAGGCTTCGGGCCTTGGGAAGACTACAAAGAACTCAGCTTTTGCTGGAGGTTTCGTGAGGACAGGGCTCAAATGTCACGAGTGTTGCTTTAAGACACAGGCAGCTCGACTCAGGGCCTGAACGTGCAGCTTGAAAAGGGCAAAAGGGGCATCAGGTTTGATGCTGGACATGTCAAACTCAGCTGTGCACTGACGCAGGACCCAACCTTGCACGTATGTGATGAAGAGCCCGGGACTGTGCGACTGGGAGTGCTCTGAAAACACAACGTGCAGGGAATTCCCAGAAGTTTTAACAAGCTCCCACCGGCCGTATAAAACTTTAAGGTAAATCAGATGGTCAGCATCTAGTCTTTGTGGGGCATCTCTTGTGTTGTTTTACCTGACACGTAGAACTCAATGCTCCTCTCTTCTTCGCCGATCTTGTTTGAAGCCACACAGTAATAGATTCCTGAGGCACTGCTGTTTTCCGTAGTCAGCGTGCTCACAATCTGCCAGGAAAAGAGAGAAAAAGCAAAGGCTTTGAGTGTAGTGTTGGCTTAGCAGGGAGACCTGAGAGTACTGGGTAAGTGTATGTTTTATGGTAGAAAAAAGGTTAACAAAGGAGTTTGTAGGAACAAGTAAAGCTCACAAACAGACAAGTGCTTCTTTTGGTCTCTCATCGGTCTCTCTTTTGGTTTTTGGTCTCTCATCTCCCATCACCTCCACCCAGTTGATTCTCTTCCCTCCTCATTCCTAAACCTTCCCCTTCTTTATTCCTGTCTCCCCTGTGAGAGCAGGGCTCCCCTTTGACTCGTGGCAAAGGTGATGTGACAACATCAGCACAAAGCTAAAGCGAAGGACCTGGAAGATTTATCTAAGACACTGGAAATAAAGCCCCACATCCACCTATTCTCTTCCCTGCTTTTCAGTTACAGTTTCTGTGGGTAATGAACGCCGGCATTTGCATGGGAAGCCTGTCATCCCCATGGCTGTGGTGTAAAGAATATTGCAGGGTTTTGCTTTGCTTTGCTATAACCCCAGAGAAGGGAGAGATGTGGCCCTTCTGGGCCTCAGCTCACTCTTATAAATCGTTCTTGGAAGCCCTCTGATTCCATAACCCATCTCCAGAGCCTTACCAGGACTTGTGCTGTAAGTAAGGAAGCTCTGGAGAAGCTGCCTGTGCTAAGACACTTGGCAATTGCAGAAAGAAGGGGAGGATCACGAAGAAGGAAGAAACACTTGTCCTGAGAATCCCCATGTAGAAAAAGGAAGCGGTTCGCTTACTCATGGGGCTGAGCTCAAACACATCCTTAAAAACTTGTGTTCCTTAAACATCCCAAGTCCCTGCTTCTGGATAGGGCCTTCTTAACGAGGAGGCAGCCGTACAGCACTCCCCTCTCCCTGCCATGATGTAGCATCAGAAGCTCATGGAGGACTATCCACAGATCATGGCTTTAATTATTTCTAGTGCTTCCTCTGGGCTGCCAGCAAGAAAGCAGGGTCTAACCCACCAAGACAGAGATGTTCTTGTGAGATTACTTTGCTTCCCCTGCAGCCATTCACCTGAGGAACTCTGAGCCCTCACATTTGGAACAAATATCACTTTTTTTGCTGTCCTCTCTAGGGACTTTGAGAATCAAAACTTATAACACCCTCTGGCCCTTTGTCCTTATCTCCAGAGAGCGCTTTGAAGTGCACAAAAGCATCTCTGGACTTTCTTTTTAATATCCTAAACTAAACTCACACAAGACATTCCTTTACTGCTCATAAAGCTGTACCACGAATGTGTCTATAGCTGTGCGGGATGTATTTCCAGAGAGTTATTTAAGATTTTCTGAGCTTTGGCACTTTAAATCCTGTAGGGAAATGAGTTTCAAAGGTTTTGATCTCATGCACATTTTACATTCTAATGGGGAACATTTTCAACAGAATATTGGGTAAGTGGAAAAGTATCTACTTTTCATGGGCACCAGACAGAAATTAGCCAAGAATAGGGACAAAGCAAATTTAGGGGTGAAAATGGGAGACCAGCAAACCCAGCTCCCTCTGGTGTCCACCAAAGAAAGAGCTGTGTGGTTCTGATTTATTTATGATGTGAAAATAGCTCTAACTTGGATATAAAATCCCCCAGAGGAGCAGCCTGCTCCTCCTCCTCCTCGCTCTGTTCCTGTAGCAGTGGGCCTAATGCCACAGGTTATTAACAAGCACATGTTCAGAGCACTACCCTTGACTTTAAGCAGTAGACACTGCTTTTTGATTTACTGCTGAATCAGGACCACAATCTTTCTTCTCATGATGACTGGATCTTAGAATTTTATATTTGGGAATAGAAAAAGCCAGTATAAATGTACGTGCTGAGGACAGAAGGGGATAAATTTGGACAGCTCTTTACCGGCTATTAGTCTTGCTAAGTGACAGCTCTAGATGGGAAGTTGAGGGTAATACTGTAGAGCTAGTTAAAATCATAAAGGGGAATGTAATTATCCGTTTTGGAATATAGCCAAAGTGCTAGGGGTGACACTGTGACTTTTCTAAAAACTGATGAAATGACTCAAGCTGCATTTGGTGGCCCAGAGGTAAATGCAGACACAGGCTCATGAACACGCAGAGATGCTAATGACTCTAACTGCATAACTTAAAAAAAGTCTGACATGGTAGTGAGGGGGAAAAAAAAGAGCAAATAGCTATAGCGAGACCTCATGTTAGCTAATCTCAATTGTGTCTGGATGTGAAGGTTAAAATGATGGTGGGAAACTATGTGGGGACAAATTCCTGGCAAGAATTATGCTCAAAATCACTGTTACGTACTTGGATACCAGTTTGCTACACACCTAAGCACAAGGGAGAATGCACTTTACTGTCTTGTCTTAGAGCTACCGCCTCCCAGAGTCCTCCAAAATGTGACTTTTAAACCACCAGCAGGGAAATATATGTGATTTCAGAGCCGGAAATGAAGGATTTTGAGTGATTTTCTTGTAATAAGATGAATCCCTTGAAATCATTATGCATCAGCTTTTCACTCTACCTGTATGCTCATGGGTAAACCCCTGAGATTGGGAGTCCAATTATCTTTCCAGCATCTTAAATAAAGTTCTCAGTTGCCAAACTAACCTAATCCTGTTTCAGTCCTCAACATAGTGATGCTTTTGAACACTAAGATGCTATACCGAAGGGCATCCAAATCCTCCTTCCCTCTATAAGACCACATAGTTTTGTCTTTTATCAAAAGGAACCTGAAAGAACCATTTGGGGAGCCAGCAGTGGTATCTGCTATTTGAAGTACCTGTAGTAGATGACACATTAACCTTTGCCAACGTCCTCCAGCCACAAGCAGTAGCACAAACCAAGTGGCAGTTCAGTCCTTAGCTTCTGTGCAGACTGCGCTGGAACCAATGGTAATTAATAACAAATTATTGGCGTGTAACGTCTAGACATCTTCCTAGTGGGAGCTGGCCTGGGATCCCGTGAGTTCCCAGCATACCAAACATCCTTCGGACTGGTTTTCATGGCCTGTGTTGAATTTGGAAGTAAGGGGCTCCATTTCCTATTACTTAACCTAAAGGCCACCCAATACTGTGAGCCCAAGGAAGGGATTATTAGCTAATAAATAATTACTATAAAAGAATAAGCTGAGCTTAAAACTCAATAAGAAAAGAAATAAAATGACTGATCTCTGAAGAACAGCTATGACAAGTAAATAGACATTGCTGCTGGGAAAACCCATAATGGAATAGTTCAATAAAGTCCGTATGTCTTGCACTGTAATGTTCCCAAACTGATAAAAACAAGCTATTTTAGAAGCAGCCAAATAACATTCCACAGCCATATACCATGAGTGTTTTAAGACATCTTGTAGTAAGGACAGAGCAGCAAGACCTTTTTTTATAAGCTGGAGCCAGCATGAATTAATATATCTTGTTATTCCTTGCTTTCTCTTTCCTTTGTCTAACCCCTCCCTCCAACAGCTTTAGTTAACAACTCTTCTCTCTTTCACTTCGTTAGCTGTATGTGGGTGAGGATGGGGGGTAGAAAAAGTGGGTGGAAAAATTCTCAGCTGTCTAACTCTGCAGAGCCAGGGTGGAGGTGGCTAGAGAGAGATGACATTATAGGAACTTCACCAGAGACCCCACAAAGAAAATATTCAGCTAACTCCCAATCCATCTACTTGAATGGCACAGAATAACACTTATTTTTATAGCCTGACAATTCTGATCCATATCTTAGTTCATTCATTCAAAACACACTAAAGGATGGACTGAGGACAAGTGATAGGAGAAGTCTGTGAATTGACTGAGAACTTCTAGGGTTTGCTCTCATCTCTGGCAGTTCCCCTTTCTCTCCCTGTGGAATGAGAACAATCATTGCCTTCCTCATGGAGTGTGGCAGAGCTGATGTGGTCAGGAAAGGTGCCAGGCAGGGCAGGAAAATGGGGAGAACTGGAGGTTTGAGGTGCCTCTGGAGGAACTGGTAGACATTTCTAGTATGGATGGACTGATCACTCTCTGGCCCTAGGGAGGGTGGGTAGGTGCTCACATACTTTTCACCAAACACTATCCCACTATTCTCATGTAGTCTTTTTGTTCCTCCAGGAAATGTAAACCTGGTGTTTTGGTGTCAATTTGCCTGAGTGATTATAAATTTCACCAGCAAAAGAGAGCTTCACTGCAGAAGCATGGCCAGGCCACTCTCTCAGATACACATGAAAGGCAGAAAAGAGATGAAAAGGAACCCCCAACGAGGACTGAATTTTGGATCTTGCTATTCTTTTCTGCTCTGTCCTGTTCTCCCAAGCTCAGAGCTGTATGTTCAGTTTACTAATGGGAAAGAAAATAAAATAGCAACCTGAAGAGGAAATTCAGGCAATTCATGCAATCTTGGGTGTTTCACCTGGTGCAAAGAAGCAGTCTCCAGAGGTAACTACACAGGAGTTTAAATCACAAAGTGATTTAAAGTTCAATATTGACTCCAAACCACCAGGAAAATCAAATTAGCACAATGCATGACCACTATTTGACCAAAACTTCAGTGAAGTACATCATAACATTAATGATAACCACATGCTCATTCCTAAAGAAGGAATGAGACTGAGCCTTTAGAAGACAGGAGGGGGCGAAATTCACTTCTGTCTCTGTGGAATGATAGTGGAATAGTCATTATGACCAGGGTGAGGTGAGACCTCAGTTTTACATGCCACTTTTGTCAAATAGATGTCTAAATATCTTGATGTGTTCAAAGATCACAGCAAGTATCAGTGGTCTGCTGGAAAAATCCAAGCTAGCTTTTGAGCAGGATTCTGGATCTGGTAATTTCTTGGGATTTGTTCCCATATTCTTAGCAGCTCTAAAAAGTTAATGCGCTTTTTCATATATCGCTGAGCCAGCAGGTATTGCTACAGTTCATCGAGGGTGAGCTCTAGGGATGCTGAGAAATCTTAGAGACCGGGTAAATTCCACCTTCTGCCCTGAGATTCCAGCAATCATTGGACAGGCTCAAATCACACAGGAAAAATAACCAATCTAAGCTAATCCCAGCTTCATAAGACAGTCAATAAAAGCCCCGCTCAGTCAGACCCCAACATCTTTATTATTTCATCTGGCTCGTCAATGCAGATGAATTACTTGCTAGGACATGGTGGGAATGGATTGGGCGGTTTCCTGTCTATTCCATTTCTGGTGGGAATAACGACTGATAAAACACAAGGAAAAGTCTGAAGGCTATGAGTTTTCATCAGTGTCTTTTTTTGAATTATACCCCACTATCTAAAGACTCCACACAGATAGCCTTGGACTTCAGAAAGGGGGAAGGAGAGGAATGGTCTGCTAATGTAAGCAGGGAGACAAAGTGCTGAAACCTGAGATTCGTAAAATCTAGTTTTATTAATTTGAATAAATCTTAATGAGGACATAAAAATCATTAGGAAACACCTCAGAATGTGTTTTCAACCAGCGGATCAGCAGGAGATGAAAACAATGAATATACTATAAATTGTAAAATTATATAACTTGTAAAGAAGTATTTTTATGAAACTTTAATAATGAAATCTGTAAAAGCTTAAGTTAGAGGGTTGTTGGCTGAGTATTTGAACATGTGTAAAAAATGAACACTTCAGGATGCCCAGAGTTTACAGCCAAATCCCATCTCAAGTCCACCAGCAGACTAAAATTTCCCCCAGTTGCATGTTTGCTGCAGCAAAGTTGGTAAAAGAAGTAATGAGAGTGGTTTACATATGCATAAACCAAAGAAAAATGTTTCTAATTTTGTGTTGTTGAGGTGTCTCACTTTCTCACGTGGGAAAATTCAGCAACCAACAGATATTTTTTGAGTTACAGCAATTGTGAAACTCTTCACTTTTATATGGGACTAACATAAATTTTAAGACTGATCATCAGATGTAAACTAAGCTCTTGGACATCACATCATATATTTAGACAGACTGTATATATGAAGAGCAACAGTAGCCATGAGAGCCACAAAACTCGTGTCAGTCCATGCAGCAACCAGAAAACTTAGAAAAGGAAAAAACTTTGTAGGCACATGTCATTGACCTCCATCTTTTACAAGTAATTAGCACTTTGTAAGTTGCTGCTTTTACTGAAGATCTAAAATTCATAGATAATATATTAAAAACAGAGCTTAAAGGGCACTATGCCATCTAAATAAATCCAGTTTATAAATATCCTCCAGCAAGGGGAAAACTTGGGAATGAAAGGTGAACATTGATTTTCTCCCTCCCAGCCCAACCTCTATGTTTTCAGACCTCTGGTTTCGATTACGTTTAGACCTGGAAAGTCTCCATGAGAAAGAGCAGATGGCTCAGGCACCGATCCTGCCAGATGCTGATTTAGTCTGGACTCAATCCAGAAGAACACTTTAGCTTTGTGCTTAACTTTAAGCATGGGAGTTAGCCCAAGAATTATCATATGCTTAAATGTATACCAGGATACGAACTGCAGCATTCAGCACCTTTCAGGATTAGGCACTCAACTTTCTGGAGCATCCACCTCTAAACCTTTAGCTGCAAACCTGCTCCTAAAGCCACAAACCTCTGTTAAATCCAACAGGGCTAAAACAACTGTCTGAGCCAGAGCACAGCATGGCCAGAAGGCTGGGAGTCTGTAGCAGAACAGCAATTCCTTGAGGATTAGCTCGGACGTGTGTAGATGGTATCACTCAGCATCACCACAGGTACCCGGGAGGTGTTTAACAGAGCTGGGATGTTTGCAGGTCATGCAGAAAGCGTGTTCCTGGTGCTGTTTGGAAGGGGAAGCAGGGGGGAAGTGTAGAAGGAAGGAGATCTTCCCACCTTCACTGGTTTAGTAACATGGGTGCCAACCCAGACGGGTAAGGAAATGTTGAGAACTCCAGCTGAAACAGGCAGGTACCCCAGGCACACACTCTGAAAATCAGGCCAGCTCTCTCTTGCCACCATAAGCCTCTTAAAGGTCACAGCTGTGTAACTCCTACTGGAAGAGTAAACAAGGTTGGGCAGGACAAAATGCTCTCAAAGTGCGAAACATTTCAATAAATTTGGAGTTCTTATCAGTTGTAGGCGCTTCACAGGACCCCTCTTGCACTGAACTGGTCTTACACTTTCTCAAGACTGAGGGAGACAGAGAGGTTTTTGACCCAAAAGTCTTTGGAGAGTTTTAAACAGGGTATGTGACATCATTGCCAGAATCCCGGTATTTATAAACAGAGGAGATCAGAAAATGATCCCAGGCCTGTGGAATTTAAAGCATGTTAACAACTCGCAGCAGCTTGGGAACCACACAGCATCCCCTCCATAAAACCCACGGCTATTCCATGACATCATTGCTCAGACTTTCATCAGACACATACCTTTCTTTTATCCCCATGCTTCAGGGTTATGTTCTCAATGCTTCTGATCTTGTTGCCTATGAACATGTTCTCCTGAACCACAACTTTTGGCCCATCGGGGTTGCATCTGAAGGCAGAAAAGCAAAGGTGGTGTTCAAGAACCTGACTCACTGCCCATAACCCAGGGAGGAATTATTAAAGAGAGAGAATGTCATTCTTGGACAATAGTCTTAGGTCTTAAAAGCTCCTAAAAGGTATTGCTGCTGGATGTTGTTACCTCTTTGTGAAGCTACTGTATTCCTTCATCGCAACATCGCAAAAGTATTTACGAAGCACCTTGACAGAGGTAGACGAAGATCAGGATTTGACCAGCAAGGAAACCCCCCAGATTTTCTAAAGATTGAAAATAGAAAATACTGGACAACTAATTAAATCGTGTGAGTTTAATCTGACTAACAGGAGTTATACTCCAACTCCGTGCAGTTGTGGCTTTTCTAAGTGCTCTTTTAGCATTTGCGGTGCATTTCAACATTCAAAACTGGGGGGAAGCAAATGTTGCTAAGCGTGTCCATCTACCTGCTCAGCTTTCCAACATGAAGTGCAGGCTGAGGGAGCAGAATGGATAAATTCTGGGCTAACTGTAGCAGAAGGCTCCTTTAATATTAAATGTTCCCCAGAAAATAGCTGTATCTCTGTCAGTTAGCAATCCTCAGTTTTGAATGATGGACAAAGAGCAGTCTATGTAGCGTGTCATAGAATCATAGAATTGTCTAGGTTGGAAGGGACCTTTGAGATCATCTAGTCCAACCATTAACCTAACTCATAAAAAAACCCACAAAACAAAAGAAAACCATACAAACGCAGAAAGGTATATCTGCACCATCTGAGGCAAAAGGCTTTTCTGTCTTCTTCAACTACATTCCTTGGAAGAAGTGAGCAGAGACACGGCCCTTCTCATGCTTAGGAGAGCAAAGGCTTCAGCCAGGCTGGAGCTCCCGGCATCCTGGCTGAGGATGCTGCCAGCTCTGGGACTTGAGGAAGCCTTTTGTCGTAAAGCTGCTGGTTCAGTTCCAGTCCAGCACAGCCGGGTGGGACAAACTGGCTGTGTGACAGCAGGCTGGTGAAGTCTGTTCAGTTCCACAACTAGCTGCAATCGCCCCTCGCACGGGTCAGCACAAAGCACGGCAGGAACGCGTCCTTCTTGCCTCCTCTGCCTCACCAGGGGCACCGCACTTCACAGCCCACTGTAGCACATACAGGAGCTAAAATGAATATGGCCTTCTATAGGTGATGACCAAGGGGCTGATGCTGCAGAAAATGAATCCATAAATCAGCCGTGCCTTTGCCAAATCCATACAGGGCACACGGGGAACACCCCGGGTCAAGGGAGGGTTTAGAGCTCTCAAAAGAGCCTAATTAGAAGATGTCTTGAGTGACTTCCTGCGAGGCACAATTCTGTCTTGAGGATGAAGGGCAAAAACTCAAAGGAAGCAAATCACATCACAGCTCTAAGAAACAATGATAGTGTTTTGGGATTCAAAGTGCACTGGTGAGGAGGGGGGAGAGAAAGAGAGAGAGAGAGGAAGCGAGACAACAGACGGAAATGGGGTCTGTGTCATTTCCCACAGGAATCCTCCTACAGCTTCTGCTGGAAAAAGATAAGGCTGCCCCGGAGGCCAGAAGAGGTAGACGCCGCTCTGCAATTGTATTTAAATTGATAAGATCAGAGAGTCAGAGAGCTGGAACAAGGGTTACACGAGGTCTTTTGCCATCAGGTCACTGGTTTGAATCTGGCTTAATTCGGCATTCATGGCTAATTCTCTCTCCCTAGACAGAAAGGTCTGGAAAAGATTTCAGGTAGTCTCTTTGGCTTTCCTACAGAATTCATAGCCTCTTTCCTTACGGTGTTTCCATTCTGCTCTTGTTGAACACCTCCAAAGCCACAGCTTGTGTCCCTTCTGCTGAGCCACCATGCCAGCAGCCCTACTTAAGCCTACAAATCTCTGCCATTTTATTCCCAAATGAGGTAACCGGCTACCTCCCTCATGGAGGGACACAAGGGCACTTTCTAGATCCAACCTGACAGTAGATCACCCAACATCACTGCGGCTGCTGCAGCAGAGAACCTGGGAAAGGAGCTGCTCTTTGTGATGTTCCCCTGTCTCGGGGTTTGCCATTCACGGCATTTGGAAAAGCATTGAAATGGCGAGAAAATAAGGAACCACCCAGCAATTTAATCTTTTGCTTCCTAGAGCTGCCTTCATTTTTTTTAGGGATGGAAAGCCTGACTTCAGCCCTCTCATTGCAGGGAAGAGTTGAAGTGCAGTCAGAAATGTTACACGTGACTCCTGTATGTCCCTTGGGGTTGCCAGGGGGAGCATTCAGACCTCTACAGATCACCCTCATATAGCAGGAGCAAAGAAGTTGTCTACTTGTACAAGGCAAATCTCGAAAGGCACCTTGTGTTGTAACTTGCCTCATTCCTCTCTGACAGTTTTGACCCAGTCACTTGCTTCTGAGTCTTCACCCCCCAGGCTGCCTCCAGACTTCAGCAAAGAAGGGTCCTCAGGAAGGTGTGAAGGGTTGGCTGCCTCTTCCAGCTTCTCCAATGCAGATGCTGCCACAGGAGCCCATGCTCAGAGCAGGGCAGGAGTGAAGACAGCCCTTGGGAAGCGGCATAAATTCCACATGGCAACTAAATGAAGCCAAGCCTTTAGCAGATTTGTCTGACAATAGCTCTTACAGGGGAAAAATGTGTTACCTCTCCACCTATCTGTTTTTCCTTTGTCAACCGCATAGGCTACATCCAAAAGGGGAAAGAGAAGATCTTGGTAAGTCAGAGGGACATTGCTGGTCAAGTTAAAGAAAATCGAAGCCTGATCTTTAGTCACTTTAACCTTATTTGACACTATTCTGATGATACAGAAGGTGCTTGTAACTCCAAAAAGAGATCTTTAGGTGGGAAGTCACTGCTTGTGATTTTTAACTCAGAAAAATAAGATGTACTGAAAGAAAAAAACTGACTTGAGACTATTAAACTATTCTGCAACCCGTTCCTCCGTAGGAATATCCACTTACAGCGTCTCCGTGGGGCTGCAGGGCTGCCACTTCCACTCGATCTTCGGGTCAGGATTCCCGCTTACGGTGCACTGGATCCTGTGTTTGCTTCTTAACTCCACCCGCTCAATCTTATCAAAATCGGTTTCCTTTTCATAGATTTTGGGTCTCTCTAAAGGGAGAAAGAAACAAAACAGAAAAAAAAAAAAAACCAACAAATGAGCAAATTTACATGCACGGTCACGCTCCTGTTTCCGTCAAAGGTTTTGAACCTTTTTGCTGTGATCACTAAAGGGTGATTTTGTGAGGCTGCCGGGGCTGTAGGGAAATTACCAGCTGTACTGAAAGTATAGATTTGCAGAAACATGGGTACTAGTTGTGGTGTTTCAGAAAATACATCAAAATGCAACCACATTCATCCTAATTGTTTGCAAATGTTGCCGTGGACCTGCTCTACTTCTGGAAAATTTGTGCCATGGAACATCTATTGGTCAGGGACTGCAGGATCAGGCTGTAGGTCTGTGAACTGTGGGTGGGCATTCTTCTTGATGTCACCTCCTCAGAGGAACCTTATCGAACAGCTGCTGCTCGGCAAGATTGTTACCATTGTGCAGGTTCTCCCCAGGGTTTTTGGGAAAAAAAAAAAGAAAAAAAAGTCTTTTTGATCTCAAAACTTTGCTTTCCTTTTCTGTTTATGTGGAACGTGCACTGGATGAAGGGCCGAAGAAAGCAAGGAAGGAATGGTGGGCAGAAAACACTTGTAGAGCGATGCCAAGAAATTCTCACCAACAGCAAAGCCATTAAAAATGTCACTGCATTATTCACATCTGGAGGGGTTGCAAGATCACACCCTTGGACTCTCAAGAACAAACCTTCGTGTGACACTTTCAGGGCTGCTTGTTGCCAGCAGGAAAGAAATGCTTTGTCCCATCTACTTCCAGCTCCCACGGGAACACGCGAAAATGAGAAATAATGCTAAAAAATCCCCAAAGTGAACTGAACTTTTCCTAACCTCGGAGAGGGTGGGTTTGAGTTTGGGGTGAAAGCACAGGCTCTTCCCTTATGCAGACAGCTCTGCCCATCCCTGGCCATATCTCTTTGTCTGCTTCTCATAACAGGAAATCAAACAGATTTATTGGTCGGGGTCCCTCCGTGGAACACCTCTGTGCAGCCAAGTGCGGCTGCTTTACACTGAGGGCTTTTGACAAGTTGGGAAGTAAATGTAGATTAGATTCCTATTTTTTGGGTTAACTTATTTTTTCTGCTGTCAAGAAGGCCCCAGATATGTAAATATGAGCTACTGCCCACCTCATCAATCTTGAGCCCTTTCCCTCTTTTTTTTAATAGCTTTCTTTTCCCTTCCAGCCCTCTAGTCTTATGAGTGGGCTGACCAGACTGGTCCCAGGGCTTGGTGGGATCCTCACTTTTCATTTCTCATGGCTGCCAGGTCAGACTCTGAAAGATCTTCTGACCTCACCATTGTCTGAAAATGCATCAGCATTTCCTTATCCCCCACATGAGAGGAGCATTGACTGTTGTTGCTGGTTCATCCATATCCTAACTCCCACGTGACAGAAAAACATCATCTGCTTTATTAGGCCCTTCAGAAGGTCCATCAGAACCTTCATTAGGTCTTGATTAACATTTCACTTGAAGAACCCAAATGCCAGTCCTGGTTTGGTTTTGCTCTTGTGTTCCCTTTTGCTTTTTTGATCCCCTTTGGTTGAGTCTTGTTTCCCTGTCTGCCTGCAGACCATGTTCTATCAGGCTCCAAAAATCCATCCCTCACTCCTTTGTCCCTTTGGACAGGGAGAGGAATCTTTGTGAAGGAGAAGATGAGGAAAGGGGCAGATGGGGGAGTATTTCAGACTGTGGTCAGGGTCTCTGGAACTCACATCCCCGTCTCTAACATGGACACAGGGTTTCCTGCACCCCATCGCTCTGGGTTATGGCTGATCAAGTGCTTTGAGATTTGTGAGCAATTCACAGGACAAATTATTGGGATGACTGTTGAATATCCTAATTCAACTGGCATCTCATTTCCCATCAGTAAATTATTTCTGATCATAAAAATAATTTTGTAAAAACTCTCCAGAGAGAGAAGCACAGTTTTCATTATCTCGGACATTTTTCTATTCAGTCTCAAATCCTGTGTTGGGCATTTCTGGACTGACCTCAAAAGTGTGATTTTCACTTGGAGAAAGACTCTAAGTTCAGTGTGAAAGGTTACACAAGTGTTATGTGAAAGGTTATTCAAGTGCTATGTTTTCTTGGCTGTAAGAACAAAGCTTTACCCACTTGGGGAGGGAGACAGTATGTTTGTGTGGTTTTATGTGTGTGAAAAAGGGTGGGGGCAAGATTTGGTTCTGACCTATTAGTTTACGAGAGATTTTTTTCTACTTCTGCTGAAATGATGAACACATTGACTGTCATTTAAATTATTCTTCTAAAAAAGAAATAATAATCTTAACTTGATCTAATTCAAGTGAGAACGCAGATGAGTGACGAATGAATCCTTAATTCCACAATTACTTTACTGCATGGCACTATTAAATATTATTTGAAACCTAAAATGAGTCAAACTGATTCATCAATTGAAATAACTATTATTTATGAGGCTTAAGCAATTATTTTCTTAAAACTTGAGAGGCTGGCTAAAAATGCCTCCCCATCATTTCTTTCACAGCACCTTACAGCGCAGTTAGTGTGGGGTCGTAGCTAATTATGAGCATGACACTCAGAAATTGAAGCAATTTTAA
This sequence comes from Gallinago undulata, assembly GCA_026546715.1. Taxonomy (NCBI): domain Eukaryota; kingdom Metazoa; phylum Chordata; class Aves; order Charadriiformes; family Scolopacidae; genus Gallinago; species Gallinago undulata. The sequence goes on along the minus strand of JAOTQQ010000063.1, from coordinate 1,822,291 downwards.
GAAGCTCCTCTCTCTTTTTCCCTGTGAAGGTTGGAATGGCAGTAGGTGTCATTCTGCTAACGTGGTGCCACCACAGAGGGGACAAGGCCCTTCCACAATTTCGAACCCATAAGGGTGCTGGCATTGGCCCCGTGGCACCCCAGATTTGGGATGGGCAATGGGGGGGTCCTCATATGGGGCATATCTTGGGGGCTGAAAACTTTCCAAACCGCTGCATGCCCTCCTGGCCATTTCTCCTCTTCCTGGCCACCTCTGAAGGCAACTGAAGCTTTTCCATCCACTGGGCCAAACCCTATTTACAGAAGTTGCCTCCATCGGTAACGGGAACAAGTTAACTGGTTTCTGTGGTGGCTACTGGCCTTTTAGCTTTGCTCAGGCTATAGAGAGGTGGCTCGGTGGGCTGGCACCTGCAGGTTCCCCACATCAGAGTGAGGAGGAGTTTTTAGCCGAAAGCCAGTGATTATCTGAGGTCCACCCAGCAGTGTATTTCTCCGATAACTCTCTCCCTCCTGCAAACAGCGCTTTGCTTTCTCTTTCATGTTTGCTTACTAAGCAGCGTGATGGATTAGGCTGCAGATAAACTCCTGTTTATCGTCTCTCCCTGGTGTTCAGGTGCGGGGTAAGGCTTGGGGTACGAGTCCATTCCTGAGCGCTGCCAAAATCCAAGTACGTTTCTGCTCGCGCCGTAAATTATGCATTTAAAGGGGGGGTTTCGTCAACGCACGTACGTTTGCACGTGTATTGCTGACTTTCAAGCGTGCAAAAAAAGGACTGCACTGCAAGAGAGCTTTAAATACACCTCATTCCTGACCTGAAGTGTCCTTCCCTACCCCTTCTTGCTTGTCCCCCCAGCGCCGAGATCTGCCTCCTGACTTTGAGCCTCCACCTCCCACCCCTGGGCCATTGCCCTCCCCAGGCTGAGTTTTCTCAAGCAGAAGCCAAACAAACCTTAAAAGCTTTCTCCTCTCTGGCTGCGTGTGGAACGGGCAGTGTTCAGATGGCTTTAAATGTATCCAAATAAATGGGTTTTCGTCCTCTCTGTTTTGAAGTGTGATTGTATCCCCAACTGGCTTTGCAGAGGTGCAATTGCTGGTGTGAGAGCTGACCTGAATAACTAAAGAGTTTGCTGCTGCTGCACTGTGAAATGCAATCAAACAGCAGTTCTGCTTACTGTCATTTTCAAATTGATCAGCATTATGTAAATCTCACCTCACTTCCTACTGTTATCTTTAGTTTGTGGCATTAGGTGCAAATAATAGGTACAAGGATTAGGACGTTGACCCTCTGGCACTACCCCTTTAGCAAGAGGCTCTTTTCTCTCTCTGAATTCCTTGCAGATGTTGTTATGGGGTTCTACACTTATCACCCAAAGGAGCATCCAAATATAGAGGACGGCACACGGCAAGTTTCCCTGCCTTTTTTAGAGAAACTTTGCTTTACTTTCAGTGACCTCTGCCTGAGCTGCTGTTTACTTACCTTCCCCACTACCATTTAACCCGGGTTTCAAAAAAAATCTTTTCACATTAAGAACATCATTAAAATAACATAGAGTGGTCCAGGGAAGCATTTAATCTCAACCTCCTGTACTTTGCTGGATATGGGGCTTCATTAAAACTATTGATACAGAGGCAATTTGTTTTCTGTTGCACTTTAGAATCTTTCAGCTGATGTTTGTATGGTACTAAATGGAAATACAAGCACTGCAAGTTGAGGTAGGTGAATATTCTGTATAGTAGAAAGGAAACTCATTAATACAGGTTTGGACTGGTCAAACAGTATGGGAAAATGAGCATGAAATTTTCCCCAAAGTAAAAGCACTTTGTCCATGTTTGGCTTATAAGTGATCTCTGTGCTTTGCCTTTCTTTTTTTTGGTTTGTTTTGGGTTTGTTTTTTTTGTTTTGTTTTGTTGGTTAAAAGGAAAGAAAGAAAAAATTAGTTAAATGACCTGAAAACAAAACTTTTGTTTCAGGCAGAACAGAACATTGTGCTGGAGCCCAGCTGCTTTTGACTGGGTGGTTTTCTTTGTTTCATTCTCTTTATTTTTTGGGTTTTGCCCAGCACTTCATCCCAGGCTGCTGTGAAGCGGGTGCGTGGCGTTGTCCCCGTGGCACCTCTCAGGAAGCAGATGCCAAAATTAAATGAGTGGCCAAAATCTCTCCGTGAGTCGGTACCAGGGCCGGGAATAGAATTAGGGTCACCGATTATCGGTCGCCTGCCTAATCTCTAGCACACACACCCCGCTGCTCCATTGTAACCTGCTGTTCTGGGCTGGGGTGCCAGCAGGGTGGGAGCAAATGGAGGAGGAACCGGGCAGTTGGGTTCTGTATGAACAGATATTAAGAAAAATCACAGGGCACTTGACCTACCCTACAGGGAATTTTGTTAAAACGGCTTGGTTTGGTTTTTTTCTGACCTTGTACTGTCACTTTTGTATGTATCTGTCTTCACCTTGTTGGAGGGAAGCTGTCATTTCCAGTCCTCTACCACCTTTCCCAGATCTGTCATTTAACCCCGATGCAGCCAAGCTTTGGGGTAAAAAACTAAGGATTTTCTTTTGTCTGTCTCTCCCCATCTTATTTTTGGGTGCTAAAGAGAGTTCAAAAGCAAATGTGTAATGACGAACTGCTTAATTCTTAGCAGAGCAGGAGCTTTTCTAGGATTTTTGTCTCTGCCCTCTTCGCCTGCTTTTCAAAATAGAAACCCAGCAGTTAATATACCTGCAGGCTTGGCTGGGAGACAGCGTGGAAACCACACGCTGCCACTTTCCAGCTTCCCCCCCCCCCCCTCTGGTTTTTAAGGGCTGTCAGCGAGAGATTGCTGCTGCAAAGCCGTGAGTCGAATGCTTCGGATTCTTCTGGCGAACTCCGGCAGGCCCCCACCTTCCTCTTCCTAAAATTGCTTTGGCTACTTCTAACAAAATGAAAATAGCTCATCTGATTTTTTCATTAGGGGCTCTCCTGGGAGCGCAGCGAGGCTGAGCAGAGGCTGGAGACGGCGGAGCTGCGAGCGCGCAGGGTTTGCATGATGTCAGGGAGAAAATTCTTCATAATTTGCTAATAATTAGTGTGCCGGAAAGGCTCACTGCAGTAGGTTTGTGCGCCTGAATTTTTTCTTTTCTTTCCTATATCTCCCAGAAAAAGTCAGTTGTTTCTCTCCTTCCTCTGTCTGATGAATGAGACTTGAAGGATGGACTGGAGCACTGTATCTCTTTGCCTTTGATCTCCTCAGCTGAGTGTCCTGCCCACCCAAAGCTTTGGCCGCAGCCGTTGCTGCCAGAACCCAGGAGAAAAGCAGAGCAATGGGCTTGGGGAAGGACACACCAGAACAGTGGTTGCATGGAGACAGGCCGTGTTTTATTTTGGGGTCTCTGCTTTGCTCAATTGGCCCAGGAGGTGGAAAATTAGATTTTCTATTTGGACTTTTCCTGAATGGGTCATCCTCCAAGAAGCTACGCGGGAGATGGATAAGATACACAAAGGGAAAGCAGTCCTGGCAGGACAAGGGGAAGGTAGATCATTTTATGTAGCCCCTCTTCTCATATCTGGCTCAGCCCTTTAGCATAAACATCAGTTGGGTTTTGCACTAATAATCCTGAGAAATTCATATTTCTCACAGTGCAACAGAGTCCAACGTAGAGATTTCAGCGGCCCTTCCATGGACAAGAGACTGTGGGAGTCTCCCCTCTGCCTTCAATTGGCTTTAACTGGGATCCATCACTCTAAGAGCTCTTTTTCTCTGAACTGGCATGACCCAAATGTATTAACCTCATCCTGAAGGCTCATTTCCCTCTTCAGATTATTTCTGGGTCTGGATGAGGTGACGGGGTATTGTTCACATGCATCATTGTGTATTTATTAACTTTTATGGAGATCACTAGGGACTCCTTTGATGTCAACTCATCCCTCGCAAGCCAAAGTAGGTCAGGCACAGAACTCCATTTGCCTTTGATTTTAAACCAAATATGAAGAGCTGGCCTGACTACAGAGTAGGGCAACATCTGCATCATTAAGCGCTCTGGAGCTAATTCCCCCCAGTAACAAATGGAGGTAGAGCTGGTCACCTCTCTGACATAACAAGGAGCACATGGCAACGCACACGTGAGTTCTCCACACACCCCTTTTATTCCAGTCCTTGCCCAGGAGAGAGGAAATTCATAAGGAGCCTGTGAATTACCACTGGGTATGGTAGAGGCTATTTCTAGCACTTAATCCTGCATTTCTTATAGATACAACACGAGAGCTTGGGGGATCAAGGACACTACGAGGGAATGTAATTTCAATTGACTAGAGCAGCTGGAACCCAAAGCAATATTTGCTGGAAGAGCCTTGAGGGAGCTCAGGAGAGAAACTTTGGGACAAAGAAGAAAGGCAAAGTGGTGAAGGAGATTATTCATCCCATTTTTTGAATTAACTTATGCTTCAATGTAATCTTCACTCACCACGAGGTGGTCAGAGCATGCTGACTGCTCCATAAAGGGCTCAGCAAGAGCCCTGATACACGCAGATGACTTGTGCAAGAGTGAGAATGAAATGCAGCCTCCTTGCCCATAAATAGATTTGAGGGGTTTTGTTTATGTTTTGTTCTGAAAGAGCTTTGTACTCCAGCCCGGAATAACTCTTTTCTCCCACGTTTCTCCTTCTTGGCTAGCTCAGATGTGCAGCCACCAGCTGTTTGCTAGGATTGTTCCTTCTCCTTGTTCCCTCCCTTCCAAATTCTTCAGGACATTATTTTCTTGAAGCCTTTCTCAATAAGAATTTAATCAAACAAAACAAAAACTCAGCAACCCGCCGCTTGTTGGACAGTGTTTGATGTGTAAATATGTAAAGAAGGAGTGTTTTGAAAATGCAATCAGCTACCTCCCGGGGACTGGAGACCTAGAATGAGCCAAGGTGACTCCACGAGGGAGATACGTGCTCCTGCAAGATTAAATTCCAGCTGCAGCGGGAGCAGGGGTGACCAGAGGCACAGCTAAACCACCTCTTAAAGGGACATTTTTTGAATAGCAGCAGGATTCTCCTCCAGACCAGGCAGCGTGCTTCTTCCCGCGTGTTGTCACCCAGGTCCTCCCCTGGGGCTGGTCACTTGCCATCACTCCCCACCCACAGCTCTGGGAGTAATTTGCCCATTTTGCTCCTTCTTGCCTCAGCGGAGCCGAGATGACTGGTACCACTGCACTCTGCAGATACTCACGGAGTCACAGAATAACCTCCTGCTCATCGGTTTTATGGCCATATCGAACTAGGAGAGGAGATAACTCCTCGTGTTTTACCGTGGAGTGGAACACCTTGCCCACACAGTGTGTACTTTCCCAGTCAGAACTGCTGGGATTTGCTACTGATTAAGTCTCCACGAGGTGACTCCAAGGAAAGCCTGAGCAGGGCTGGTCTTTGGGCAGGTCAGGAGACACGCTGTGTAGAAGCTCCTGTCCTGCAGGGCTCAAGCAGGTGACTTATCATCTCGTCCTCATCCTGCTTTTCTGCTGCCATTATTATTGAATAAAATACAGCACAAAAAATTATTATAGTGCAATTTGACGAATGAGTCCTGCTGCTATTTATACTTCATTCGTGCACAACAATTCACAACACCATTAACTTCAAACTTCCCCTACACCTAGTTCAAATTCACCGTTGATGGGTTTGTCACAGCACGCTGAGTGCCAGTTATGTGATCTGTGATGCCCAGGAACATTAATGATCGTATTATTGTGACAAGACTCATGGGAGGGGGGGCTGTATGCTTACTTAGAATTTCTTCAATGCAGTGTCCTCTTGCGGGAAAACGTATTCAAATGACATTTATCTTCTCATTTAAAAGTCTATTCAAATAATTTTCCGTCTACTCTTTAATACCACAAAACAGAACTCACTCACTTTCACAGATGCAGCTCTGGAATTTAAAAGACTGGCTTTTGGGGACCAATGCTGTTACTTAAAAATATGTGTTACTCCTCAGTAATAGGGAGCTGGCACACGGTTGTGTGTCCATGCATAAAATAGCTGGAAAGTGTGTTTTGGTCTCCTTCTCCATGTCTAAATGTCTGCTGAAACTCCAAGCAATTCAGTCTACTCAGGTGTGATACCAGGGTATCAGTCATGATGACTGGAGATAAAGTGTCAGATTATTTGTTGAGGAGTCAAGGGAAAAGTTCAAATCTGTGTTCAGTTTAGAACTTCAGAATTTTTTGGAAAATAAAGCAAATGGTGCTCAGATCTGAAAAAGCAGCAGCCCTTTTGCTTTAACTGAATACCCAAGAAAAAAAAGGCAGTTTGCTGTCGTTGGATAAGCTTCTCCAGGAAAATTTGCCTTTTTTGGTCTCTACCCACATGCATCTCAGCAAAATGACCCTCTCCTTGGGCCAAGTGCTTCAGCCCCAGCCCATCACGGTGGTGCTGCAGAGAGGAGCCCAGCAAAGGCAAGATTTCCTACTGTCCTGCCTACAGTCAAGGCAAATATCCTCATCGTTTGCAGCCTTTAGCTTAAAAACACCGGCACTCCTCGGCAGATATTTCCCTTTGCTTGCTCTCATTTCTGGGACAGCATTCTTTTAGCAGAAAAACAACTCTTGCTGTTCATTTTTCCCGTGCTTCCCCGCGCGACGCCTTCTCCGGGCAGTAACTGGAGTTACTTTGCAGAAACGGTGGTTTTGCAATGAAATAATTATTCCTGCCTGATTTCTCTGCTGGGCTGATCTCTCGGAAGGGCTAACGATGAGCAGCCTGAGAGGCGTGTGCTGTGTGAGAGACACAATCCCACACTCTGTCCATACAATAAAGATGAAAGGCTTGTGCTGTAGTTAAGAGCATGGGATGGTTTAATCCTGAAATAGCATCTCGCTGATAGAAACAAGGTCTGTTTGTTTTTTATATGCCTATTTGGGGAATGGCTGCTCTTCAAGTAAACATTCTCTTTTGCATGAAAACACCAATATTTACCTTGACAAGATAGTTTATTATCATTCTTAGTTTTCTCTTCCTTTGAATGTTTCCGTTCTCTTAACAAGAGGGCAGAACCATTGTATGGAGAAACAATCTCAAGTGAACAAATTACTGCAGCTTAACACGTCCCTCCTCACCAGCTGAGCTGGAGTACCTGACCATAAGCATGTTCTTAGTGTCCTCCACTCTAAATCACACATTAGTTTGCATATGTTTAAGGTGGTTTAAGCTACAGCATCTTATTTAGCATTTTTAAAAGGCCAAATGTGCCTAAGTGAGGAGATCTCTGCTTGTTAGGCATTATCCCTTTCTGAGAGGTAAAATGAGAAAACACAAATGCTGGAAGTTACCTGGTGCAACACTACATAAATATGCAAAACAGGATAATTGGGAATATTTTGAGGTGTGAAGAGGATAAGGAGAAAAGAATTCACCACAAAAAAAGCAAAACTCTCTCAATAACTTCTTCTGCCTCCCTGCCTGAACCTCGGGAAATCCAAAGGGAAGCAGAGCTAACTTTTTCTGAACTCCTGCTTGGCCTCATGATTCAACCTCTGTTGCCAAATTCCATGGATTAAAAGAGGCAGTGGATTTGCAGAGACAATGTGGCTCTGTCTTCCATTGTCCCAGCAAGGGAGATTAATAAATGGGATTCCAATATCTGTTTTCCCTCTATGCCAAGTCCACCTGCTTCAGCACACACCACAGTTTATTTCATTTTTTTCCAGATTCCCCTGAAAATGAACCTGTCTCTCAAGTGCTCCCAGCAGATAAATGACAATACATAAAATACTGTCTTAGAAAGTATTTCTGTAGCAGGATGATGGAGAGACATAAAAGACAGGGTAACTTATCTAGTTCCTTCCGTCAGCCCTACTGGGACTATTCCTGTCCCAACAGGATGTTCTCCAGTGCTTTGCCCAAGCTTGTTTTTAGTCTCAAGGGATAAAACTTCCATCATTTCTCTTGGGAAGCTGTGCCCTCAGACCTCCAAGACCTCCAAGACCTTCCCAAACTCCTATTAAAATTTAAGTCCTGTTAAGTTTGTTCACTTTCAACCCATTTCTGCTTCCCTTTGTGGAGACACTGTCCCAACACAAAGATGCTGAAGGCTATTTCTAAGGTGGAATATCTCAGTGGAAAGTGACTTTAGATGACCTAGTTTCAGACTAACTCTTCATACTACCTCTCTGTTCTGTTGCTTCTATTAAACATGTGGTGAAATGAGTGAATGTTTGGTGGTTCCTAATAAGGTGGTGATCTGTGCATGGTGCTATATCAGCTAAACATGGGGAAACGTCACCATTCCTGCTGACTGGTAAAGTAGGATCATACAAAAACCAAGCAAGAACCCAGTAAAATTCATTCTAAACATTGTCTTACCTGTCACAACCAGCTGCATGGTGAGGTTCTTATACAGGCCGTATTTTGCGTTGCTCAAGACGATGGTGTAGTTTCCAGCGTGCTTCGGTCTTACGTCCCTTATGCCCAGTCTGTACTTGCTTGGGTCCGGCTCATAGCAAGTGTGGTTATCCTTGATGAGTTTGCCATCTTTGTACCTGTTTTGAAAGTCCCATCAAGGCTTATTATCATGTGCATGCAGGCATGTTAGCCCTCAGAAATCCCATGGTAGCCCAAGTTAGTTGGGGAGGGGGGGGGAAGGCAGGGAAAGAGTCATCCTTTGGAAACACAAGGGAAACGCATCTATAGTCACTGCTTGAAGTGGACATCTATTCCTTTTATCCTTCCACATGAAAACTGAGAAGCGGTTTTATGGAGTGGCTTCATCGAAGAAGCAGGAAAAAGATATTTTAATGGATGTGAATGAGCAGTGCTATGATCAGAAATGTACATCTAGATGCCCCTAAGTTATGTTGGATGTGCAATACTAAGTGTGTGTTAGCTAAAATATATGTCATCAGTTTTAAAACTGGTAGAAATGGCCTCAAGTTGTGCCAGGGGAGGTTCAGATTGGATATTAGGAAACATTTTTACACTGAAAGGGTTATTAAACATTGGAATGGGCTGCCCAGGGAAGGGGTTGAGGCACCATCCCTGGAGGGATTCAAAAGATGGGTTGATATAGCGCTTAGAGACATGGTTTAGTGATGGTTTTTATCAGAGTTAGGTTGATGGTTGGACTAGATGATCTTAAAGGTCCCTTCCACCCCAGACAATCCTATGATTCTCTGATTCTATAAAAAAAAATATTAATTAAGCAGAATTGTCTCTCACTAGGTATATATAACCCTTTACTGTTTCTGAAAAAGCTGAAGTCTGTCACTTGGAGAATTTACAGTCAATAGGAAGGTCAGTGAGGAATCCACAATCTTGAATCTTTACCAGCTAAGGGAAGGACTGTAGAGTCTGCATCAGCAGGCTCCTCTTCACTGCTAATCCCATATGCAGATTTGGGTTATGAATATGAAATAGGCTAGACTTTGCCACACACAGAGCTTTGGGCTTGGTGGAAGGAGAGGCTGGGGCATGTGTCCTACTGCCTGAGAATGCTGGAAACCTCCTTTACAGTCGTTTAAACAACTGGCCTGAGAGACCTCCAACGTCAACAGCTGTAGCTTCAGACAGGCAGGGGAGGCAGCTCTGGTGGTCCCAGCAGCTCCCGAGCAGCTCCATGCTGGGCTCTGAGAACAAAGCCTTGGCAGAGAAAAGGGGGACGGTCCCCACTTCAACTCACAAAAACATTCCCATCTCCTAAATAACAGCAACAATCAAAAATATATCCCGGCAACAGCGATTTTACTCATTTGACAGAATATTAGAAAATTTTGTGTTATTTGCTAAAAAATACGCAGCAAATCCATGGCCAATGCCTTTTGCTGACTGCCAGCCCCCCCAGTGGCACCAAAATGGCCAAGGGAAAGGGCATGGGGCAGGTGGTGGCTCCCCCAGGCCAGGCAAAGCCGTGCCGGTTGTCCTACAGGATTTCATACAATTAAAGACATATAAGATGTTGGATGGGGTTGTTAAAGACCCCCTGAAGAACGAAGCATAGAAAAAGTAGGAATAGAGGACAAGGGATGAAAGGGTAAAGAGAGAAATTAACATCTTCTGGAGCTGCTGACATGTTGCCCCTCCTATAAAGCTGGTCCATTACAGTCCCGGTGAAACCTTTAGTTTGCTTGGGAGGATTCACTGCGTTGTCTGCAAGGATCTGCCATTGCTGGTGGTACAGGATTGGAGAAAATTGCTTGAAAGTTATAAAGAGGAACAATTTCTCATGTTGAGAATGTGTCCTGCAGCTTTCTGCCTCCTCGCAGACTGACCACCCATAATGGTGGTCAACTGGCAGCCCTTCCCCAATAGCTTTCTACTTCAATCTTCGAAACAGTTCTGTGTCCAGAGTAAATGAAATCCCCATTTTTTTTTTTCCTGTAGGGACCTTTTCTGCATGATTAGGAGAGAGGTATGGCTTGCCCAGCTTCAGAGGGCGTATGTCAGCACTGAAAGGAGTCACATCTCCTGAGCTGAACTGTGAGCGTTCTATGATCTCCTATGAGCGTTCCCAGTGCTCATCTTGTGTTGATGTGGTAAGGAACAGGGAAAATCTATTCTAGACGGGAGCCCAAGAGAAGGTCACTTATTCTTGATTTTGCTGGAGATGATGGTACTCACCAGGCGACGGTCGGACGAGGGAAGGCATCAACCTTTGCAGCGAGTTTCAGTGACTTGTGTCCTGATGTGATCTCGTAGTAAGGCCCTTTCTTATGGGAAACCGTAATGAAAGGTTTGTCTGGAAAGAGAAACCAACAGGAGGAGGAGTAATGGCAGATCTGCCACCGTACAGCGCCCACATCTTTGAATTGCTTTGTGTCTACCCCAAATTCTTTGCAATGCAGATCTGCAGAAGCTGTAGGCAACCAAAAGGAATGACGAGCTGTTACCACAGCTCCCCTGGAAAGCTCAGTCTGTCTCAACTGAAGGAATGTATATTTAAAGCAGAGAATATCCATCTGTGTTACCCCCATAGCAGGGTGTGAAAATGCCTGGGGTATCTCATGTCCGTGGGGATGCCAGGTTTTCCAGGGCATCAGCAACCACACTCACCAGCTTTTTCCAAACAGTTCAGCTCCCGGTTAAGGGAGGTCCTTAACAGGACCCATCATCAGACAGGTCTCCCTCTTGTGCTCTCTAATGTTTCTTTGAAAACATAGTGCTGGCTGCTGACTTGATTAGACATCAGAGATGATGAAGGGTTGTTTTCACTAGTTGGCATTCCTCGTAATGCCATCTGCATATCAACAGATCTAATCATCTGGCATTATTCTTTAAGTTTAACAGTCTTGGTTCCTGGGTGTTCTGCTTGAGCTGCAGGACCTACCGTACACAGTAACGGTGACATTGGCCTCCAGCTGGGTCACGTTGAATGTTTTGCATATGTACAGCCCTCTGTCTTGCATGGTGACGTTTTCGATCGTCAGGCTACTGTCCACTTTATACACCGTGCCACTCTGGTCTATTTTTCTTTTAGGATAAGGGTGCTGGAAGTCAGGGGAAAAAAAAAGGGGTCAAAAAGCAGAGGTCATAAAGCAGATTATTTTGTTCATCCTTTCAAAGTCTGCCAGTAAAGAAAAGCGGTGATTCATATCAAAATTATCATATCTCCCCATCACTGAAATACATAATATAAAAGACAAATCAGCAGGAAAAGCTCTCGTGTGAGGTTTCATTATCAAGTCTAATAAGAGAGAGAAACAGAGCGGAGCCGCGGCGCGTCTCTGCCGCAGCCTGGGCGGGCAGGTAAATAAGGGGACGGATCTCGTCAGCCCCTTTCCAGGACCAAATCCCAGGGATCGCAGCTCAGAACTGCTGGTGGCATCCCGAGGGTCAGAGCTGTGCTTTGGGGTTTTGTCGTGTGGGTTTTTGTTGGTCACAGTCAGAATTCTTCTGTCTTAAAAAACCTCCTACTTTCTAAAAGAAATATATTATGACAGAAATATAATATATTATGACAGCCAAGTGCCAATGCAAATTCCTGTAGGATTTTAGAAAGCATTACTGCTTCTGGTGGGATTTTTGATCCCAGAGTTTTGGCCAAGAAATTTTACATTTGTAATGTTAGAAATCTAAGGAGGGTTCATAGAAAAACAACTCTCTTCCATCATATGGGGTTCAAGAAACAAAATTCAGTAACATCAGATTACTTGCACTTCCATAAATTCTATGTTATATTTTCTGTAGTTTCTTCTCCAAGATAAAATCCGACATTCTTTCTCTAAGTGAACAAAATAAGTCAAAAATATTTAGGAGTCACATTTTACACTTTTTCAGGGGGCTGAGATGGTTCTTTGAAATGTATATTTTGCTGAACTAAAAAGAAAGAAAAGCAATCATTTTAATTCTAAGCATCAAATAGAGCCATGAGCTGTATCTCAGATAAATGAACTGAGTTGGAAAATACCCCTTCTTCCCTCTGTTTTTCCTCAGGAGAACTGAAAGGTTTTAGTACATCAAAGCAAATGCTCAGTCTCTTACATGTTTCTATGTCAAATTTGTCATTTTTGTATGTCATCCCACAGAAAGGCCAGAAAGGCCTACACTCAGAATTTCAATTTCATTATTTGGTGGAGATTTCAGCTGATACAATTGGCTTCTGTTTCGCTTTTTCCTTCTTAATAAATGGTGAGATGGGTGAGCAGACTGACAACTAACAACCTTCGTGGCTGCCTTTGAGACCTGCCACTGTGAGCCAGGACCAACAAACAGGCCAGAAGAAATGAGACTGTTCTTCCAGTAAGAACCATCCACTCCTGGTCTGTCTTTATTTTTGTATTTAGCCTGAGATTCGCAGTTTAATTCGCAGGTTCAGGGTGGTCAGAGAAGTTTTAGGTTCATCCAAACTGAAAATACAATCAATTGTATTGACAAATGGTGGGCTATATTTCAGAATAACTCGTAGTTAGGATTTACTCAACCCCAGGAACAGATTTTTCCTTTGGGTAAGGGGAGATTGTGTGAAAGCAGAATACAGAATTTTCTTCAACTCACTCTCCCGTTAGGACACGTCCAGATGAGCTCAATGCGCCCGTTGATGAAGGTTTCTGCTCTGCATTCCAAAGTGAGAGTTTCTCCGACCAGCAGTTTTTTGGGAGTTGCTTTCAGAGCCAGGTTCTGTACTCTGTCCTCTGAAATTAAAAAAAAGCACAGGTATCACCCTGCAGCACTCACTACCTCAGTGACGTTTAGGATGGAAACCATACTCCATTTGCCTCTCCAACAGCTCCTTCCACAGCTCTTTTCGCAGCTTCCAAACGCCTTCTGCTGTCATTTTGATGGAAATTGTAGGAAATGCCCCCAAAACAACAACGTTAGGTCAGTTGTATAAAGGCCTGAATGTCAGCAGTCAAACTAACTGATCACACCTGGACAATGTAATTTATAAATTACTTTTCTTGCATTTGCCACGTTTGGCTCCAACCCTCACTCATCAGCTCCACAGCCATTCTCAGAAACTAAGTTTTCAAAGGTGACTGATCTTTAAAGTTCCTCAAAATCTGCACATCTGCGAGAGGATGAATTTCTGTAGAACATGAAACCAGTTTCTCCTGCCCTCCGATGACCACTTACCCTTCCTTTCTTTTCCTTTCTGAATTTGGGATCCCCAAATCTTGGTCTTATATATTTATTGATGCCTTATCCAATGCCTTATTGGAGCTGATATTGATACATCAGCTCCAAAATAAACCTGCATCATATTTACGGTGCCTGGCGCCAAATGCTGTGCGGTAACACATCCTAGAGTCAGGTCTTGCCTGTGTCCTTTTGGGGTGGAGAGGGATGACCTCATGGGTTTCTTAGCCTTGCATTCATGATTCTAGTAAAAAATAATTACTCCAACAATGAAGAAAAAGAGAGGGAGATTTACTTGGTTACTTGGCTGCCATACAAATTTACAAGCCTGTTGTTTAAAGCTGAGGGCTAATTGTATAGAAGGATGCTGTGATCTAATGGGAATGAAGTCACAGTAAATTTTCCTCTGTCAAAAATATGATATATGAGGAAAAAAAGAACATACATTGAAAACAAAGGAAAAATAAACTCCCAGCGCTCAAAAATTTAATGTTTAGTTACTTAAAATTCAGATTTTAATTCTGGACTGAAGCTCAGCTGTAAATACAAGGGAAAGGGTGTATAGAAAATCACCAGGAGAAACTATATTAAAAAGCAAAGATTTGAATTAACTGTTTAATGAGATTTTTATACCCTGATGTTGTGTGTAGAATGACCAGAAGCAAAAAGAAAGCTGCTGTTTGGTTTATCCCAAACCAGCAGTTGTTTTAATGTAAATACAGCTCAATCCAAGCAAACAAAGCTGTGGAGGGGTTTGAATAAAATAATACTCCTACTTTGTAACACCTCAACACTTGGTAAATTTTCAAAACCAGGAATGGACCAAACCCAAGTTCTATTGAACAGGAAAAAAAAAAAGGAGAAGAACAGGTTTGTGTTTTAGAGTTCCGGCTTGGACTTGCTATGGATACATGGCAATTAGAGAGATCCAATATAATTGAGGCCAACCAAGAAATAACAGCGAGGGGTTGGTCATTCCTCGGCGCAGAGCGGTCACTCACCCAGTCTCTGTGCCAGGTAATAGGAGGTGAACACGCTTCCGTTGACATTTACGGTGCACGTGAGTATTCCCGAGTAAACGAAGGAATGAGAGGGGATGACAAAGCCTCTTCTTGGGTCCCAATCCATCCTCTTGAAGTTCATCTCTACAAAATGAGGGTACTGAAAAAGAAGAGACAGATCGGAGGCTCGTGAGACATTCCCTTTCTCCCCCAGACCACAAAGGGGACCAGCCAAGGCTGTTCTGTCAGAGGCAGGGCAGGTATTTGGCCTTTCAGAGAGGTTGGTGGTCTCATTCCACACATAGCTTAAGCAACATCAGCATAAGCAAATAGAAAAGCCCTCCCTAAGGTATGACTCTCTTTGAAATCCAAAACGTGGACATCATAACTTGGGCTTTTGTTTCAGACCTCTCAGATGTTAGACAAGATACCACGCTACCCATTGTAGGTCCCATTTCTCTCATCTCTTTGCTGGAAATAATTATGCCTATCTTACATGAATTTTGTAGGGTAATCTTTTTGGAAGTGTTTAAGAACAAACTCTGCTTCTTCTAAAGCAACGTGCAGCTACTGTGTGTTTCTCTGGGATCTCACAGCACTTAAAAAATAAGTGTGAAGTTAGACCCCCCAAAATCAGAATTATTCAGGTCACCATCTCACCTGATGACAGTCACCTCTACGCTCTGGTCTGTGGCTTATCATCCAGTTCTCTCCGTGTCACAGAAAGGGATGAGACACTGTCAAAGCAGCCTGTTGATTTGCACTGGGGACTGGGCAGCGTGGGTGACTTAGATGGTAAATCTTAGGACGGCAGAAATAAGGGGACTTAGCAACTGAGAAATTTCTGGTCCTAAATTCATAAATGCTTTTAATGTTCTGAGATTCTTGAAAAAAGCCAGGATCTGAGGAAGAAGTGAGGATAGGACAGGCAGATGTGGAAAATAAAGTAGAGCAAAAATGAATTTAATAAGAATGAGCCCTCTGTATACCCTTGGACAGCAACCAATGTCAAGCCGGTTAGCTTTTGTTGGTGGGAATAATTAGTTGTTTATTATTATTATTAACACACAGGGAAATCCTCTACTTGCCAGAGAAAATGCAATTTACTTTCCAATCATTTTGAAAACCCTGGATCGTGATATGGAAAAGAAATATGTGAAATGAAATGCAGACAAGTAGCTGAGGGGTGTGTAAAAGAGCAGATGGCTGAGCTTCACCCCGTCCCTCCTGTTTGCAGGGAGGTGAGTGGGAGGTGAATGGCTGGAGGTCTGACTTTTCCAGCAGGACACAGGGAGGCTTTTCGGGACTGAGGGTGCGCTGCTGAACAGGTTGGGCTGAAAAATGAAGGGTTTGGGGAAAGCTCAGTGTGCCTACGGTTACAACAGGATGACTAATTTTATTTACACAGTGCTTCTCCGTCCTTCTTATCTCATACCGGCTTCTCAAAGATGAGATAAATTAATATCTTCCTTTTCAGAGCTACCTTGTTTTAGCTTTTGAAGCAAATGAAGGGGAGAGCTGCACTGAGGACCGCAAGTGGGAATTTCCTCCATGATGTAATAGTTTTGGTCTTATTCTTGTTGTCACACAGCACGCAATTTATTTTTCTGTCTCCAAACAAACAGTGCTCTTGTCTGACAGTGGGCTTTAAATAGGGTTCTGTTTAAATAATACTCCTGTTCCGCCGAAATTTCAGCTCCAGGCTCTGAGAGCGGATGCTCGTACCTCTTGTGAATACACAATTGGTGGGGTTGGCATTGGTTTAGGTCGCTTGTTGTTACGTATTTGGCACAAATCAAAACCCAAGGGGTTATGGCCGTGGGGCAGCGGCTGGTGATGTCGCTGTGGGGAAACGGGCACAGCCAGACAGGACCACGGTTCTCTTCTGACGGTGGTAGGAAGCATGGATTTCATGTAAATACTCTTGAAGTAATCAAACTGTGGTGTCTCTGCTCAGGACCCTTAGGAAAATTCAGGAAAATTACAGAAGGAGATCTGAGACCTGAGGCTTAATCATGCTTTAGCAGCCCTGAAGGTCAAAGCTGTAAGTGGCAAATGCACACTGAACCAGATCAGGGACTAAACAGATCTGACAAGACTGAAAATACTTTTTTTTCCCCCCAGAATTAAGATCATGTTAAGCAAAGTTAAAAGTTTGAATTGTGTGTCTTAGCATGGGTTTATTAATAGCAAAGATGATACGTAGAGTTAGCTATGGGTATGTTTAGTATTAGCAAGAGGCATCTTACCCCATTCATATTCAAAGGCCAGAGAGTGCAATGATTTTAAAGTATAATGGTAACATAAGGAACTTAATTTACAGTGGAAAAAAGTACATTTTCTTCAAGAATAATAAAATGTGATAAAGCTGAACTTCATGGTTTGGCAGCTCTGCTCTCTGATGGATAGGGGAAGGGGAAAGAAAAAATAACCCTACTCAGGAGGCCCTTTTCAACACTCCACAGATTTTAAACATCTTCATAAAATATTCAAATATATATATTTAAACAATCAAACAAAAAGCGTCAATGCTGCTCGGAGGAAATCACAGTGGCTTCCCTCCCTTTGAAGTGCGTTGTCCATTGGAGATTAAATTTGGAAGAAGAGGATGTTCTAATTTCGTCCGATCGCCTTGTTCACCTCTCCTCCTCCGTCCTTACCTCCACCCCTCTCCCGCCCCGCTTCCTCTTCGCACGGGAAGCCGCCACCTCGGCTCCGCACGGCGCTAGGAAATTCCCCGACGGGGCAAAACAAGCGGTGACTTCCCATAGATGGGGCTGGTGGCCCCCGAAGCCACCACACGCCTCCCAAAGAGCATCCCGGGGAGCAGCTCCCAGCTCCCAGCCTCGGGAGGGTTTCTTTGGGGAGCGGTACCCAACATCCACATCCCTGCAGTCCAGCCCAAAGGGGAAAAATCATTTTGGGGAACAATTTTCTTTGTAATTCAAAAGGGAATTTTCAGTGGAGATTTCATTCCAACAAAGTAAAGGACTTCAGCTTGTGTTTGAAGAAATTACCGGCAGAGAATTCAACTGGCAAAGCAGGGAGAGTGAGGCTGCCTATAAATAAGGGGGGATAAATGTGGAGATCTGCTTGGTCGAGGTTCCAAGGCCACCTTTAGGCTCGTGGGACTGTGCCGAAGTCAGCAGCAGTCCTCCAGCAATGAATTTGGTTGGAGCAGGCTAAAATAAGTTGGGGATGTTTCATTTTGATAGCCAAAGAGGAGAAGGTGATAAGAGTTATCCAGACTGAAGTGATAAGCTGTTACTGGAGAGGAGCCTTATTCCCCTTCCCTTTTCATCCCTCCTGACAAAATTTAAAAATAGAGATCTGCTAAAGCAACGAGGCTGGTCCTGTCCCTCTGCACGTCTACTGGAAATCTGCCATTGGTCTCAGCAGGAGCCCCAGCACTGTCTCAGGCCACCGTGATGACCGCTGTGTCCCTGGAGAAGGAAACATCTAACAACTAAGACATCGAACCCCGCAGAGGAGCCGAGGTCCTCAGAGCCCTCAGCACCAGCCCATCTGGAGGTGCTCTGCTCTCACGCCGTGTCCAGCAGAATAACCTCACCTCTCCCAGCCCCTCCAGAAGAGGGGCAGAGGATGAGCTCTGGTTCCCAGTAGGACATCTCGAGCAGTCAGCCCAGCTCAGGGACGGAAGGACACGTAAACTATTAGGTGAGCGGTAGGATTGGAGCCAGGAGACCCATGTTCTGTTCCTCACCCTGCGATAGGCTTCTCTACAGAGCAATTCTAAAGCCCTTTAAATGAGCGACTAGATCTCTGTCGACTGAGGAAGCCCCAGACCTTAAATTTCCATTTTTATTATGCTAAATGGCCTTGGCCTCCGCAGACCATTCCGTAAACTTGGCATTCAGATGTAACTGCTGCCGAAGGGATGGATGATGCAGCCATTTATTCCCAAGGCTGAAACTTGGTTTAAATTTATGAAATCGAGCAAAAAGGGGCAACTGTTCTGAGGAGGTTCAAGGTATAAAAGAAAGAAGCTTTCATGAGGATAGCTAATAGCCAGGTGTTATATAAAGAATTTTGGAGAAAAATAGTGTCTTGCCATCTATCTTGGCCAATTTATGGAGGAATAAAAAAACACAAGATGAGAAAAATATGTTTTAAACTCAGCCTAATCCCCCAAACACCCCTGTGCTCAGTTCAGTAGTGATACACTGCGGGAGCAGGACTGTGCTCTTGGATTGTCTGTGGGTTTGCTTTTTTTTCCTGAAATTTAGCTACATCCATGCCTTTTATTTTGTGCTTTTACCCATTGTGCTGACAGCCCAGACCTCTGAATTGATTGAGTTTCTCTGGAACAGGCACTTACCTGGGTAAGCTTAGGTTTGATATCTGGCGAGGTGACCCGGCAAGGGACAACAACCGTTTTCTTAGCGACTAAAATGTAGATTATTTCGGGATGTTCTGGGTGAATCTCCACAAATGGATTTTTGTAGTCTGCAGGGAAAAGAACATTGATTTTAAAAACTCCCCCTTTACTGGTCAACCACCAGAGGGGCACCGTAATCCCAGTGGGATTACAGGCTCACTGTGGTGTGTGATGAGACAGCCAGTGACATCTTGCTTTGGAAATGCCAGTGTCATCTCGGGATTATTGCCAAGGACCAAGTGTTAAAACAGGAGCTTCTTGATACCAAACTGTTCACAAATCTGGATCAAATTTTGGACTAATTGTTTGGACTGAAAAAAACGGGAACATTGAATTTAAAAATATTTGTGCTGGTATTTTTAGAGGGAATTTCAAAATAGCACTGTTTTTTAAAAAAAGTAACATAAATCAAAAGAAGTCGGCTAAGCAGAAGTTAAATAATCCTAAAATATCAGAAAATACTGAATTATGCAATGATTGAAACATCTTAGTCAAGCAGAATACAATTTCTCAAAAGTATTTCCTGTTCAGGGGAAAGAGAAAATATTATTTAACCCCATTCTCCTGCATCATCTCTCCCTACCCCAGGCTGACCTCTACCAAATTCACGGATTCACAACAGACCCAAAAATGAACTAACTTTTTCAGCTGTAAATAGTACAGATACTCACCATGGTGGTACTAAACTACCGAGGAACACCTAAATGGGAAGCATGAATTTATGGTATATAGAACGGAAGTTATATTTCATTCCTAATTGATTTTTGATGGGCAGCCTGCACCTGAATTGCCATGTGTCCAGCCAGTTGATAGAGTTACGCTATCCCAGATCATAAGCTACAATCAGAATTGGAAGCCAAAATATATATCTCCCCTTCTACCATCAGTATTTGAAATCTAGAGGGTGTTTTAAAATCACTGTGCAATTAACAACAGCACCAGGCAGTTTCTGGGTTATAAAGGGCTGGAAAAGGAGAGGATGGCTTGAGCTGCAATTGATTGGTGATCTCTGGTAGATGGCAGGTCTCATGGGCATTATCCTCTCTCTGCTTCAAAAAAATAGAGAAAAAGGGTTTGTATTTTATGGGTCTTTCTCTTTCCTACAAAATGAGGTTTCCTAGAACCCTGAGCAGTAAGAGTTGGCCGTCATTTGTGTTATCTCAGAGATTTATCTGGTTTATAGCCACAGCCTAAAGAGAGTTCTCTGTCTACCCCAGGCCTCCTTTCCTCCCTGGCTCAGGCTGCAATATGGGAATATTGAAACTGGAATATTGGAACTGGAATATTGAAACAGGGTGAGATATCCGTGCGAGTCAATGGAGCAGCTCCTGAAGTGAGGATGCTAATGTGGCAGCTAATTGCAGGGTTAAACTACTACAGTTTTGACACAAGAGGTTAAACCTGGGTTTAGGGCTACACTTTGGCCACCAGGGGAAAGTGACCCTGGAAGGAAAGGCAAAGGCAGGTGAAGGTCAAGGTCAAGCACTCCCTAAATAACCCTGGCTATGTCAGTGAGGGCAGAGAGGCTTTTTTTCCTCCTCAACTATGGAATTCTGTGCAAAAGGAAAAATAACATCACCAGCCCCATAAGCAGGAGTGAGCCAACCCCACGTGTGTTGGGACGGAGAGGCTACGAGCACCGGCACTTTCCAGGCAGCTGAGCCGGTCACTTAACGGATAAGCAAGTAGAAAGTGGCTCAGCTCTGGATCTTAACGAAATGACAAAGAATAAATACTGACTGGGGAGCTAATCAACTGCCAGCTGATAACTTCGTTATGGTCTGCAAGGAAAAAAAACCTGAATCCTTCATGAAACTCCTAAGTAAGTTCAGGCTGACTGGCACGGAAAAATGATCTGCTGGAACGTGGGGAGCGTCACTACGGGCATTACAAACACTTTCACCACCTCAAGTTAATCAGCAATCAGTTAACTCCTTGTAAAAAAGTCTCTTGGAGACAGAACTTCTTGAAACAAAAGGGACAGGGTCAGTGTTCATTAAAAATGATAACTGCAGCCTCAAGGACGATCTCCAATTCCAGATGGAGTAAATCAATCGCACTCAGCTCTTGCAACTGGGAGAGCTGTGGCATGGGAAATGCAGGTGCTGGCCTGCAATACCAGCCTTGGACACTCTCTGCAGTTACCAGCACTGGGATCCCAGGGGAAAAATCCTCAGCAAAGGAACCCCTTCATGAAAAGAGGGTATTTCCCTGTAGAGAGAAGAGAATATTCCCCTGCACATCGGTTCCCTCCGAGTTAGGAAGGTAACGTGCCCTATCAATCTTAACCATAAGGAAACACCTAACAATTCCCATAAGATAATTAAAAAGAATAATCTACTGTGGGCTGCAAAGCTCATTATATGTGAAGAAAGACAAGAGCTGTAGCCCTTTAGGGACTTATCAGCTGTGGCACCAGCTCAGCGGCGAGAGAAGAGCCCCTTCCCCTGGGTCTCAGCCGGGCTGGCCGGCTCTCCCGGACACTGGAATTTTGCAGGAAGCTGCAGCCCGGCCGGGGTGTTGGTGTTTATCCAGCGGGGTTCGAGAGGGAACACAAACAGCAAGGCGAAGGAAGCGGAGGCAGCAGGAGCGCGGAGGGGAAGGCAGCCTGCGGGCCGGCCACGGGGACGGAGAATCAAAGAGGCCACACACCAAAGGGACTCAAAGGTCAAGTGCCTACAAGAACATTGTTTACCTTCGGGCAGCGAAGCCCTTCATGTTTAAATTCTTCTTCTGTCCGGTTGGGGATGAATTGCTGCTTGAGATGAGCTCGGGGAGGGTCGCTTTGAGCTCAGGGGGTGAGAGCAGCTGCCTGGGGAAGGTGCACTTCTCCCCTCGCGCCTCCGCGGTGACAGCGTGAGAGCACAGGTAGGGCACTCCGTCACCTTGCTGTGACATCTGCTCCTTTGTTTAGCGTTATCTGTAATATAGTGACTGTCTACCAGGAGGTGGGGGCACTCTGTGATTATCTCATGCTCACTTGCCAGGTGAATCCCGCTCTCCAGAAGGTTCCCGGCCCCTTCCTGCTGCTGAAGCTGAGGGATTTGGAAGCCCTCTGCGTTGCACCCCGGGAACTCGGTGTGTTGTAGGCTCTCTCCTAAAGCTCTTTGCTTCTCAGCACCGTGTCACCTGCCTGCCTGTTCAAAATGTCCTCCTTAGACACACACAGAGGATTTTGTAGAGGATTTTGGGTGCTTTTCATTTCTGTTCCTGTTTCATACACCGTGAGGGCAATTTGTCTCATGATATTTGTATCATATCTAAAGGCTTGGAGTTAAAATCACCTCTCCCTTCAGATAGTATCCATCAGCCCACAGAGATAATAAGCACTAAATGGCCGTTGAGGACAGTCATCCGTGGCTGTTATGTCTCTGAAAGTCCTGAATGTTCTCATTTTGCTTCTCACTTTCTTACTGCTAAAGATAATTCTCTCACCCTCACTATTTATTTTCTTCATTCAGTCGTACCTTAGCTGGGAAGCCTGGGTAGAGTTTCACAGGTTCTTTAAGTTCATGCTTTGACATAATCCCCATGAATTTTGTCTTCATTAAGGTCAAAAACACTTCGAGAAGGTTTATAATCTGTTCTTTATGTTAATAGGATCATTAGCAGTTAAGTGACACTTTGGTCAGGGTATTTTGGAAAGCTTTACAAGGAAATTGCCCAGTCTGCTCTGTTCCTCCTGGTAACCCATCAAAGCTGCTCCTCAGTACAGGAGTAACTTCTATAAAGTCACTTGTTTTGAAACTGGGTCTTTGAAAATAAAGGATTTTTCAGTTTGGCAGGCCAATGAAAAGAATTAGTGTTGGAATGTTTAGATTAAACAAAAAGCAGAATATTTTATCTTTAGGCAAAACAAAAGTGACTGCAAAACCCCCAGAAACCATTCTGAGTCAACATGAAGCATTCTGTTTTGGTCAAATGAAATACATTCTTCCCCTGGAGATTACTGTTAGAAACACGGCAATACTTGTAGAGAAAAATATTACTTTAAAAAGTGTTACTTCAAGAATTATGGAAGCAAAATGCTTCTCATTGCCAAACAAATGAAAGACAACATGGAAAGATTTATTAAAAAAAACCCAAACAAACAAAACCAAAAACCCCAAGTTGCCATACTTTGGCTGAAATGATGTTTCAAGCTTCAGAAGAAATAAGAAATTCTGACTCCCCACTTGCGGCAGGCATGGACTTTGCAGAAAACATTGACCAGTTTACCTGAAGTCCCATCATTAAGAACAGGTCTCCTACATTAGCTGCCCCCAGGCCGTGGGTAGGGTTCAGCCATTAGCAATTACTGAGTGGAGAAGAAGCAAGAAAGAAGAAGTGGGGGAACTGTGTGCGATTTTGGCTGTCAGACTTCTGTTTAGAAATTCTTTATCCATGAGGAGGAGGGGGTCGTTACCTCTTCCTGCCGGGATGTCAAGTGCTGTCACTGGTGTAGAGCCAGGAACTTGCACTGTTCACTCACCATCGTATCTTACGAGGCTCCTCCACTTAAAAGAGACCCTTTAGGATACGATTCAAAGATACTGAATGTCTTGACTCAGAATGGAAAGCATCTTACTTTTCCCTTGGATCCAGCCCTTAGTGCTTGAGGGACAGCAGAGGGGGTCCTGCACGGTGACACAGCCTGTATTCCCACGTCATGTGGCCCCACACACTGTTAACTGGGATACGGTGCCAAACCCTTCCACCCATCAGTGGGAGAGAGCCAGCTTATCTGCTGAGCTCCACGCTGAGCAGACAGGACAGCATTTGCCTATCTCAGCTCGCCGAGTGTCTGGCAGCAAGTGGAGCTGTCTCCAGCGTGAAAGGAAAGAGGAAATGCAGCTCCAGCTCTGTTCTCACCGGTTATATCTTCTGGAAAGCAAGCCAAAGCCCAAGTCAGGGCTGTCACCCTGGACCTGCATTTCTGCTTCTCACATTCAGATTATCTCTGTGAACTGTCAAGAGAATTAAGGAGGCAGAAATCGTCTTCAAAGAACATCGGAACCCAAATATGATCTCATGTGAGGGGTGCTTTCATGCACTCCCATCCTCTTTAGATTTCTCTCAGTGGGGAAGGGATGAAGGAGATGGGGCTTCTCGGCCCTGGGCTGTACCGTTTGATAAAGCAGAGGCTGTGGTTGATGGTAGACTCTACTCCGGTACGTTTCTTGTTCCACCTCTCCTCGTTTGCAATAGCAAGGGATTGCTCAGCCCCTTCCCTGCCGCTGGAGCCACCAAGCAGTGAAGATTCCTGTTCTGACAGGACAAGCTGCTTGGATGCATCCCCCTTTTTCCTTCAGAATGGGTTTAACAGGACTTGTGCTCCCATATAAAAGTCTATCTTGCTTCACCTTTGCTTTCCAGTTCTTGTGCTCTGGGGTCGTGGCAGGACTGCACTGTGGCTCGTGCCTGCAGTACTACCAGCTTCATGGCGCCCATCTGAACCTTAAAAGGAGCCAGAACTCAACTTTTCTGCAGGGGCATCTTGTAGTTACACTGAGTTTCTGTGAACATCAGTGCTGAAAAACAAATGTGTGGAAACAAATTACTCCCTCAATCCTGCCATCTTCCGAACTCCCAGTAGCTCCGAGAGGGTGAAACACCAGCAGCTGAATTGTTCTGGGTGGGAAGGCACTGTTGAAGTGTCCACCAGTCTACATGTTCCAAGAGTGAACCACATTTGGAACAAACAGGAACTGGTGATTCTGCCCCAGTGTACTGGGACCCTTGTGGCAGCCAACACTGAGGTATTGGACTCACATCATTTCCTGCCAATTATAGTAGCAGAGAAGGTGGGACTTATGTTTTTCTGAAGTGGTTATATGGGAACCAGCCCTATCAGGGCCATAATTATTTCAAGAAACAGAATAACAGCCCTGATTTGCATAAATAGCAATAGATGCTGTCCGTTGCTGGCCTGCTCGCCCCGTGCCTGCGAGGAGGAGGTTGCCTCCAGCAGAGCAGTGCTCTGGGGGTGCGTGGACAGGAATCAGAGCACAGCTTGGAAAATTGGATGAACTTTCCTTAGACACTATTTGGCAAGATGTGGCCAGTCCCAGTTCCCACAGTAATAATGTCAGACGAGCTGCTGATGGAGGGAAGCAAAACAGAATTGAGCTCACGCTCCTTCCTGCTGATGCCTTGAGTGGTACAAAAAGGTGTAGCAAATCCCTGACTGCTACAGAGAGCTAAGGGCTGCAAGGGAAATCACTGCAAAAGCTGAGGCAGCGTTTCAGCTGGTACAGAGAGCTCTTCCAGCTGATGCCCTGGGGACTGTCTTACTTTGAGACAGTTGCTTTGCTGACAGTATCGGTATTTCAGATAGCTGAGAGCTGCAAGGCCCGACTTCTGTCTGGGCTGGGGTCTGGGGGAGCCCTTTGGGAAGATGGAGAGAATCTTTGCTTGATTTGTCTTTTTTTTTCCGCCTTCTCTAAGCCATGTTAGATTTTATCTGTGCCCTAGGAAACATTGTAGAGAGGGCTCGCTGTATTTTAACACAAAATAGACAGCCTGCCCTTTCCTTGGGCACAGGGATCTCAAAGGTTGAAATAAAGGAGCGTGTTCCTCATGGGGAAGTATCCATCAGGTTGGGAAGGGTCATTGCAGGAGACAGAAGCAAATGACATTGGCTACCTGGCTTTGGCAGCATTTCCAGTGGAAATGCCATCCACATGAGACTTTCTGGCGTGGGCACCTACGTGAGCAGCTGCTTTGCAGGGGACACTTGTCTTTGGCGCGTCTGGTCCAGAGCTGGCTCAGCAGAGAGAGGAGATGCTGTGGGCAGAGGGTGGGCTTCCCCCGTTCACCCTCTTCTCTGACAGCAGCCACCAGAGAGTTACTTGGCTGCTCTTGTGTTCATCCAGACGCTGTGTGTCACGGCAGAGGTTATCCCTCGAGTCTCAGTGAAGCTGAACGACGCAGTTAAAAAACACCCAACTATTTGTGTTCCAGCCCTGAGCTACGTTGTGTTTTCAACAAGGAGACGGGCAACGGGAGAAGGGGGTTGTCTCTCTCTTTAATTACGATCTTTGGGACTTGCAGCTGCAGCGGGAAGCTGAAAAGGCCTCGGGAACAATTATTTAGGATTAAGAGCCTGAGTTCTCCCTCCCTCCAGACTGTCAGGGTGCAGCTGAGGCATGGCCACTGACCCTGCCGCCTGCGGGTCCCTTATGATCTGACTGATGTGCCGGGGTCACGGCTCAATTGCACCGGGGGGGGGAGAGCTGCTGGATGCCAGATTCTGACAGAGCTCAGAAACTCCACCGGGGAGGCTGTAAAAACAGAAGCGAGCACAGGAAATAATAGCCAATAAGCAGGGCTTCCGATACAATCATGTTCTCATTTCGGTGTCAAGCAGCAGGCCAGGAACGAAGGGAAAAAATACCATTCCCCTTCCTTTTTTGGCAATAATGGCTTGTAACCTCAGAGGAATCTCCAGCCTTTGGGGTCTGGCTCAATATTTTCTCACTCCACCTGGCTCAGTCTCATAAACACTCTGTTGAGCACTTGCTTTCTCCACAAAACGTCCAGAGAGATGACTTTTGGACCTCACCCTTCTCTGGCACTCACTGGGAACTGTGAGTTTCTTCACTGGGAGCCAACCGATGGGTTTTTCAGTGATGCCCAGACACTGTTGGGCCAATTACCTTAAAAAGGCATGTTTAAATATTGAAGAAATTCTAGGTAGGCTCTGAATACCTTGCTTAACTCCACAATTCGTAGAGCCCTCACCGAAGAACAGCGTTCTTGCCCCCGAACCAGCCTGCTGGCTTTTAACAAGCATACACAGGAACTGAATGGGAGGAAGAGCCTGCCCTGAGGACAGCATCCACACTGGGGTATAAATAGCTTCATTTCACTGGGGCCAAGCAGCTTCCTCAGACTGGGAGGCCGGATCCCAGTCTATGAACTCGCAAGTTTATACACCGAACTGGTGTGGCAGAGCTGGGCTTTGGGGTGGATGAGCAAGTGGCCCAGCAGGACATGGACCAGCGGGGTCCCCACTGATTTGCCTTTCTCTCTCCTTCACCCATGGAGTGCATAGTTCAAAGTGGTTCATTTTCTACCCACTTTTCCTTCAGTGACTTTTAAAGCACAGGAGTCTGAGTAAGAGCTTTTAGAGCAGGGAGGGCGTCTGACACAATTAGATTGTCTCTGAGAGAGGACAATCTCGGAGGGTGATTTAGAGAAAACACCCATCCAGAGCTGTTTTTCAGGGGAGTCTTGGCACAGCAGACTCAGGCAAGCAGGAGGACATCCTGCAATTTTTTTTTAGATTAGTGCTGTTCCAAGTGCATCGCCGGTAAGCGTTCCATAACTAGAGATATTTTTCTTAGGGAAAACACTCAGGAGGTCCCAAAAGATCCATAAGATTTCCTGCACGTGCTCCAGCCATAGAGTAATGAAGGCCTGGGTAGGCAGCCAGGGCACTGAATCAGGACAGAGAATGGGGTTTTCAGTGCACTATTTCCTGAAGCGTAGGCATTGGGCTGGGTTAACAATATGAGATGTGGGGCATCTGAGCAGTGTGTAATGAGAAAAGGAAACAGCTCAGCACAAGAACTAGGGTGGATAAAGCAACCAGAGCTTAAAGTAACAAGAAAAAATCAGAAAAAGGAAATAGAAAGGGAGGAAAAAAAAATGATTGCAGGAACTAACAAGTAACACCAAAAAGCTACTTTCCGATAAGGGGAAGACTTGCTGGGAAAGCAGGATAAGGGTAAAGAGGGACTATTTTCAAGAGACATAAAGGGACAGGGAAATGTCATCCATGTGAATCAAACAGGTGTGTTCACCTACTAGTGCAGAAGTTGAATTTAACTGAGTGGGTGTATCCCAGTACCCTTGGGGTCGACATTGTGCCCCGGGATGGTTTCACCATCGTTAGCAACACCACGAGACCATCAGAGCTGCCCAGCAAGTACATGGGTTTTCTGTGTCGGTTTGCTGAGCTATTCAAATAATATCAGACAGACCCATTGTCTCCCTAGCATGTGTTTTAGTAAAAGGATTCAAAGAATCATATTTTAGCATTTGCAAGAAAAATGAAATTAATTCATTTTCCTAAGTTTGTGGGGAACTGAACAATGAGCCTCTTCAGCACCAAAGCAGTTCATGGCATCCCTTATTCAAGACACTAAAAGTCAGCTCCTTTATCCGACTACTCCCCATCTCAGCTTGGAATATCCAAGATGATTCAGTGGTTTAGTAAGGAATTTGTCAACTAGGTTTGAAAAAAAATCAGCATTTTGGGGGAATATTCTTCTAACAAAAATTTGTATTATAGAAATGGTTGTTCAGGATGTTTCATACAGTTAATCATAGAGGACCACACTCCTCCGAAGTTTCTGCTTGAATCTATTATTGGATCTGAACTCAGTGATTCTGACACATGGAGGAGAGGTAGCTCAATGAGGACAAAAATGAGCAATGGGCCATTTTTTTTTTACAGTTAAATATGTATAATGCAGTCATCCCGCTTTGCTAAGTGTGTGTCACAGATGTGAAGGACAAAGCAGTATATAAATGTGTAGGAGAAAGAATTACAAAGAAAGTTGTCGGGGAGTTTTGTGCCCGGGGAGGAAAGAAAGAAAAGACTTGGGCATTCGGGATGAATCTTAAGCAAAGCACTGTGATAGCAAAACCCTGTAGGATAAGAGAATTTAGTCTTAAAAGGAAAAAGAAAAAAGAAAAGATGTTTAAAGCAATCAGTGTATCAGTTATTTGAAACACAAAACTAGATGGGAGAAGTCCCAAAATTGAACAAGATGGGTAATTTCTGGTTGTCACATTTGGGTCTCTGTGAATTCAAGTGGCATGAAAATACAAATACATCCTCCCTCTTCAAAATGTCAAAGCTGGTGCTTCCTCCAGCACCGGGCCAGTGGGGAGGTGGGATTTGTGAAAACATCTGAACTGGGTTGCTTGTTCTACCTAGCATAGATCCCGTAAAAGGTCGTAACAACAAAGTAAAGTGAAATTCTTACCTTTAACAAACACATAAATCCTAGCCATGAGATCCTCATTAGATGGGGAGTCATCACGGATGCAGGTGAAGTAACCGGTGTCATTAGCTATGACTTTCCTGAGGACCAGCATGCTGCAGCTCTGCCTCGTGTTATTGCGGCAGTTACTGATGTGCACCCGGGGGTCTTTCTTCTGGTTCTCCCTCAAAAGCCAGCTCACAGATGTTGCTCCCCTGTCAATGCAACCCACCAAAATTAGAGTCATGGCTTCAGACAAAGTTTAGTTTTTATTTTAACACACTTTCTGAGTATGAGTTTGTTTTTATAACACTATATTTTAGCCACTTCAAACATTAGAAAGCACCTGTCAAAATTATGTGTTTCTTCCAAGTTGAGGACTTTGCATATTTTAACAGCTACATTACCTTGTATTTTCTTATATTAGGGCTTCGTGAAGGGAGGAGAACATTTATGCATCACCTTTCTAGCTTAATCAGCAGTGCCTCAATCTTGATTTTTGTGAAGGGTCTGGAACTAATCAGATTACAAATCTTAGAGTATCTGCTCAAGACACTTTTTTTTTTCAATTCACCCTGTCATGACAGGCAGAACAGAAAGCTGGCAGACCATGCACCATGACCCACCTGACCCGTTCGTTTTCTTATCTCTGATCACAGCTAATGTCAAATGCAATGCTATGTGCTTCTCCACGAAAAAGTAAGGCCTTTTAATAAGCTGTTGCAGGACTCAGAGAGAGCTCTAGGTTAGCTCAGTAACAGGCACTGGTTGCACTAGTCCTATTGTGTTGGAAACATCAGGCCACACCATGGGAGCAGGAGCTCCTGGAGCTCTCTTCATAGATTCATAGAATGATAGAATGGTTTGGGTTGGAAGGGACCTTAAAGACCATCCAGGGATGGTCTTGAACCCTTCCAGGGATGGGGCAGCCACAGCTTCTCCAGGAAACCTGTTTCAGTTTCTCACCACCCTCGCAGCAAAGAATTTCTTCCTGATACCTAATCTGATATCTAATATCTATCAAATATCTTTTGCTTGGGGGCTCTCACGATGTACTAGTACGTGCTCTACGTGCCTAGGAGGTGAAGATTGTGACTGGTTTTTGGTGGTCAATATGGAAACTGGTGGGGTATGTGGGTAATCGTGGGTTTTTTCTGGAAAGAAGTTAGCGTCCGAGGGAGGCAGTTCTGTTGGTCTGTCTTTGCAGAGAGAAGCCACTCTTCCAAAGGACAGGGGGTTAACTCACCCCTTCTCACTCAACGAATTCCCATTGACCCAATGGCATTTGCTGGGCTGAGGAAGGAGTAAGAACCTGTGGATTTCCCCGGCTGAGTGTTGGCAGGGAGAAATCCGGTCTAGACACACCGACTCGGTATGGAGATCTAACACCAAACGTATCTAACAAGCGAGCTGTGTGAAGTTTCCAGTTAACTAATAACTGGAACTACTCTTTCTGTGCCAGGGGCTTTGTTGTGGTCAGTAGGTGTGTTAAGGGAACGCATTTGCCAGCAAATTCAGTGACACTTAAACAAACATCCTCTTGGCCCCCGCTTCTGCCCGTCCTTTTGTCGCCTTCCTGAAGATGATGTGGACACGGGGCTGAACTCTTGAGGTTATTCCCAGCACATCGCTGAAGGAGAGCGCTGGGAAAAGTGTGAATATCCTCTCTGGTGAACAGCCTCACCCCTCAGTTGACTTGGACAGCCCCACCTCATCCATCATACCAGCTTTCCGTCCTTCAGAGCACTGGATTCTTTTGTGACGCAGAGATCCCTACCCAGTGCTCCTTCCCCACCTTCCTAACGTCATTTCTGACGCAATGACCACCTCTGTCAAGAAATGGGACTCCTGGCCTGGAATATGGAACGATGCCACTTCATATTCAGTCACTCAACTCCCAGCAGGTTGTCATGTTCCTGCTCCTCTACTGTCATCCCGTTTGGTGTCCACCAGGACTGGAAAACTGCAACCATGGCTCTGCAGAGCAGGTCACAGATTTTGGATGCCTATGCTTCCCACTTTTTCCTCCTGCATATTTTATCCTGGTGGAAGATGAATACTTCAGCTTCTGCTTTGGGATTTTCACACCTCTGGCAGAGGGGAGTCACGGCAGTAGCTTTGGCCAGGCTGCCAAAAATCAGGAAATCCTGGCCAAGAACTTCAAATGAATGGATTTTTCAGGGAGAAGGGATGTTCTCATGGAGTTACGGCAGTTCTGCAGCTACCTGTTGTGTCTGCTGTCTCCTGCTGTGCTCCACACAGCCCTAACACCCCCGGGAGGCACAAAGGACTTCGGAGCCACCTTTGGGCTGGTTCAGAGCTAATCTGTGAGTGTCAGAGCAGACAGGATGACAGACATCCGCAAAGGACCCGAGACAGGGAATCTCACACGTGATGTGCACAAATCCCACTTCCAGCTTCTGTTCCCAGCTCTTGTGTGAGTCGAGGAGCTGAGGTGCTCCAGAGCTCTGTTCCCATGCACGCTTCTCAGAGCTGTCCTGTGGATTTATTGCTTTGCATCCATCATGCAATTTGGGGCTGAAGCGCTAAGAATTTCTTCATCTCCTCATTCACCTGGTGAGATGAGGAAAATAGGGTATTCCCACAGATTGAAAGGGCAGCGGATGGAGAATTGCTGAAAAGTATTGATTTAGTTGGCCTGGAGCCCTACGCTGAACCCATGTCCACCTTACAGCTAGGTTTTAAAGGACTATTTAAACTTTATTGCCATCATGCTTGCTGCTTGCCGAGCTAAAAATACCACCGTAAGGTTGTTTTGACCTCCTTAGCCTCACAGCGAGCTGGAGGTGTTTGGAGAAAACCTGCCTCACACTCCAGGAGACATCACAAATTTACACAGTATGAGTCAGTTTATCTTTCACTAGAACAGTGCATTAAATGGACTAGGACAAAAATGAGAAGGGACATATGTGTCAGCATAAACTACAGCTTAAATTCACCTTCCCACTGCTTTTTCTTTCTGTTTCCAGTAACTTCTGTTGAAAGAAACCGTCCATGTAGTGGCTACAGTCAAGGGGACTTTGCAAGAAGGTGTAAAAATAATGTGTGTGAGAGAGAGAGAGAGAGACCGTGATGTTCTGCGTTACCTTCAGCCTTCTCCAACGCTCTCAGAAGAAATGAAAAAACACCCTCTCGCCGTAGCTTGATGTATAAATCACACTCCAAACAAGCGACGCCTACGTGCGGCTCGGTCTGAGGCCTTTTGTGTGCCCGAGGGAGCTGCTGGCTGGCTGACACGCAGAAAGAGCTCTGTCTCCTTGTGGTGTACAGAATTGTGTGCCAGTCGGCTGGGACCAAGCCCTACAGCCCCCATTTCCAGGGCACCATCTCCCTCCAAACACTCCTCCTTACCAGCGTGTTGCCGGTTTCTTGCACGGCTGGTTTTTTACACGTTGTGCCAAGAACTGAAGAGCTGCCGTCATTTACAGCATCAGCAGCCTGGTTTTTTCACGACTCCTGGTTATCTTGGATTTAAAGAATATGGTATGTTTGAACGGGTCAGATCCTTGAATATACGCATACTGACGGCTGTTTATTGAACTGTCATCTTGTAGGCTAGATGGTATTTGAGGTTAGGCAGTTTAAGCTCATATATTTGTATGTAAAGAGCTAATGACATGTCCTGGTGGTCTTGTTTGTCATGTACTGATGGACAGTGAGCAAAAGAGTGATTTTAGCTGCAAACCTGTTTTCAGATAAGGATTTTCCAGCCGTGTCCTTAAGCATGGTACATCCCCTTCCCATAAGCTTTCCCTTGTGCTGACTCAGGGTTTTGCTATTTTACAATAGAAAGAATCTGGCCAAGCTGAATGCTGAGCTGAGACTTTCCTCCCAGCCCAGCAAATTCTCCTCTATCCCAACATGCACGTGAGGGCAACGAGCCCCCAGAAGCTGTCCTCAGTACAGGGAATCAATACAACCAACAAATCCAGCGTGGCTGGAGTGATCCTTACCTGCATTTTATTTTCAGGGTTTCTCCTGGTAAGATGACAATATGGTCCTTTGCAATGCTTAGCGTTGGCTTCTCAAAAAATTCTTCCTCGGCAAGACCTGACCCAAATATAGAAGAAATCATCATTAGACAGGCTATTCAGTGTGGGTAGAACAGGCACAATACAGTCGAGGCAAGCTTTTTGTTTTGTGAGTAGTTCCTAATTTGGGGGCCCACTCAGTGCTTGCATTTACACTGATGTAATTCAGTTGAGCGTGGAGTTGGTCGGGAGATCCCCTTGGATTGTTTCCAGTTTCCCTCATCTCTTTCTTTTCTAACATGGAGCACCTGCTAACAGTCTTTCTCTCCTTTTATTTAGAGCTAGCTTTATTACTGAGTTATTGCAGTTTTAGGAGAACGGATTCGTTTCAAAAGGTTTTTACACACATATAAAAATGGAAGGAGTCAGATCTCTGGGACATAATTTGATATGTGAGCTCATATGTTACATTTTAATCAAGGGGAGAAGAGAAAACAATAATTCTGGGGAGCACCTCTTTGAATCACAACTGTATTAAAAGCAATATTAAAAGCCTGCTGTTTTCCAAGGCACCACGCACAAATATTGCATTTGAACTAAATAGTGAGCTTTGTGGTTATGGTGGCTGTAATGCTCCAAAGCAAATTTGTGGCGGTGTCTGGGGCACCATCATCAGCGTGACGAGGTATGTCAGGTCTCTGATGACAATGGTCTTTAGTGACAGCAGTGATAAAGGTCTCTCTCATCGTCATCTCCTGGCTCGGGAAATGTCTTCTGCATGTGAAACTGTCCCCAGTGAGATGCATATCTGAGGGCATGTCTATGACAATATAATTTTTGGAAAGTGCAATTGAAGAGAAACAAAGTGAGGTTGGCCAGGCTGGGTTTCTTGTCCAAATTCAAAGTAACATTATCAAGGAAAGGAGAAAACAGACTTAGATAAGCATCTCAATTTCCAAAGCTCTGACATTAAAGCCGTATGTTTTCTTTCCCCTCCTGCTCTTCAAATCTATATCTTCTCCTTTGCCTTGAACTTGATAAGCCAGAAATCTTTAGCTGGGCTTATAACAGAGGCATTATTCTCAGCAGAATAGTGAAGATAACATATCTAGCAAAAAAAGAAACATTAGGGCTTAACTTTTCAACTGGATGAAACAGTGATTTTCTTGCCTCCCACCTCCCAGCTCTCATCTCTTTTTTTGCTGGATTTGAGTAAAATGCTCTTAGCCTGGTATATTCTCGCAGTGTGGAGAGTGAATCACTCCCGCTTTGGAGAGTCCAGCTTCTTCCACAAACTCCCACCAGTAACTCAGCGGAGACCAGTTAATCTCATGGCACTGGAGAATCCCTCCCAAGGGGGGACCCTGCCCAGACAGCATCTTGCTGGACCCCCTTTGGAGACATTCTGACCTTTCCTATAGACCTGGAGTCTTTAAATTAGTCCTGGCCATTGCTTCAGCATCAAAAATACCCCCCTTGCCCCCACTTTTGCATAACTGATGACACTGTAGCTCTATTTCCAAAGACCTTTGCAGAATAAGAAGCTGGAGTCTGGCCAGCACAAACTCCCTACCTAAAAACTGCTGTTACATGTAACAGCATCATACTTAGCAAAGAATCAACATAAAAAGCCCCCAAACTCTGCAGGAAGAGACATGACCAAGCAAATACACCCTTGCACTTGACCCCGAGTCCCCTCTGTTTTCTAGAAACAACCAGTTCACCCCGAGCATGGGCTGGACCGAGCATGTGTTATTTCATGGTGCTGAGGTATTTCGGTGTCTTAAGACCACGTGCTGAGCTTTGCAAAAACAATCCCAAAAAATGGCCAACAGCTTTGAATGCCTTTGTCAAGTGTCATTTAATTTGCTGGCTTGGGGTTGTGGGGGGTCCCGTGGGGCTCTCCCGGGACACAGCTCCTACCGGGATCTGCTCTGGGCTGTTTATGCTGCGACTTCAACCAGGTGCCGCTTCGACTTAGCAAATCCCGGGGTTTGAAATAATCCTTTATTTCTTTCCTCTTCTGCCTTCGGTTGTTCTTAGGGCTTAGAGGGGGCTTAGCTGATGTTCTCGAGGTGGCCTTTTAAAGAGGCCTGAATTTTACCTCTCAGGAGCAAATGTGACACCATCGGCGGGGTCTGTGGCAGTGCCAGGCAGCTGGTGTTACTGGGACCGGAGAGCAATGAGGTCCTTGGGCTTTTATACTATTTGAGACTGTTTTTGCTAAAAGAAAGAAAAGTATTTTTCAATTATTCTGTTTAAACTTCTGAGCTACTTCTTTCCCAAAGTTTATTTTGGCTTTGGCAGCTGAAGAAAAGAATAAGCAAAGTGTAATTTCAGTGCTTTTCTACCCCATGGAGGACGGGACGACAAATTCCTCTGCCTGCCACACACACATTTGGTCGCTGCTGCCAGGTGACAGGGGGTTTCTATAAACACAGCCTGTGCCCTTTCTGGCACACCAGAGCCAAAGCTGAGTGGATTGGGGAAAAAAAGTTGGAGGGCAAAACTGCAAGAGTAGTGGGAGAAGAGATTGGGCTGTGCTCCGACAGGAGCCTAAATACCACAACGGGCAGGATGATGCCTCACAAAATTTTTAACCTCCCATGGTCCCTTTAGAGTTAGGCTTCATTTTTTGGAGGCAAAACCGAGGACAGCCCCGGGGCATGTTGGATGAGAAGAAAGGGATCTACTCCCCTTTCATATTTGGTTTATATATTTGAGGAGACTCGTGGCTTTAAGAAGGCGATAGGATGCTGTAAGCGGCTTCCTGCAGAGAGCAGCAGGCAGGGAGGCAGCACCCTGCTGGGCAGAGCACCCCCTCTCTTTCCTCAACCCCACACCCAAACGGGTCTTTAGCTTTGGATTCTCATTCACACCAGTCCGTGGTGCTGGGGCAACTGGGATGGAGGTAGATGCTGTTCAGGTTGTACAAAGACTGTGTCTTCTGGGACATTACGTGTGGGTCTGGTGCTGTACTGGCTGGTAAGCTTTTCATGGAGGGGTTGTGAAGCACAGGCAGGTGCTAGTTCTGGGAAGGGCAAAGTTAACCCAATGTTGGCATCCCATGGAAAAGCATCATTTAAATCCGCCGTGTCGCTTAGTTGCAGTGCTTTTCCTTCTTCTTAGGATGAACGTGAATATTCACCATTTCGGTTTTACGGCTTTAAACAATAAACGTCTCACACTTTTCAGAAAAAGTTTTTCACAGCTGCACTTTATATGAAGCCTCTCTGACTTTGAAGAACATCTCTCTGAGGTAGTACTCCGTGGTCCGCTAGAAAACCAGGACCTACAACCTGCCCAGGATGGGGTGGGAGACCTGTGCTGCTGGACCAAGTCCTGCTGAAGCTGATGGGCTCTGATTGCACAGCTCAAATGACAATGTCCAGGCCTAAAAGAACATTCTCCACTTCTCTGCCAAATAATTTTGGTCCTGCTGTAGGGCTACAAGGTTCATAAAATTAAAAACAAGTGCTTGCACCAACCATGTCATTACCATGGCAAAGCTCTGCAGAGGAACAAGCAGGTTGGCAGGCTCTGCTCTGCAGAACGATATATAAAGGCCCAGGATGGGCACAAGCTGGAACATGGGAAGTTCCACTCCAATCTGAGGAAGAACTTCTTTGGGGTGAGGGTGGCAGAGCCCTGGAAGAGGCTGCCCAGGGAGGTCGTGGAGTCCCCTTCTCTGGAGATTTTCAAGACCTGTCTGGATGCTGTCCTGAGTAACATGCTCTAACATGCTCTAGGCAATCCTGCTTCAGCAGGGAAGTTGGACTAGGTGACCTCTATGGTCTCTCCAACTCTAAAAAATTCAGTGAAATTCAGTGAAATGCCATTGATACCATGGATGTTCCCAATATTTTCTCGGTGAAGCTAACACTGCTGCCTGGTGGGGTGAGGAACCTGGTGCGGCATCCTTCTGTAGACCCTCTGCCATGGGGTTGGCTGGAGTGCTAAGACTGCAGAAGTAGCAGAGAGCCTCTTACCTCCTGCAGAGCTACAGATAGGTCTCGGCACAACATCCCCTCTGGAAACCGAGGCAGAAAGACAGGCTCCTCTTGGGAAGTGACGTGTTGCATCTGATGTTGGGTTCCTGCCCTCAATTCCTTGTTGGCAACACAAGTTGACTACTTCAAGACTCGAGAGTGTAGTGTCATCAGGCTAAAGATAGCCCCGAGAAAGAGCCCTTCCATCAGGCCTTCTGTCCAGAGCCTCATTGCACCATTTCTAACACTGAGAGTTTATTCTAACCTTCAGTTTAGACTTTAGCATCCTGCTCTTGTCGGTGAAAAACCCAAGCACAGCACAACCACACAGATCCTTGGGAGTGAAATGGGAAACGTTGACTGATACATTATCCAGGGAAGAAAAGTATATTGAAAACTGTTTTTCCTGGGATAATCTGATTTTGCAGCGCAGCCAACGTTAAACATGAGAGGATCCACAGGCAGAGAGGTAACGTTTGACCCCCCTCAGCCCTCTGTCAGATGATTTCTAAGTCTATCTCTCTTGGCTGAAGGAGATCTCTCCCACGCTAAGCCTGATTGTTCACGCTAGGACCATCAGTGAGCATGGAGAAAAACTATTTTTAATCTCTGTTTCTTATTGTAACAGTCTTCCTTCAAGCATCCTCTAGGCGCTGTAACGACCCGGTAGCTATCCCCAAAAGAGCACTCACAAACGTTTGTGAGGTTGAACGTGTCTAGGTATCGTACATGGTGACAGCCAACGTCAGCGTGGTATCTGATGAGGAGATCCACATAGCCCTTTTGGGCACCGCAGCACGGAGCGGAGGGGAAAGCTGAGAGAACAGTATCAGAGAGCACCCAACCTCCCCAGCAGATGACAAAGAAATAATTGCCAGGCAAACCAGAGACCCCAATGATGACAGCTAAACGACGCAGGTTAGACTAAGGCCCCGATTCTACAAGGACTTGGGCACTCAAATAGCTTTTTGCACATGATTGAACTCCGGGGACTATTCCTGTGTGTAAAGTCACTCTTGTGCATAGATCTGGGCCCTAGGACACATCAAATCCCGCTAGACAGAACTGGAAGTCAGAGTTTTGGAGATAATTTTAGTGGGGAAGGGAAGAGGCATATACACAACATTTAAAAAGTGTGTTGTTCATTGCTGGCAATAGACTGGGGGTAGTTTTGTAAGCTCTGCTTATCTCAAAGCATTTCTGAGTCGGAGCCTGGATCAGGAGCATAATCTGTGCTCTGAAAACACGCTGGAGTGGATGGGGGCTGTACAAACAGCACGCGTGGCACTGGTCACCAGCAATAAGGTGGTCACTGATAATACGGATCGTGCAGATGAAGAGCTGCTACTTACACCGCCTGCCAGGGGAAAACTGGTGGGGCTCTAGGATTCATTGAAAAGCTGTTTGTGTTTAAACCAGTGGCCTGTAATCATTTTAGGATGTATTTCAAGGTTACCTCTTA
>JAOTQQ010000063.1:1757175-1783847 GCA_026546715.1 Gallinago undulata | reverse complement strand
GGATTCATTGAAAAGCTGTTTGTGTTTAAACCAGTGGCCTGTAATCATTTTAGGATGTATTTCAAGGTTACCTCTTATGACAAGGTATTGCCTTGTCATTACCTTGCCAGGTGATGCTGGTATTGCCAGCATTATTGTATCACAAGCCTTGCAATATTTGGTGTTTTATTAAGTCTTCAGCTCCTGGAATCATCTTTCACTTGTTATAATGGAGTAATTTTCTATTATTTTAAAGGCTGTAAAAGACAGTAGCAAATAACTGAAAAGACCCATCTCCCCCCCTTTTTGTTGTGAATTTGGGTGGGACAAGGACATCCAGTTTTTGATTGTGCTAAGCTCATGCATTTATTGATTGTGCTAAGCTCAATCAATTATTTTATTAATTGGCATTAATAAAATGTTTTATACTCTCAAAATGCAAAATTTTCTAAATGAAATATTATTGCTAGTATTGTCTTTCCCAGCAAAGGAGAAGGGATGCTCTTGTGGTGAAGATCTTGGCTGTAAGTCAGGAGCAAACCTCTCAATTTTCTTTTTTCTACTGGCTGGTGAGTTCTGTGTCAAACCACCTGGTGGGTACCGAGTCAGTGCAGAGGCCAAAGGCCCCCGTGATGGGCTGCAGATGCGGAACATCTGGGTCAGAAAGGGCTGTGAGAGGGTACCTTACCCTCTGGACCGAATGTGCTTTGCTTGCCTCTCTCCCGTCTCATTTCTCTCCTGATCTGCTCAGGGAGTTGCTTTTGATCAGGTTATTTGCTCTCCTAAACCTCAATTCTCCATGTGTATATTGAGGATAATAATTTAACTCCTCTGTAAAGATTTAAACCCTGACTATTTTCCTAAGCATCTGTAAAGTGCTTAACGTGGGGGGGCTGTGACTTCCCAGCAGGTGCTGATACAGGCCAAACCCCTGGAGGTTACTGCTCTGTTCCCTGCTGAACTACTTTTCCTTCTTTTCCTAGAGGAGGAGATGAGTAGGGGTCGAGACCCTGTCCTGTAGGCCAGAGCCAGAGCTTCCATTCCTACAGCGGCTGAGAAAATTAATCCCAAATTAAATTAGCAATCACAAACTCATCAGGAGAGATGGCTGAGGTTCTTTCAGGATATTCGCATGCTACTGTTAACCCAAGAGTATCTTCTGGCAAAGCAACAGGCTTCGTGTTTTCATTTATTTCCAAGCCAGAGGAGCCAGTATTTGCTTAGCTGACTCATGAGCGAGGGGAGCAGTTCACACCCATCCTTCTTCTCTGCCTGCCACAAATAGAACTTTTGTGTGGCTCGGCCAGAGACAGTAGCTCGGGTGTAAATGTTCCTAGTGACAACAACAAAAAATTAAATCATTAGTCTCAAGCGGAGGAGATATCGACCCCAGCACAGTAAAAACAACTGCTAAGTAGAGCAAGTGTTTAAAGATAAGATAAGACATTGCCCCCCACTCCGCCCCCGCTCTTGGGATTTGTCCCTACAAGGCTTCTCCTCGCCCATCGATGCATCAGCGTTTCCTGATGGAGTGGCACAGGGTCACTCCGGTTTCCTTCTGCAATCAGCAGAAACCCTTCAGCAAGGCCACCTTATTGCTTTGTGTGCTGACACCTAAAAACCCCCCTGTCAGTTCACGGGAACTTTTCTCTGCTTTTCTGTAATCAAAACGTAACCTTTGGAGTTTGGCTGTACCTGCTCCAAGGCAACTCCCTGGACATACCGTGCCACGTGCTTTCTTGGCTGTCCATGATACGGATCACCGTATCAGTCGTGAATTTATGGAAAGAGGTCACAGAAAGCAACTCTAGGTCAAAATTGTTTGGTCTTTGGCGGCAGCAGCTCATTAATCAGAGCCATTGTTTTCCCTCTGACACTGTAGAGTCCTAAAGAATGAAAGAGATATCAGCACCCTGTCCTGATGTTGAGTTATGTGGTGAGGGGACATGTCCTTTCTTTGTAACTGGATGACAAGTCCCGAAGTTAGATCTACAGCCGTAAAATAAACATGAAATCTGGGAAAGGAGGTGGCAACATCTGCAATCATCTGCCATGCACTC
Source organism: Gallinago undulata (assembly GCA_026546715.1). Lineage (NCBI taxonomy): Eukaryota > Metazoa > Chordata > Aves > Charadriiformes > Scolopacidae > Gallinago > Gallinago undulata. Next base: position 1,781,808 of record JAOTQQ010000063.1, on the reverse strand, counting down.
AAGAGCAGTTTAAAGTATTTAGGAAATGCAGTAATCTCATGTCGATGGAAAAAAAGGCTGGGAATGTTGTTATTTCTTGATCCAAATTATGGCAATTCCTCTGGGAAAAAGAAGACCTGGCACATCTCCATGATTAGGAAATATGCAGACCCAGTGGGAACGAGGCACACACACAAAAAAAGAGACCACGCTATGTACTAAAGACTTCAGGGGAAGAAAAAATATCAAAAAATGCGAGGTATGAAACTGTCTTTGCCTCTCCCCCAATGTGGTCTCCTGAGGAAAGCTTTAGGGTTGCAGATGCAAGTGTTTCCGATGATTCCCAGACAAGATTACTTCATAGGCGCTCCAGACATAGCTTTCATTCTTCCTTGACTTGACCATCCTGAGGACAGGGCATATTCTTCAGACAAAGTTGGGAATGAGAGGAGGAACAAGGACACGTATTGGTCTTTCAGATGAACCACCATGGGGGCCCCTGCAAGAGCCTGACATATCTCTCTGCTGGTGGCTTTGGCCCCAAGGTTCACCCTCCACTCTCGCTGCTGTCCACCACAGCAGACGTTCTGCCTGCCCTTCACCTCCTCCAAATGAGGACTTACTCCTACTGAGTCTTCAGAAACTCCATAGCATTTATCTGGAAGTGAATCTAGCCAAGACCTCTCTCCTTTCTCCAGAGCGCTCTGTAGGAAAATGGGAAGGTAGAAACCCATCTAGATCTGTCTCCAGATCCTTTCCAGGCTTCCCTGTGTCAACTCAGAATCGTGACCACGGGTGAATTCCTAGGAGCCCGTTTGTCTATTGATGGACAGATAGCTGGATATTTTTATTGCCTGTCATCCTAACAGTTCCTCACAGCCACAGACAGTAAACCATGGATCAAGTTATGATTCCAGCTCCTCACAACCCTACGTTCAGTCCCCTCTAATGGCATCAGAATTGCTCTGTGCGGGGTAATCTGTGCGCCCTGAGTGGTTACTTAGAAAGTTTCGGATGCTAAGGAAGGAATGTTTTAAAGCTCTTTTAACTAAATTACTTTATTATTTTGAGTAGCTATCAGCAGATTAGCTCATTTATCAAAGGCGACACGTAAGGCTGAAAAGTCAACAGCAGTAATTCACAGACTTCATGTGTGTCACGGCGCAGCACTGAACGCTGTGTTCGCTCACACATCAATGGGATTGAATTTGGCACCTCTCTATATTTCTTTCGAACTTATTTGTTCTGTACAGCTGCAAATAATGAAAGCAATTGTTGTGCTGACTCTATTCCAAGAACTATTCCCCAACCTGCTCGTGTGCACAGAAAGAATCAGTCACTATTGAAATCTATCTTGATATAAGCCAGGACCTCTCATGAAAAAACAAGCAGTAAATCTCTGTTGATGCAAGCAGTGATTTCTCTCTTGTGCCTACCCAGTTTAAACATTTAACCTGGAATAAAGGGGCTGCCTATGCTCAGGGTAAGAATTAAGCTCTCAGGCTGGATATTTTGTTAAAGAGAGTGGACTTTTTTTTTAAGTTCGAGCAGGAGTAGAGAAGTTTTCAATAGGTCTTCCCTCCTTTTAAATCTTTTTCTATTGAAGTGACAATAGCCATCAGATTAAACAAAAAGGCCCCTGATAATTTTCTTTTCTGTGTGGATATGACATGATATGCTTTATGTATTTATTTTTTAATTATTAATCACAACATTATTGTATACTTCTTGGCAGACTGGAAATACATAAGGTGATTCTTATACTACTATGGTGGGACTTCCTGTAGAGGGAACACGGTGCAGCAAGGCAATCAGAAAGCTGCACACAGGTCAGTCTGTCCACAAGGCAGGGGACAGGGAGAATGCAGTGGGGTTTATTTTTCTGTAGACACGAAATTACCTTTACTTCAGCATTTAGTTGGCAATGCACTAACCCCTCCGTGCATCGCTTTATGATTCATCCCGACTGCCAGTAGAGGTCAGACACTCAGCTGGCGATATGAAATATCAAGGAGGGATTTCCCTTAGGTTTCCATCAAAGTTCCTATCAGGAGCGACCATCAGCGATGAAATGAAATTTTGGGCAGAGTTTAATAAAATAGAATGGGTTTCACACGTGCTGAAAATCTGTTCTGGTGTCTGGTTGTAGAGACACCCAGAGCAAACCGCTAGAGCCATAGATCTCGTCTACTCCCCATCGTCTTTGAAGTATAATCATGAAATGACTTTTAATAATAATTTAGAGCCATTGGATTTATTTCTGAACCCCAGCTTTGGGGTACCATGGAGGCTTGGAAAATAACACTCACATAAATTAAAAGCAAACAGAGGAAAATGAAAGCTCCTCGAGTTAAAAGGTTGGTAAATTAAGTTTCCTTTAGCCATACCACACAAATTAAAGCACTGGTCAGTATCAACCCAAAATGCCGTCCCACTGGCCATATATACATGTATTTACATAGCTGGTGAGGGATGATAACTTTGAAATTTGCTTTGCCTGGCTATTTAAGTTCTTAGCCAGAACAAGCATTAACAGAGAAATCTTGCATGTAACATAAAGTAATATTAACAAGTGACAGCATATTTCAGACTACTGAGTCAATTAAATTATTGTACTGTATGTCAGCTTACTCCTTTAACAATGAAGTACGATAATAATTCATCTTAAGTAAAAGACTTTGGAAAAGTATAAATGGATACCCTGGAGAGCCATTAAAATGACCAGAGAAGAAGGGAGAGAAGTTATGAAATCCCTGGAATTCTGATTTAGCAAAAAGTATGTTTATTTGAAAGCATTGCATGGTCTTTGCCAGCATTCAGCCTCTGCCTCTGTGTGTCGGATGAGCGGAAGATGCCCATGAACATCCCTCCTCTACCATCTGCACGCTAAATCCTGCAGAGAAGTCTTTCTTCTCATTCATCAGTCACTTGCACGTGGGACTGTTGGGAAACCCCCCAGACTGGCTGTGTCATATTCTGAAGCACTGTAGGGTACAGAATGACGTTTGTAAGATCTGAACAAAGATGTTTTAAGCCCAACTGATGGGAATTATCAGGATCTGCCATGTGGATCCGCTCAGGGTTCTGTCTTTACTTCTGGAAACAATTTATTTGCAGTGATTTGAGTAGGTAGAGCAGGATAAGGCTTAAGAGGAAGACTAACACAGGCCTTCCTTAGTTTTGGTTGGTGAAAACTCTAGATGAGACCTAAGCACAGTAGAATGGGCCTTCAACACATACAGAGGTCAGTAGAGAAACCTCTCCAGTGCCTTGCAAGGCACAGAATAAGGAAACTTGTCCCTACATCTAAGCTGGTGCCCCAGCTCCAGTGAAGACAAAAATATCTCAGTGCCACAGGGCCGTTTGTTTTTAAGAAAGGATAAATTTACTTGCATATTGTAAGTTATTATTTTAGAGTATCATTTTCTCTGTGTTCTTTGATATTCAGTCAGCTATCAGTAGCCCAGATTTAAGGAAGGGAACAGTTAAAGGTACTAAATACATGCAACCAGATCTCAGCTTTGTAGCTTGACTTGGACATCTCAGGTGTCAAGGATGCTTATGCAGACAATTTTGCCTCCATATCATAGGAATGTTCTGCCAGTTTTCTGTATCTCAAGCAAAATGTCAGTATGGTTTAAACACCCATCATTTTTGCTCTAATGTGGTTATTTGCCACATTGTTTAACCTGGAGACCAAGAGCCCTTTCGATAGATCTGATACTACTTTCTTGCACAGCAGCCTGTAACAGGGTCGTTAGATGCTACAATAATAAAATTTTTGTAAATCAGAGTTCTTAATAGGAGAGGTTGGAATCACAGGAGATCCAATACCAAGGTCAGTTATTTATCTGCTTTTTCTGATGCAACTGGTATGAGTCTAGGGAGAGAAATGAAAATCTTCCCAAGGTTGAGTTATATCAGCTTGTGTAATTCATCTCCCAAAGGAAGCAATGATGCCAGCCCTATCTTTAGGAATATTTAAAATTAGATGAGATAGAGTGCTAGGAGATGTCCTTCAGAAAACATTTCCTGGTGACCTAGATGGAATAGTCTCTAAGAGCTTCAGCTGCCACATTGAGGCAGTATTAGGGCCATGATGTTCTGCTGTGATGGCCAACCAGAGCCTGACCTGGGGTACAGGTCTCTTCCCTTCCAAACTTCTTTGGTGCTACCTTAGCACTGCTGAGATTCAAAGGCAGAGTGGGCAATCTAAGCTTTGGACTCAATGTCCATAAACCAGACCTCAGAAGAGGACTATGGCTGTTTTCTAAGAAATGCAAGAGCTTACAGAGGAATTTGGATGAGGTTCTGCTGAATGATAAGAGGGTGGCTTGCGAAATAACCTCTGGCCATGCTCCATAGCTAAATCTGAGTATTGCCATCAAGTGAGATGACTGCCCACTGACCACCAAATGCTTGTGGATTAGCTTCTCAGAGAGACCACCTCTTTTCTCAGGCCACATGCCCCAAGGTCTCCTACTTGGAGCCTTGCTGGTGTGGAACCCTGCTCCCTGGGGGTGCGGGTGGGTCGTGCGGGCAGCGTCACACAAACTCTGCTGGGGACTGGGCAATAGGTATCCTCGGGCCTTTTGCAGAGTGCTGAATTCCTCCTCCCCATCTCATTCCTCATCCCCAGCCCTCTTTTCTAGGAAAAATATCAGCTTGCACAGAAAAAACTTCTTTGCAAAGAACATCTGTGTCCTCCTGTGGGATGAATCACTGACCTGCAGAAGGAGCAGGCCAGGGGAAGGCCACCAGAGGGATGGGGTTGAAATCAGAACAGGGAAGGTGGATGCTCAGGGTGAAGCAGAACAAAAGCCCACCCCGGTTAGCAGTGCTTTAGCATTTTTGCTTGAGCTACAAATCCAGAAGCAAATGAGCCAGAGGCTCCCCAGATCAACTCAATTGATGTGCCACTCGGAGCAGAGATGGATTTGATCAAATCGCAGGAATCGTATGTGTCAGAAACATGTAAAAGCTTAGTGTCAGTAAAATCTGCTCAGTGGGTAATTACTTTGTTTTCTCAGTTTCTTAACTGTACCCATTAAGAAGAAATGGGCTGAGACCGATGTTGGACTTGATGCTGGAATCTGTTTTCGATCAGCTCTGTGTTCCACTTCTGTCGGCTTTGTCTGTGTGCCTGTCTCAAGAGGCTTTCCTTTTTTCTTTTTTTTTGGGGGGGTTTGTTTTGAAGGATGGGAGGTTGCTATTTTGGGAGACAAGATAAAAGCTGTTTAACTCGAGATGGGGAGAGAGAACCTAACGATCTTCTTAAAAACCAATCCCTGTTTCCGCAGCCCTGCGCGATGTTGTGTTCCCTCTTGCCTGTAACCTCCCTGGGCAGCTTGGCCTCGCTGGGGCTGGAAGCTGGTTCCCTCACTGGTTTGCATTAAGCTGGAAAGTACCAATCGGGCCCAGGGAATTGGCTGCAAATCATTTGTGAAATCCTTCTTAATGACAAACTCCATCAGGCGGTGGGACGGGGCTTCAATCACTTCTTTCCAGCCTCCACCGCACCGTTCCCCTGACGTGACCCCAGCTGCTCCCCTGGTTCTTCGGCTCCTCCGCAGCTGTGACATCATGTTTTTGATGGCAGGCTTTGGAGGAATTCTGCTCGTGGCAAAGCAAGAATCTGCTTCGAATTAGCACTGCACATATTTATCAAGCCCACAGAGCACGGCTGCCTGTTGACAACAGTCCCTTCTTCTCCCCCCCCCCGCAGGTTTCCCCGTGAGCCCGCTTGACCTGCCCAGGTGGGGAGGAGAAGCAGTTGAGGTGTCCTGGCGCAGCCTCCTGCAAACCCAGAGGAGGGGCAGCAGGTGAGTGATGCACCAGGTGTGATGCCCAGAGCTGAACTTGCTTCTTTAGTGCCAAATCCTGACTTTTGGGTTTACTTTGAGGGACTTTGAGGGGAGGGGGGGAGGCAGGCACTTAAATGCCTCCTTCGCCTCGCTGCCCCGGCGCTGGCTCTGTCCTCCACGCTGCTCCTCAGCTGGAGCAACCCCTTCTCTACTGGGTTGGGCAGGTTGCAGCAGGTCAGTTCATCATCTGGAAAACCACAGCACGGGGGAGATGGTTGCACAATGACCTTGGGAAGAGCAGATTTGCTTTGTGGGATCCTGCTTTTAAAGCTGCTTTACCGCAGTCACTTCCAAGAAAAGTACCCGGGAGCAGACCCGGGTGGCGTTAAAGCCACCTACGCTGCGTAGCAAAAGCCGGGCAGGAAATTCTTCTCTCTTCGTGTCTAAATATTTAAGATCTATTTATTTATTTTAATTCCTGTTGTGCATAGGGATAAAACACAAATCCTTCAAAGGTTTTTCTTGTTATGAAAAGCAGCAACAGAAAAAGACTCGTCTAAAAATAGCTGGATATTTAGGGCAGCCCCCGGCAGCGGGAGACAGGTTTGGAGGCTTGATTTCATCAAGGAACGTGGTGTCTCCAGCATCCTACGCAGCCATCTCAATGACAAGGGCATGGCAGCATTGGGAGGTGACCAGAAACACCACCCTGGCTGGAGAACCTTTCCTGGAATCCTGCATCTAACCCAGCCGCTTTCTACACACTGTTTTGCCACAGTGTAATTTTCTAATGAAAAGCTGTTTTGTAATAAAACCCCCAACTGGATCTATTTTTACTATTGATTTCAAACAGAGCAGAAACAAGCACAGGGCTGTTTTCTTTTCCTAAAATTCTCACCTCTTCAGCCCAAAAGTTTGTTGCCCTTCCTATAGACAGATAAAACCTGCAGTTGCCCTTTGTTCTTGTGCTGGATAGTTAACAAAATTAACAAATGTGACTGTGAAAGTAATTAAATGAGGAAAGCAGCTCCTGGTTTTGGAGCTCTCTCCTGACTACCTCTTACAGAGTATCAGAAGCCCTGGTAAGAAATACAGAAACTATATGAAAATAACTGAGAGAAAAGAGAATAATGAAAATTAGGTGAGAACTGAATGAAAGCAAAGTGAAAACTTTGTGTCACCAAGAAAGAAAAATGTCACCGTTTGGATTCAGGAGGAGAAAAGTACCAAGGTGGGAGATGAAAGAGTAATGCAAATGCACACGGGCAACTAATAAGGTTCTTTCCCATCCTGAATCCACACATATAGCCTTCATTTGCTGCACTGAGATTTCAGAGAACTAATCCTAATTACGAACTCCAGATCTAAGACACCACAGAATAAGCAAGTAGCTTATCAAGGCAGAGCAAGCCTTTCCTGGGGTCCTTCCTTGCTTCTTTCAGAGGTCTGTTCCCTCTTGTCTCGATCAGTCAGTAAGATTTTTAGTGCAGCATATGAATTTTGGTCTGGCAGATGTGAACTCTGTTGCTGAGGGATTTTTTCCAAATGCTGAAGAAAATCAACAGGTTCCTAGTGTCTCTTGCTGAATATTTGTGCGTGATCTGTATCAGGGGGAGGGGGGGAAGCAATGCCCGCTACAGAGAAACAGATAAGAGTGAAAAAGCAAGTATTGCACAGTCAACTAATGGTGGTTTTTATTGTTTTTCTGGATGCACCATGAGGTTACGCAGATGCCTGGGTCTGCACGACCAAGCCAAGATGAGACCAGCCACTAGTCTCGCCAATGACATGCAATACTTTGACTCAAAGAAACGCGCTCGTTTTCCAGCTGGAAAGGGAGGCTGACCATTTTGTTGCACTCTTAAGCTATTGAAATGTTTATATCAATTTAAAACAGACTCTCGGGGAGAGTACAAAAACAAAGATGAATTTTCAGGCTGAGACCTCAGATGCCAAATTGTAAACCCTTGGCTAAAAGGCCTTAGGGTAGAAACAACTGCACGGCGTTAACTGCATAGCAGTGGTTCATACAGGAGCCATAAGAATAAAGATAGCTTTTAGGAAAATTGTGAGGCATTGCATTTGGGGTTTAGTGCAAGGTCACAGGATGCAAGCAGCTTTGGGAGAAAAAAATCAGATTGTTTGAGAGTAAAAAGAGCTGTACGGCAAGCACCAATCCTGCAGCTCAATGCATGAGAGCTGTTGTGTTGATACAAATATCTGTCCAGTGGGAATAGTCCGCTGAGCCCAGGATGGCTCCACCTTCCAGTCCAAGATAAAGAGATCATGACACTGGGCAACGGCACCGTAATTAAGGGACAGTTTCCTCTGCCAGGAAACAGAAACTCTCCTGCACTCACACCACCGCTGGGAAGAAGGACAGCAGATCAATTTTGGTGTTCTTCATTTATTCGAGCTATTTTAAAATGACAAGTCCCTAACCCAAGTATTAGATCTGTTTAGCTTTTTAAAAATCCTTCTAAAAGGGTTCTGTTTGTTTATTTCTCAGAGAGGTCTGTGTGCTTGGCTTTTGGCCATGAAAATATAGTTCATTTTAAGAGATTAAGTATGATTGTACCAGGATATCAAAAAAAAAGCATGATTCAGTAGTCTGTTACGGGGCTCAGAGAACATGATCCAATTCACACAAGTGTAACGGTGCTCCCCGGATCCGGGAGTGCCACAGCCCCGTAGAGGACAAGTGTTAGAGTGCAATCCCACAGATTTGGGTCACTTTTACCCCTCTGCACCAGCTGATTTTCTCCCCATCTCCTCCAATACACACGAGCCTCAAATGCACACTGTATTTGTGCAGCCTGGGACGCGTGTGAGTTAGCAATGCTAAGCGTGAGCTGCCTGCTGTCTGAAAATGCCGATGCCTGAGTAATTCTCTCTGTATGATTCATTTAGCTTTGTTGTTCCTTAGGCTGGCCATGCAGTTCTTTTAGAAGGTGTGCTATTTTATTGTGCTGCAATGAGCAAGGGAACTTTCTCTTTTTACCTGGTTTTAAGAAAATATGGGATGTGAGGAAGGGGTCAAAGAGAAAGAAGGAAAATTGATCATTTTTCCTCTGAAATCTCTAGTTCTGAATTTCGTTAGAATCTTCCATGTGTCCTGTATGGACTTAGACCCTCTTGACAAAATCTCTTAAGCCAATGAGTCACAGCAGGGACTGAATGCAGCCACGACTTCGATCTCCCCAGCCTTTCCTGGGCGTCTTATTCACCAGGGGAGCAAGATCCGAACTGATGCCCGCACTGGAAGCCGCAGTTCAACCTGTTAAACATTTCCACTTTGCATGAAGTTTACAAGCTGAATTTTACAATTTCATCATAGAATCATTTTGGTTGGAAAAGACCATTGGGATCATCGAGTCCAACCATCTACCCTACTCTTCATACGATTTATTCTCCAGCCCCTTCACCAGCTCCGTTGCCTCCTCTGCACCCACTCCAGCACCTTGATATCTCCCTTGGATTGAGGTGCCCAGAACTGGACACAACACTCCAGGTGTGGCCTCCCCAGTGCTGAGCACAGGGGGACAATCACCTCCCTGCTTCTGCTGGTCACACTATTTCTCATCCAAGCCAGGATGCCATTGGCTTTCGTGGCCACCTGGGCACACTGTGTGACTCCCTACATTGACACGACATCTCATTGTAGTTTAAAGGGAAAATAAGTTGCAGGTGTGTTGTTACACAGTAGAAGGATTATGGAGTTGTAATTCAGATATCTAGCAATAAAATAGAAAGCACTAAATAGGAGCCCTTCATTAGCAAACTTCTGCAATGTGCTAATTTATCTGTTCTACTGATGATTCCTCAAGTGAACATTTATTACTGAAGACCTGAATCCTGAGGATTTGGATAACGGTAACGTGCAAATCTTCTTTCCCCTTCTCATTAAGCCCTACTTTAACTGTGAGGTTTAGGATCTGCAGTCTTTGCTGACCCCCCAGGACAGCCACAGGAAGAGGGAGGAAAGGAAATCGTTTTGTATTCAGATCCAAATATAAAATAAACTTAATGTTCTTTTTCCCCTCATCAAGCGATTCACGTTCCTCCCCCCTTCCGACTTCGCCTGACGCTGCAAAACCAGTGCACTTTGGTGAGTCCTTAATGCAAAGTCCAAGAGAAAATGTAATCCAAGTACGAAGTTGAATGTTTTATGTTTTTCTATTTAAAAGGCAAACAGGATAAAATCTGCGGCTTTAGCTTGTCTATTTTCTTAAAAGAGAGGAGTGCTCACCCCAGCCCTGTGCGGGATTCAGCAAAAGAGAGACAGGTGCTGTTGGTACAGTCTGATTCCCGTTCCAAAACATAGCCAGGCTCCTCCTGAAGCTCACACCTATGGTTTCCCACTCTCGCCACCCTCTCTCTTCCCACACCGGGCCGAGACAGGCAGTCAGTGTCCCAGAGGGCACAGTGAGAGGCTGTATGGCCTTGAGAGAAGGCAGGAGACACCAGGAGTCACCCCAAGATAAACCTGTTGCCCCACGAGTCCCATCTATTTCCCGCATATCGGTGAGGAACATGTAAGGTGCTGACAAGCCTCGAGATTTTGGCTCCCTCTTAGGAGTTAAATCCATTTTGCTGTGACATGAGCCGTTCTTCCCAAAGCGGAGATGGGCTGGTAGCACCTCCAAACCACGGGAAGCTTGAGAGGCCAAAGCTTTCAGCGGGTGCTTTGGGTGGGGGTGAATTTGCACCCCTGGCCCCGCTCACAGGGGTTCACTGCACACATGGATCCAGCCTCTCTTTCTTCTCATAATGTGCTTTCATCTCTCCCCGTTTATAAGAAGCCAGTGACCACCCCACCCTGTCGTACAACAACTGTAGGGCTATTTACCACTTTGAAAGGAAATCCCATGTCACAACCCCTAGGAGCACAAGGAATAATGTCCGGAATTCCTTTATCTGTGACTAGCCCTGGCACACAGTCTCTTTCCCGTCTCTTAAGTATACACAAATATATTCTTTTCTTTTGTCAAGGCAATGGGCCCAGATTTTAATGATGGTTTATTAAAAAAAAAAAAAAAAAAGGAGGCTTTGGCAAGAGTCAAGAACAAACGTTCTCTGACTTTAGGCCCTTTTGTTCTTCAAGCTGAAATGTTACTATAAAGAATAAGGAAAAATGAATCACTGATCTTTGCCCTCCGTAGTAAATTTGACCTCCACTGTTTTAACAGTACCTAAAATTGGTGTCCTGGGCTAATCAGGGAAGTAATGTGATAAGTCGCTCTCCGTGACTGCTCTGCAGGATGGTTTTGTGATCAAAATGACTCTTTGGGCATTTTTGCAATTTCTTTAACCCTCAGCTCCTAGGCTTCTGTTCACGTCCCCATGCCAAATTTTCCCCAACTAAAGGCTGTGCTTGTCTTATCGGTCTGCAAAGTGATGGAATCAAAGGCACCACTGGGCACTATCAGCTCTGAGGGCAGTGCTCCCCTTGGGTGAGAGGATGGAAGTCGTGGTGTGGACTCAAGTGCCCCCACGCACGTGGGCTGAGAGCTCTGCTCCTTCCCTGCACCCTCCAGGCCTTGCAGCACTGCGATGTGTTCTGCCCTCGCTATAAAGGAGAAGATCAGGGGGTTACGTGAGACATCCTCTATCCTGGCAGATACAGGGCATCTCAGTGATGCTTGTGCCCTTCCACAGGAGGAGCTAGAAGGCTACGGGGTCACCCCGAGCAGCACTGGGTGCCTCTGCGTGGGCAGCAGAATCGGGCTCTGAGATTTGCCTCCTTCCAGGCCAGCAGAACAATGCAGGGTGCAACCCCCCCACCGCCTCCAGAGGAGAGGGGAGGCAAATCTATAGTAGGAAACGGCTGGGAGCAAGGAAGTTGCAACAGAAATATTGGCACCAGCAGTCTGAGGGAGGCGGGGGAGGCCGGCAGGAGAAGGAATCTTTCCAGGAAAAGAACATTTGTATCAGATACTTCCAAAAATAAAATATCGTCATGTCAGGGAAACGTTCTAAATATTGGCAGCACTGCTGGCTTGCCCCACCACTCTTTTCAGCACTCTTGCAAATAATTTTCAAAAAAGCGTTTACGATCCTTCACTTTTGAGTCCTCTCATGCAAAAAGAAAGACACATGCCAACGGGGGACCACGGGGCAGCCCCAAGTGATTCATGGCACCCTCTTCTCACTGGGTGGTGATATTAGAAAGCTGACAGCCTTGTTGCAGTACAAATAACTCACCAGCTGGGGTTTACTGGCTCTTTTATTTATATTCCTACGGCACACAGGCAATGCCAGATGTGCTGTCCCTGATTCATGTATATTGTGTTTGATGTCTCTCATCAGAACCAACCCTGGGCTAAATCCAGAAACTAAACTGTTTTTAGCAGAGATAAATATTTAGGCAAGTCTGTGATTGGCAAGAACCTGTCCCTCCCTGTGCATCCCCTTTAGAGCTGAAATAAAGGTAACCGCTCAGAGTGTGAGCACATCAAAGATCTTGTCTACACGGGAGGAACGTGGTGTGCTCTCGCTGCCCACTGAGCCACTGCCATTTAAAAAGTTGCCAAGGGAGGGGAGAATTTGGCAAGAGAGGACCTTCCAAGAGCTGCAAGCGGAACATTTACACGGCATTGTGTCTATGTGCTGGACCACAGCATCAAACCAGCACCTGCTCTTATCTCTGTGCTGTCAGGCTTTCTCCTGTCTCCAGGGCATGACAGGCAGCTGTTGATAGTAGACGCTTATCATGGACTCTGACAACAAGGGGGGAAGAACTTACACTGCTCGCCCTGCCTTCTCTCAGGTGGGGATGTGTCTGGAATAAGCGCACTTTGGATGCCTGTTAGTTGTAAGTCTTGATTTTCCTTTGCCCTCTGTGTTCTGCTCCACAAAGTGTGTGTATAACCCAAAGGTTTCGGGTGTAGGACGGTGTGTGAAGAGGCTGTTTACATGGGATTTTCCTTGCTTGTTGACAAGCTCACTTATTTCTCCACTCACTGAGTGACCTACACCACATGAAGAAATCCGGCACGCCTCTCTGAGCTTTGGTGCAAGGTCTCCTGAGAATGGCCTCTCCTTCCTCTGCTGGGACAATTCCTGCAGATCTGGCTTGGCTGTCCTGCCCACATCATGGGGACGGCGTTGACCAGAAGCCTTTTCAGAGCAGGAAGGATGGTCTGGCTGTGCAAGGCTCAAGTGAAGGGACTGAAGGAGGAGTTCAGGGTGGCTCCTCTCCTGTTCAAGTCAGTGATTTCATTGTGGCACAGCCCGTATGCCAGGGACCCTCTCGTACTATCCCGCTTACAACAACAGCACATGATACTCTGAACTCCCGAGGGGAATGACTAACTGTGTGAATTCAATTCATGCAAATCAAAGGAAATTACTCCCTTCCATTTCCCTGCACTGTCACTTTGCAGTCAGTGACAGTGATTTAAGGCCACCTTCCTTATGACTGGGCTTTTATTTCACAACTTTATTTGCTTGACCTTAGTTTTCCATATGGTCTGATGCAATGAGGAGATAAGCCCATAAATTACAAATCATCTAGGCTGATGTTGACTGTAATGGATCGCAAATATTCCTAATCCCCCGTGTCAAAAAGACTTGTTTCTTTACCAGCATTGTCCCAGAAGGGGGAACCCACTGTGATATAAAGTTGCTGTGTGACTCTCAAGGTTTGAAAGACATGAGACTGTTGTGCAACACGACTGGAAGTCAGTTCTTAGTTTCACCAACCCAGTGTTTCTGACTGCGTGCAGGTCTGTTCCGGGAAATGCTGATGTTGGGTGCAGGTGCTATGGAGAGTACACAGCCTGGCAGTGTTGATATCACTGATAAAGGCAGGCAAGCAGCACAAACTCAGCACAAAGTACCCAAAGTGCTGGGTAGGGGGGTTCAGGAATACCTCCCTATTTTGTACCCTGCCCGATATCTGCTTTTGAACGAGGTCAGAAGAGATTGTTATTCCCATCAGAGCATTGCTGTGTTGAAATGTGGAATTTTTCAGGAATTTTTCATTAACGTTGGCTCTGGCAGATAAAATATTGGCCATGCCAAAGACAACATGCTTGGGAATATGTTGCTTTTGAGCACAAAGATACCGTACCCTTAGCACTGCAGTTCACGCAGCAAATGGATTGCCTCAGCTGACAAATAGAATAATAGCCGTGAAAACTGATAATGCCCAGGTATTTTGTTTTACCTATATATTTTCATTTAAATAAACTGCCGGTATAGCATATTCCAGTGAAAACTCATTTACGCTGTTCCCTTTTAAGTGAGAAAAACCACTCGGTAAGATATTTAAGAGATATTGCTTAAAGATATTTAAGCAACTGTAACTCTAGCTTAGCCTTGGAGGTAAAGATCAACTTTCTACCTCTTCAATAATTTGATCTTTTTTGGATGTCTTAACTATGTGAAAAGAGCCAGATTATTGGTCATGTATATCGAAAGCAGTGGCTGAATGGGTGTTTAATAGCCTTTCTGAGCTGGCGTCACATACGTACTTTGTTCCAGGATGAATGAGGAATTCATGGTAGCCATCATCCATAAACCCATCAGGCCCCTGAGAGCTGTGTATGACTGTCATTCGGTGAGGCAGGTTTCTCCCTCACCATCCAGGCATGGCCAGCACACCTTCATACCTCCCTCACCCTCCAGGTACCACCACACAGATCTCCACTGAGACATTTTGTTCCTGGGGCATCTTTCTGCATTATGGGCTTCTGTCTCCACTGCCTCCCGCTCACTTCATTCCCCGAGACTTGCAGCTTCCTTCTTCCTTTGGCATCCCCTTCACAACCCCACTCACCCTCAGGCAGTGGATTTTTCTCTCTTAATCTCAACTCCAGCTGTGACTCTCATCCTAACCCTACACGGTGCCCAGCCCCAGCCCTGACCCCGCCTGGGCTCCTTTGGTCCCTTTGGCTTCTCTCCCACCAAGATGTTCCAGCAGAGATGTCTTTGTACCTGCTGGAGATGGAAATGAATACTTACAGTAAATACTTAAAGATCTGCCTGGCCAGCTACTTGGGAAAACCAAAATACTTTCCAAAGCAGAACGATGTCTCTTTTTGTCCTTCTTCCCACCCTTCCTCAAGACAAAATCTTAACAAATAATAAAATAAGCTTTAGAGGTTTAGGCTCCAGGTATGAGAAAAGAGGGTGCATGAAACGGGTCACCTTGTTGGTGTGTGTGCCATTCATCTTCTGTTCTCTGCATGGCCATGCCCACCCTCTAAGGGCTTTTGGGGGTGAAGATCCAATACCCTGTGCCCCAAAAGGAGGAAATATTTTGTGGGAACTAATACTTAAACCTCAACTGTAGCTTTGGGCAGGTGCAGATGTCATAGCAAAACACCCGGGGCTGAGAAAGGACAGTGCCAAAATGGCAATAATAATGTAATAATAATCATAACAGTCTGCATTTCTAAGATTAGTTGCGAGGTGGCTTACAAAGGGATTTAACCTTGCAACATGTTTGTGAGGTTGGTAAGTAATTGCTATTATATACTGCTGGAAACTGAAGACAGATAAGATAAGTATCTTGCTTAAGGTCATGCAGGAAACCTGCAGCAGGAATTAGAGCTCAAGTGAACTGGCTCTGAGTTCTGCCCTGGGCTGCAGGATCATCCCGGGAAAGGCTCTCCCTGGTTTCTGCAGGGGCTGGAAGGAGCTGCCACTGGTGAATATCTGCTGTGGGCTGCAGTGCCCTCTCCTCTGAGGGTGGCCAGTGGGGCAAGCACAGGGGGCAAGGGGGAAATGGAGTGCCAGAGGGTATTCTGAGCTTCATGCTGCTCAGCTGCAGCTCTTTCCTCCTCCCCAAAAATTTTGCAAGTTCCAAAACAATGGAGCTCCCAGCGAGGGGGATTTTCGATAAATCCAATATTCCCTTGTGCAGTCTGATACCTGTAATCCCCTTCTTTCTACTGGGGTGAGAGCAGTAAGAAAACAAATGGGCTGTAAGGGTGTGAGGGCTACCTGCCTCCGTGGAGGAGGGGAAACTCCCCCTGAACACTCGGCCCCACTCCAGGCTCATTAAGCAGCTCTCCAAGAAGTACCTCCAGCATAGATGTGCGCAGGGGAGATGAGAACACACTCTCAATCTGGAATCCTTTAACTGTAACAGACACTCAGCAGGGGAATCCATTAGACAGGAGCTGAAAATTAGCTTTGCAAATTTCTCCGTGCCAGAAGACACAGTCGGAATGAAAACTAAGAGGCTTTTTTATTTTTTGGAGTATAGTTGCAATTGGAGTGGCACTGCATTCATTTGCACCTGTGTGTGTGTGTGTGTGTGTGTGTGTGCTTTATTACTCCTCTGAGGAAACTAGCAACCTGCTGCATCTGGGTGGGCCAAGGGGCTGGGGAAAGCGCTGCTTTAAAAGAAACCAAAGAAAAACTGTAGCCTTGCAAGCCTTGTGCATCACTGCCATGCGCCCGGCGGTACCCGGGACATGTAGAGGCCGTGCAAACCCGCGTCAGCAGGGAGTGGAGTGTGGGACACACCTTTGGGATGGGACAGGCAGCGTTGCAGGAGCAGGAGTCACACTCCTCAGACTGTGTGAAGCTGTTTGCAGAAGGCAGGGTGGCAATGGCTGATGTAGGCTCTAATCTTTATCATCTGCTTGGCTCCGTTCCCATCCAAAGCAGGCGGAGGCCCAGAGCAGCAGCCAAACCCCAGTTCTACAGAAGTCTGTCTGGGGGACAGGAGACACATTCGTTTCTGACAGCTCACCGTACCCCAGCCCTAATCCTTACAACTTGAAATGCCTCAATTTCTCTGTAGCTTCAAGTGGCTTTTTCCCTGGTGATGGAAGTGAAAGGTGAAGTAAAACTACTGCGGCTCCTGAGCTGTTTTTTCTCTTCAAAACATTTATCGCCCTGTCCCTGCAGGGAGGAAGGGAAGTGCTAATCTCCCCGATTTACAGAAGAAGAGCAGAGGCACAAAAGCAGAAAACATACCTGTGCTGCAGAGGAAATCAGTGCCAAAGTGCCCAAAGCAGGAGAGGTTTGGGTGGTACCTATCAGCTGAAGAGTACAGCTCATGCAGCAACCGAGCTGTGGTCCTGAGCAAAGTGTCCACGCTAATTAGCGCGGTGAACACAGCTGTAATTGCACCAGCCATTTACCCTCCAGAGATTCTGGGAGTTCCTGTATCATTCCCTGCTGCAGCCCCTGTTCTGGAGTTAGTGCTGCATGTGTGACACAAGTGAGCTCTCCTAAGATGTCTGTCAAAGGACAGGGGACCAAAGTTGAGTTACTTTAACATCAAGGCTTGTGTCCAACCCACCTCACATCCTTGTTGGTTGGAGCACGGCATCTGGCCAGCAGCGCCCCATCATCCATCCCCCAGTTCAGCCCAAACCCACAGACCTGGCCTGGTCTCCTCTGCTCCTGGTCCTCCCACTCACTCCAAAAGTGTCCCTCAATGCTCCACCACCTCCGCTGAAGCGCTTCCAACCTCAGGCCTTTCCTGCAGAGAGGCTGCTTGATGTGCAGTATGTCTAACGAGACAGCAGTTCAAGGCAGAGGAAGACATCAAACCAAATTATGCCTGAATTCACGTTCCTAAGAATGTAAAGGAAATGCAGCCAAAATGAACTATACAACCACAGAAAGTTAATGTATGCTCGTTTGTATATCAGCCCATTGTCCGGGGGACTCTTCGTTTCCTCTCGGGCTCTATAATGAATAGACCTGTAAGAGAATGTTATGGTGGCAGAGATTTCTCTTTTCCTACGATTTAACTTCGAACAATATATAATCAAAACAAAAAGGCAGCCTTTCAAAGGCTAGCAGTACAATGCACACTAAAGAACATCACTTCGACCGTTAAATGAAAGAGCTCCAGAGAGACCTTTGCCCCGTGTATGTTGAGAATTCCTCTCAATTCCTTTATTCTGTACATTGCGTGGAGCTCGGCACCTGGGATACCCTCCGAACGCCCAAGTGTCACTGCTTTGCTTTCACTACTAGCAGATGTCAAGACCACGACTGAGATAAGCGGAAAGGTTTTAAAACAAGAAAGATGACTGAAGGAATTAGCCTGTTCTGAGCTCTCCTAATGATGCTCTTTAACCCCTTTTACTGTCTCTTTTTAAGGCTGATTAGCCTAGGTCTAAATCTAAGGAGACTGTGTATGGTGACACCAGACAGTACCAGATATATTCAGTCTGGGAACTAAAGAATCAGCAGCCCAAAGCAATGGCTCTGCAAAGCATTAGCTCCCTGATTCATCAAGGTGCAGTGTTTATCCTGAGCCACGGTGGCGATGGCTTTAATGATGCCAATATTAACTACCATTGCTTCTCCAAGGATGCAAAAGAAATGCATAGACAGAGTTTAACCACTATATCAGAAATGTCCAGAACCTGTAATAGCAATCCCAGAGTTGTAGAATAAAGCCTTCAGTATTTTCCTCCTACACATCATCAAGCACTGGGCTCTGGATTATAGATCACACTTGGTCTTTTGTTCAGGAAAAGGGCTAGTTCATCAATAGAGTGTTTTCCACCTTATCCATCACAAAGTGAGGTCACACTAGGTGTGACCCAGGACAGAAGCAGCCACCTGAGGAGAAGGGGTAGTGACAGCACCGCGTCTGTGTGCACGCACATCCCTCTAACCCCTCTCTGCACAAGGAGAAAGCCTTTAGTGGGTTTTTTTAATGCAGCAAACCAGCCCCTAAAGGACACTCCGCAGGACTGCACAGGCAGCCAGAGCCACCCAAGGCACTTGCAGACCCTGGACCAAGTAGTTGCCTTCACAAAAAGGATCTGATTTACGCTGGTATGAGATTCCCACTGTCAGCTTTGTGCCTCCCATTTCTGGCCAAACTGATTCTACCCAGTCATTTATCTTACAGGGATTATTCTTGTTCTCCCAAGCAATAGCTGCCCGTTTCCAAAAGACACCTTTGTCTTTTTAATGTAAACTCTCTTGAAAACAAGATGAGTTAAATCAGAAAGATGTTGAGTCCAAAGTTTTTAGGTCAAGTGGTCCAAAGTTTTTAGGTCAAGTTTTTAGGTCAAGTAGGTCCCAGGCACAGATAGACAGAAGGGTGGAGTGTCAAAGTTGCGTAGCTCAATGCCAGACACGAACCCATGGAGCATTTAAAAGTCTATATGAATGTTTTAAAGTGCAGTGATACTGTGGTATTGTACAGTGGAAGAGCAAATGGCCTTGAACAGCAGCCATGCAAACTCTACTCCATGGAAATCAAAACTAGCTCAGTTTTAGCTTTTCCATTAATCCCACTTTGAGCACAGAATTTTCAGCTTTATGGCCCTGATTTTCTCAAAAATGCTGGCCAGGTTTGGCAAATGAAAACAGAGATTTATACCCAGACAAAACTGTCTCCTTTCCTCTTCTTTTGTCCTTCTGCCAAAAACCCTCCAGAAAGCTGAAGATACTCTCCTGAAAAAAGTTAAACCCAACTGTACACATGTTCTAGGGATGGGAAAAGGAGAGCCTTTCTCCTGGGAACATTAGTCTGCCCTTGTAGACTTGTGGGATGTCTCAGTGCCTGTTGTGGCTGCCTGCCCTAGATGATATTGTATACCTTGCTCTGACATGCTGGAGAGTACATTAGGAAAAGAAGGTTAGTAATTTAATGTTAATAACAACCATAGTTATGCACAGAATTCAATAGAAATCAACTTCAGTAACCAGAAGACGGCACACTACTTCATGAGTTATTGAATTAAATTAATGATGACATTTCTTCACGTAGGTTTGAACATTGGATTTCAAATGCAAAGTAAACAACAATAAAAATGGCAAAGAACACGGTTAATATTATACCAAATATTTTTATCCTTGGTATAAAGACCAACCTTTGACATTCCCTACTCAGTAGCCTGCTGTCTCCCTGAATTCACCTTGCCCAGACAGTTCCTTCGTCCCAGGAGTCATCCCATACTGGGTCTTTGTTTTGACCTGCACTTCTCTTTCATTAGGACAAGGTGATATTGCCCAAATTGACCCAGAGAATGAAGCCACCCGTCTTTATTTGACTTGGTGGGAAAGCCATGAGAAAACGATCCAAAAACGAGCACAGCCCAGAAACCCCGGAGCAATTCCAAACCTATAAATACATCACACCAAAGAATTGGTTTATCTGCTCTCTGGACAAAGTCAGAACCTGACGGATCAGTGGATTAAGTAATAAAACTGTTAACGGGATCATTAGAGGCTTCGCGGTAACAACTGGGCCTTGCTTTCCCAGAGACCCACGGTATCCTTAGATTTGGAAAAATCATCAGCGAGTGAGATGATGAGCTGTGAGAAACGCAGGGCTCTTTTCAGAGCGAGATGGGCCAACTCCAGCGAGGTCGCAGCCAGAGGAGGCTCTGCCCCGGGGAATCCCTCCCCATCGCACGCCCCGCTCGGTTCGTGCTGACATAGGACTGCGAGGATTAATTACTCTCTCTGGTAATTCCTATTGGGCCAAACCCTGTTCTCTTGCCTTAGCTGTTTGCTCCCTCCTTACTCAATAGAAAATTTGCCAAGACCGAAGGAAAGTTGTTTTAAGCATGAGAGCCTCCAGGAGGCTTAGCGGAATGGGATCATCAAAGCCAAAATAAATGTGAAGGGAGAGGGGACGCCGGAGCGTCCCGGAGCAGCAGCGGGGGCTGTCGGGGCGCTCACACAACTGGGTGTTGCTGCAGTCTCGGCGCGGGGGCCACACACCGACGTTCCTTCATCCCAGCAAAGCGAGCAGGTCGCTTTGCTTTCTCCCGGGGAATTTTCCCACTCAAACCAAATCAGGATTTTCCAGCTGAAGCTCAGTGAAGTCTCTACCTTTATAAAGCATGCAGTGAGAGGGCAGCTTTCAGCCAGTTCTTCCCTCGCTCAGATTCTACCCCAAAAAAAAAACCCCCAAGTATAAACAACCATAATAAAATAAATGTTCTCGGTCACACAAAGGCAAATTCAAAGACGGGCTATTGTCTTCAGCCAAGCTACAGCTTTAAACCTGTGTAACTGAGAGCAAAGCTTGTCCCAAGAGCATGAACATGAAATAAGAATAATCCAGACATCATCCATTTGTAGAGAAAAAAATGTGGCAGGCCAAAAGGTTAGCCAATTCTCTCTGCTTCACACCATGTAATAGCTTAAATTGTGTTTAAAAGGTTCTCAGGGTGACATCATTGTTTAGATTCCCTTGAATCATCCTTTAATTGTAACAGTACAAAACCCTTTTAACTAGCCAAATTTGCTGTTTAGCTCTGTCCTGCTGTGTCATGCAGCAAGAGCTGATACAACTTCCTCGCCTCGTGCACATCCAGAAGCAGAGCTGGGAAAAACATTTCTCCCCACACCTGGGCCCTGCATTATTATTGCTTCTGGTATTCCTCCTGGGTAAAGGAGCAAAGTAGTACCTACGTTTTAAGCAGTGGGTGTTCATGAAGTCCCTTCCCTTCTCTTTGCTAATTAGCAATGATAGCATTAGCTGAGGAGTGAGTCGGCAGTGATTGGAGCGGGTACCCTTCCCTGGGCGGGGGTGGGGGATGTACCTGGTGACCCAGTGCCGGCCAACACGGCACCTGGGGGATTTATTTTGCTGCAAGTAAAGACAGAGACCTTGAGGTTTGCAACTGATAATCCACAGTGCTTTACTTCCCTCCTTTCAAACCCTCTCGCGTGCACCTTCCTGTTAAAGGTTCTGGGCAATCTCTTCCAACAGCCGTTTCCTGTATGAAGGCGTATTGTAATTAGGATTGCCCACAAGAAGGGCTTCCAAAAGCTACTGTGTGGGGCATGTGTTACGGCCCCTCGGGGAGCTGGCTTCAGGCAGCTGGAAGAACAAGTGAAGAAGCAGAGGGGAAAAACACGTTTTATAACTCCTGGAGGACACACTGTCGTAGGCATCTGCACATGAAAGGTCTGAAACACCCACCCCTGAGCAACCCAACCCAAAAGCTGGGGAAGTCCAGGCTCAGTATCAGCTTTCAGGGATGATCCCTGTGGCTATAAAAGGCCAAAGGGAGCCCTTCTCAGTAGCTGTGAGGGAATGGAGGATGAGAACTGGGATTCTGGGAGGCCCCACGCTCGCATCGCCCGCTGCAGGCTTCTAGGGACAGGGAGGAAATTGCTTTAACTCCTAAATTATTGTATTCAGCACTGATTTCGGTTAATGAGATATGAGTTAATGGCAAACAGGATGAACACTTTACAGAATAGCTGCTGCTGTGTATTTGTGTGGAGTACCCCTGTGAGCATTCCCATTTTACTCCCAGCTCGAGAGGAATGGGCAAAGTAGCCCCGTGGTGCTCAGGGCTTTTCCTGCAAACTGACCTTAGGGTATCTGTAAGGAAGAATTTAAGGTGTGCCAGTTCTGAGCTGCGGGCTCTAAGGAAGCAAACATTTTGGCTGAGGTGTTTTAGATTCATGCAGATTTTGTAAAAAAAAAATAAAAATGGAACAGGTAATGACTAGGTCAAGCTTCCTTGACCCTCAAATCAAGAACAATCCCAGCAGGACTGAAAACTCCCCTCTCTACTTCCTTGGCAATCATGTTCCCACAGTTCAGAAAAACACAGGAAGATCTAAGGAAACCTATGTGGAAATGCAGAAGACAAAGGCAAGTGATCTGAAAATAGAAGGCTGGTCCCTATATTTCCTTTACATTCTGGGCCTGAGCTTGGTTTTTGGCTGAATTTTGAAATCTTGGGGACCATATGCTTTTGCCATTCCCTGCAGGGCACAAAGGAAAACTGCCTTGTTCAGCCTTTCTTCATTGGAAGGGTTAGACGAGGTTCTTTCCTTCTCTCTCAGTAATTTCAAGGACTCAGTGCTTAAAATCTTTACTGCTTAGAGCCACAAGAAAAGCCCCAAACTGTAGTTACATACACCCCACATGCTCGCTGGGGCTTCTCCTGCACTGCTAGATATTGGGGTGGGAGCCTTGCAAAAATTGCTTCTTATAAAATTGAATATAGCAGGGACACTTCGTGCCTCTGCTTGCAGAAAACAAGAGATTGAGCCTCAGGTCACAGGCAATCCCACTTTGACTTGCCAAAATCTATGCACCAGGCACAATTTTAAAGGCAAACTTCATTTTGGTACAGGGGAGAGAGGCTGTGCAGTCTCCCGCTACGGAAAGGCTGAGAAATTCCTCTTGGCTTTTTCTAATGTAACAATTCAAGGAATCCTGAGCCCTGAGGGGAGTTGAGGAGACATCCAGGAAAGAGGGGGAGAGCGGGAGAGGGGGGTAGGATATAGCGAGGACAAAAAGTATGCGCCGTAAGGACCAACTAATCCAAGGACTTGGAGATGAGGGTATTGGACTGCCTCTAAAGCGGTCCACATCGCTCTCTGTCCGTCAGGGTGCATGGTGTGGTACAGTTAGGAGCAGCCAAATGCCAAAGTTAACAACATTTGCACAGGGCAGTAGCTCAGCTGCGCTCAGTGTGTGAAATCACTGCTTATAATTCCTTTGAAAGCACAGAGCTTAGGGGGCTGCTCGGGTACCTGGGGAGTAAGGCCAGTGGTGGCTGTGTGTGCTGCCAGCCCTGTCTCAGCCACAGCATCGCTCCAGATTCACCTCTGACCAGCGGGGACTGAACTTGATCCAAGAGATTCTTTCCCAGTTTGTATTCTAGTTACTGGTGAGCGCAGGAGACACGATTGATTGTAAAAGCAAAAAGCAAAATCACAAGATTTGCCTGGTTGGGTTCGGAATTGATGTTAATACCTGGTTTGAGGTGAGCTGGGGTTCCCCCACACGCGTGTTCGGTGCTCGGGCAGTGAGGAATTGGCACAAAACGGGCAGCCAGAAGTTTTGCTCATCACAGCCTCACGAGCCAGAGTCCCTACCTTCTCTGAACCTTCCTCCTTCCCCACTTGAGGCAGCGGCTCATGGAGAAGACTCTAAGGTGATACCTCTCCTACAGAGAACCTTGCTGCACATGATTTGTTCTAATCTTGCCTCGCTTCTGATGATTGCAAGTTCTCTGCTGCGAAAGTTCTGCTCCCTGGGGCAAGCTTCAAGCATGTGCTTATATTAAATGCCATTTCCAGATAATAACCTTGGCTGGTTGATTTTGGCAGCTTCTACTCTTTTCTCTGTGGCCTTAAAAAGAAAAATTACAGAAGTGCCTAACTCGGCGAGGAGATCGGTTCTCTGTTACACCCGTTTTATGACAGCTTATTTAAGTAGCTAATTTTTCCTTTGGTCCCTGTGACTGAGTACGGTCGGGTACTCTGTCCGAAGGCGAGGACTGGAGGAGGAGAAATGTCTTGATGGGCACTGAGAAGCCATCCTGTCCTGTCAGTCATCTGAGCTGCTTTCTGAAGGAAAACACTAGGGACAGATCTGTTTTGTTCCTAGCTGTTGTTTAGATGTTCCAAACATCTTTTAATTACTTCCACTTGTAATTCCCATTCCAGTGACATCAGACTGATTTAGAGCAAAAACGGAAGGCGGAGCAAGGCTGATCGGAGGAACTATCAACCTACGCGGGTGAAGTTTGGTCTGGCTAAGCCTCAGTGTCCTTCTCCCACCCCCTCTGAGAGCCAAACGCTGCCTCCTGGAAATTTCTTGCCTAGTTTTAAAAAATGCAGGTCGCTGTTGCTGCCCCCCAAAACTGTTTTGCAATGTAAACTGAAAGCAGCTTCTCCGTTCGTCCTGTCCTTTGCTGATGATCAAGCGACCCTTGTGCATCTACTTTCCAAATGGCTTTGGAAGCAAAAGACGAGATTCATCTTGGAACGTGTAGGGCACAGGGCAGATTTTCACCCTCCTTCAAACCGTGCTGGTAATTTGGAAGACAAACTCACAAAAAACCCAGATCACCTACTCCTGGCTGTACCTAAGAACTCTCCTGTGGTGGCTGGAAACCTTTTGCCCTTGGGCATAAACCCACTGGCAACA
>JAOTQQ010000063.1:1711775-1752981 GCA_026546715.1 Gallinago undulata | reverse complement strand
CAGTGATCCCAGTAACCACACCCCAGTGATCCCAGTAACCATCCCCCAGTGATCCCAGTAACCACCCAGTGATCCCAGTAACCACCCCCCAGTGATCCCAGTAACTGCCCCCAATGGTCCCAGCAACCACCCAGTGATCCCAGTAACCGCCCAGTGATCCCAGTAACTGCCCCCAATGGTCCCAGTAATCCCCCAGTGCTCCCAGTAACTGTCCCCCAATGAGCCCAGTAACCTCCCAGTGATCCCAGTAACTGCCCCCCAGTGATCCCACTATCCGCCCAGTGATCCCAGTAACCGCCCAGTGATCCCAGTAACCATCCCCCAGTGAGCCCAGTAACCACCCCCTCAGTGATCCCAGTAACCTCCCAGTGGTGCCCAGTGCTCCCAGTAACCACCCCCCAACGATCCCAGTAACCCTCCAGTGCTCCCAGTAACCATCCTCCCAGCGCTGCCAGTAACCAGCCAGAGATGCCCAGTTCTCCCAGTAACCCCCAACCAGTCCTCCCAGTAACCACCCCCAGCACTCCCAGTAACCTCCCAGTGATGCCCAGTGCTCCCAGTAACCATCCCCAGTGCTCCCAGTAACAACCCCCCAACGATCCCAGTAACCCTCCAGTGATGTCCAGTGCTCCCAGTAACCCCCAAGTGCTCCCAGTAACTTTCTGGACCTCCCAGTAACCTCCTAGTGGTGACCAGTGCTCCCAGTAACTACCCCCTAGTGCTCCCAGTAACCTCCCAGTGCTCCCAGTAACTTTCTGGCCCTCCCAGTAACCTCCTAGTGGTGATCAGTGCTCCCAGTAACCTCCCAGTGCTCCCAGTAACCTCCCAGCAACCACCTCCCAGCCATCCCAGTAACCTCCCGCTGATCCCCAGTGCTCCCAGTAACCTCCCAGTGGTCCTCAGGGCTCCCAGTTACCCTCCAGGGCTCCCAGTTATCTCCCAGTAACCACCCAGTAACGCTCCCCAGTGCCTACATAACCCCGCGGTGCTCCCAGTTACCCCACACCGAGTTCCCAGTTACCCCCCAAGCCTCCCAGTAACACCCCAGTACCCCCAGTATCTCCCAGTATCCTCCCAGCCCCACGCTCCCTGCGCGGCCCCTTTAAGACCCCCCCCACCCCCCTTCCCTCTCCCCAAATCTCTCAATGGGGGGACGGTGGGAACCGCCGCGGGGGACGCCCCGCCCCTTCATTAGCATAGAGGCGGGGCGACACACCTCTATATTTGCATAGAGGGGGCGTGGCGAGGCGGCTTCAAAGCCTCTATTAGCATAGAGGGGCGTGGCGTAATGCGCTTAGCCCGCTCTATTAGCCTAAGGGGGCGTGGCGAAGGGGGCTTAGGGGGCGTGGCGAAGAGGCTTTAGGGGGCGTGGCGGCTCCGAGGGGGGCGGAGCTCCGAGTCTATATAAGGCGGCGCGGCGGCATCAGCGGGGAGTCGCGGGTTCGAGTCCCGGGGCGGGAGGGAGGGAGCGGGCGGAGGGGGGGGGGGTGTCGATTTATTTTTTTTTTTTTTGGGGGGGGGGGGGGATTTGATGACAGCTATATTCCTTGCGAGGAAGAGAAGTCCGCCAACCGGGACAAGTTTTCTTTCCAGCAAGAAGAAGTTTCTGAAAGCCGGCGGGGCTGGAGCGAGGAGGGAGGGGAAGAACAAGGCGTGCAGAAATTCCCACTTGTTGATTCCAGTTAAATTGTTCTTTCCATTCACCGCTTCATCCTTGGGCTGCAGAGTTTGTTTTCCTTCTTTTCTTCTCAAGGTGCTTTTTTTATTTTTTTTTTTTCCTCCCCCCCCAGCCTTTTCCGCAATAGCTTTATTCCTCCTTTCCCCCTGCTTTCTCTAATTCCTGGGGATCCTGGGGGAGGGAGGGTTAGGAGAAGGCTCCCCAGCCCTCCTGGGGGCTGCGAAGTAACTCAAAGGAGTTAAAAAGCAGAGCGAGACACCAGAAAAGTTTGGCAAAAAAAGTTTCCTCCAGTCAGTGAGTCGCTGCTCCGAGCGGTCCTTTTGCCCAGAGTTTGGGATAAGGCAGCCGAAGTGAAAAAAACCTCTTAGATGTATTTATCCAGGGAGGTGCAGGTGCTGCAGAGGAAGGAGGAATCTCTCAGCTCCAGGGAGTTTTGCGAGGCGGGACGAGAGGGAGCTTCCAGGTCCCCCAGCCTGGCTACCTGCCGGGGGACACGCCGGGACGGGCAGCGGGCAGGCAGCGGGGCTTGGGCATGGCCAGAGCCCTCCTCTGGGGGGTTCTCTCTCCTTTTTCCCCCACCCCTCTGGCTTTGGTTGGCTTTCGCTGGGAAGTTTGATGCGAGCCCGAGATTCTTTATAGGGACAGGAAAAAAAAAAAAAAAAAAAAAGAGGAAGGAGAGACGTCACCAGCCGAGGCAAGGGGACTTGACGCTCTCTCCCTCCCTCCCTGTCATTTCTCAGAGCTCCTGGATTTCCTGTTGCTGCTGCTGCTGCCTGAGATGGGGCAAAGAAATGAGCCCAGTTGTCCCCAGCATCGCCTTTCCCTGCAAAGCCGGAGCTGTGGGAGCATCAGGTGGCAACATCTCCCCCCAGTCCTGCCCCCCTTCCCCCAAAGGCAGCCAGGGGCTCAGCATCCCCCCCCCGGCACTGGGGCTCTCGGGGCTCCAGGGCAGGGGGAAGGCTCCCTTGCAGGAGGGCTGTCTTTGCCCCCCTTTCCCTGGGTTTTTAGCAGTTTGGCTTTCTCTTCCTGCCGCTGAGCGTATCCCGCTGGAATGCCACCTCCCTGCCCTCCTGCCTCCCTTCTTGTGGCAGCCACCCGCTTGCTCTTGGGGCTTGGGGGAAGTTTCTGGCTTGATTAGGATATTCCACGCCACCCTCATGGAGTTATTATTTCTATAGCGCAGCTGCCCCCTGGTCTCTCATGGGTTTCTCGGAGCAGCTGCCTCTGTGTCACCTGAGCGTTATCTCCAGGCTCTTGGGTGTAGACAGATCCACCCACACGTCGAGCCTTCCAGCTTCAATGCGTGCCTTCCCTCTTGCTCCCTGGCCAGGATTTCAGCAGGGCCAAGCACTCCCTGTGCTGGGGGACAGTGTGCTTTTGGCAGGGGACATGCAGGTGTGTCCCCTTCATCCCCCACCCCGGGAGAGCACAGTCTTTTCCCAGCCACAGGTGCCTCCTGGACCAGCACAGCCTCAGCTGCGAGGGTCAGACACCGTCCTTCGCTGGGGGATGTCCCACTGCACCCAAGGGATGTCCCACGGCACCCAAGGGATGTCCCATGGCACCCAAGAGGCACTTCTGCCATGGGGAGGGGGCTATTCTGGGCTATTGCAATGCACACACCAGTTACATGGCTTTTAACGTTCCCAAACCACTGCACTATGCTGATAATGAGGGAGTGGGGGGAGCTCTGTAGCTGCCCACACAGATTGTCATTCCCAGAAATGCCACAAATGAGGGGCTGGGGTTAAATGAACCGATTCCAGCCTCACAGAAAAGCGCTGAATGACGGGGTTTGTTTGCATTTTTTGTTACTCTTGCTCAGTTCATCTTGGAAAGGAGGAGAGAAGGATGGCAGGGGCGTTAGACCTTGTACTCTGTGTGTAGCAAGGGGTTTAGTGAAAATGAACTGGGATCGGGGTATTATGAAGTTTTTTGTGCCTCTTTTCAGTGTACTCCTAAATTCTTAATGCTCTAACAAGGATGTGTGTGACAGTAAAAAGCTCTAGAGCAAAGTGGGACGTTGTGGTACAAAGTGGTACAGTTCTGAGACCTGCAAATCCACGTGTTATCCTGCAAGGAAAGAGGGCACTTCAGAAGATCAGGATTGATACCTGGTGTAAAAATGTCCCAAATTCAAACAATAAATTGATCACAGAGCAGCCTCTGCTATTTCCAGGTTTATGAGCAGGAGGCATCATTTCTCATGCACGGTGTTAAATCAGGAATGATTTTCTCAGCATCACACAACGTTACCATTTAATGCTAATTTTTATATCAATGCCCAGATCCTTCTTAAGATGAAAAATGCATTTTCTATGCCTAAAATTGATTTTTAGAACATACAACTTCCTCCAGATCTGTGTTGCAGTAACTGACTACTAAATAGTCATGGAACAGTAAAGACCAATCTTGTATGAAGCTTAACTGGAGAATGAAAATTCTAGCTTAATTATAGAACTATAGTTTATGTTCGATTTACAGGGAGGTGTTTAAAGATTCTTTGGAGGTTACAGACCAGCTGCCAGCAAATCATGTTCTATTTGTGTAATGCCCCAGGTAATCTTTTATCTGCTGATAAACTTAATTGATCTTTTAACTGAGCTTTACGTGCCTAGAGTGTGTAGCTTCACAAGGAATTTGGTGTGAGAACCTGGCCAAACGGTCCAGGGAACTATTAATAATTCTGTATTTTCTCCCTCCAAATATGCAGAATCAAAAATATGGTTGTGAGAATGGCATGTTTTGTTCCTGAGCATCTTCACACGCCTGTAGCAACCTGCTAGAGCTTTTCCAAAGCAGAGCAGACTTCCCTGACACAACAGCATGTTCTCTTTGTACAGAAGGGAAGAGTGATTTGATAACTGGACTAGAACCTCTTCATAATAGTACAACTCATTTTCCTGTGACAGTTATTCCATCTGAGGAACTCAAAGCTCTTTACTAATATTAACAAATATCTTCACCTCCCAATACTCGTGGGAATTGAAGTAGGGCTAGAAAAGCCATTTCACTTCCTAATGAAATGCTTTTAGCTTTCCAAAGGCACCTGACAGTTCTATCAGTATGACTGTAACTAAATAAAATAACAACAGCAAGGAAGTGAAGATTACTGCATCTGGTGGAAACACAAGACAACTGGGATGGAAAGCAATAACCTGTAAGAATTTGGCCAGAATATCAAGGTGATGGCCTTGATGTATTTTGTGCTTTGTATTTTGTAGGACCAAGGTGGTGTAGTCTATGAGACCTGCACGATCTAGAGACTGACCTAGAGACTTGCCTGGCCGTCCCTTGGAGAATCTGCCATCCTTTATGGCATTGGCCTGACACGGAGGATTTCATGCATCGTTCCCCTTCGTCAGCTCAGCAGGGGATGGTGCCAGAGGTGGGAACTCGTTCACTTTGTCTTGCTTCTCTGTTGGTGCTCATCGTAAGCAGTTGTGGAGGTGCACCAGAGGGAACAGCTGTTGATCAGAGCAGGGCCTGGGATTGCATCCTCCACGGCATGTTGTATTTAGCCTTAGACAAAGGTAAAATATTTCTAACTTAAATGTGACTGTCTGAATATGAGGTGTCTCATCTGGGCTCGTTATCTAGGCTGCCCTGCTCAGTGACTGCAGAGATAGGCTCCTCTGACTCATCCCACCTGTGCAAACCTCTGCTTTACAAGCTTTCTTTGGCAGGTGCCTCTTTCCCTCCCTCAACAATAGAGGGAAGACACAAGTTCAGCCTGTGAGCCTAAATTTTAGATGGGTAATTCTGCCCTGTGTCTTCAAGTGGAGGCACTTTGATGCAGACACAGCTTTTCCTATCAGCTTGGGGGAGACAGAGCTGACCAGAGGCATGTTCTGCAAAACAGAGGTATTCTCTTGCCCTTTTGGTTGGAGAGAGCTGATATTCCCCCTGGCTGGGGCTTCCAGAGCTGAGCTGTGCCTATAGAAAGAGAAGGGAGCAGAACATTACAATGGATTGAAAGACATTTTTCTGTGTTAGTGGTAGGAGAGGGGAAGGGTAGCGACTACCTTTAAGGACAGTGAGTTGTCAGGCCCATAGATTTTCATTGCAATGTGCTGTATTGAGTTCTTTATAATTCTCCTGAGAAGACTCAGAGAGAGCTTTCTGGGTGGACAGCTTTCCCTGTCTTGTAAATTCAAGCTCCCAGAACAGGCAGTGGAAACAGGCAGGACACATTGCTAACGTGCCTTGCGGTTTGCTGCGCTGTTCTGGGATAAAACGGTGCATGTTCCATGAATTCAGCAGTTATTTATTTGAGGTACAGGGTGCCTTGAAGGCATATGCTAACCTCCGAGGTGCCAGGTATGTATGGGTCCCGAAGCCAGTAAACAGGAGTGAAGCCATCCTTTCCTATGGTCTGTAGTCCATCCCCAGTCCCACGTCCCCTCGCAGGGACGGTAGCATTGCCAACGGTAGCTGCCTTGATCCCGAGGGGAGCTGCAAAGCCAGCGCTGGGTGTGCCTCTCTCCACAATCTGGTCAGGCTGTCTTTTATGTACTCACATCCTCTAGTCCCTTGGGGATCGAAAGACAAGTTAACATTGGCAGTCTGTGAGCAAACAGGGTGGGGAACTTTTTGATGAAAATATTTTTCATTGGAAAATGGCATGTTATCAAAACAGAAACCTTCTGTGGGAAGTCTCAGTTTGGAATAACTTCTGCGAGGGATGCAGTTTCTTGGGAAAGAAAGCACCATCCTAGCCTTGCCTGCAACTTGGTGATCTCCTGTGTGTGCAAGATCTGGTTTCAAGACACGAGCCCAAATCTGGTCAGAAAACAGGACGCTCCCATCTCGCAGGAGTCCTCTGTTCAACAAGTCCATTGGCAGTCCTTTGGCTGTTTCATTCAGCTTCTTGCGGACATGTTTGCTTACTTACTCCTTCGTTTTGAAAAAAACAGGAAAAAAGATCTTAAGAAAACCCCATTTCGCTCAAACACAGAGTGGGAACAAAATGTTTCTCTAGCTGGGAAAAATATTGCCGGCACAGCTTTGTTGAAATACACAGTATTGGACCAGGCGATTCGAAGCCCAAGAGCAGGAGATGTGGGGCCAGCAGAGCCATGGGCACGTTTCTGATGACTTCTGTGTGGGATGGAACTTCAGAGAGAAGGACAGGAAGCACACACGGTCATTAAAAGACACTCTGTGCAACTTTCTTCTTTATACAAGGAGGGAAAACAAGACAAAGAAGGGTTTAATGAATCATCCAAAGCCACAAAGCAAAGCTAGAAGAGGCCTGCCAGTCACTAACAACAACAACAACAAAGCAAAAGTATAAGTAGTGTATTGCGAGCAATTTTATTTTTGTCTAGAAACTATCAAGAATGAGGAGTTTTCCTCTGGGGTGACCTTTTATCCGTCCCTGCCTGGTATCCTGGCAGGTTCATCCCTGGCCGTCCAGTTGAGGTTTGTCACTGGTTGCGTCCACGGCCGTCCCTCCGGCTCTTCCCTCACACAATCCTTCCTGCCCTTCCAACGCTGCAAAAACATGGGGACCTGCCTGAAAAACTTCTTAAACACATGTGTTCAGGTACCAGAGGAAGACAGAGCATCTCATCCTTTCACTGAAAACATGGGAGATTAAAGGATAAAGATTACTTACCTCCCATTATACGGCGCTTTGAACTGGAACCTGTTTTTTTTTAAAACTTTAACATGGGGGAAATGTGTGATGTTCCATCTCTTTGTGTTTCCTCTCTGAGGTTGTTTTTGAGCACCTCCTTGTAGCTGTTTGACTCGAATCCTTTATAACCGAGGCTGCCTGGGGAGATCCTTACAGCTTATAAATATAATCTAGGCCTTGGGCCCGTACAGCGCTCGGGAAGAATTAACTGGTTTGGAGCAGTAGAGAGACTTCTGAGCCAAGAGAACAAAACAAGAGAAATGTTAAGGGAAATAAATAGCCATCAACAAAAGGAGACAGGCACGGGGTTTGATCAGCATTTTGTTCTGCTAGAGACTGTGGCAGAAAGACAAAGATATCCACCTAATGAGGCAGAAATTCGTGAGCCAGGTTTCGTCCGTACAGAGTGTTTGGGGTAAGAAAAATATTCCATCCCGTTGAAGTACCTTCAGCCAGATCTTCTCCCTGCAGTGTCCTTCCTCAGTCAGAGGCCAGATTTCATGTGAAAGGTTCTCCTTCGCCAGAATGAGAAAAATGGGTTTCATCCAGCTGTAGGCCTCCGGGTGAGCGACCAAAGAACTCTTGTTTTATTTATTTTTCTTTGGATTCTAATTCCCTCTTTCTCTCTCTTTGGGGATTTTCTTACCACTAAGACTGAGACTGAGAAACACGGTTCATGTCCATGGTTCTCCGCAGACATTCCCCTTACGCTGAAGGTTTCTGCTCACGTCTCCAAAGCACGATCGCCAATTAGAACTGTCTGATTCAAATAACTGGAGTGGAGGGAGAGAAGACTGAGAGGAAGAAAAAGCACAGATAGGCCTTGGCCGTGGCAAGACAGAAAACCACTGGAGATTCCAGAGCACTCACGTTAATCAAGACACTGGCCTCATCCATCATGAAAGTGCTAGGGTTGATTCAACCCCTAGCACACAGCTGGAATCCTATGCTGTGAGCTTTTTAACTTGGTACCAGAGGGGCACCATGCCTCGGTTTAGCCCTTAAGTCTTGATGTGTAATGTTGCTTAGTCCAAAGATTTTTAAAAGCCATGATATAAATGCTACACCTCACTCCAGCCTTCCCCTCCTCATGCTGCCTAGGGCAAACTGTGGGGGGAGTTTGGGATCCGCCTGGACTGGCCTATTCTCTCACCCTGTTTGCTACCTCTTAGTGATTTCAGTAACCATGGAGCAGCATCTGGAGCAATGTCAGATGTTCCCCTCAGCACTGACCTGGGAGGCCAGTGAGGAGAGGCCAGGACAGTCCTAGACGTCCCACTCGCCAGGAAGGCCGTCCAGCAGAGCTGCACAAGCCAGCCATCAGCTGGAGAGCCCGTGGTAATCTCGCAGCAAAGTGCCATTAATCATGATGCTATTTTTTCTTCCTCTTGCATATGCTAAAAGAATATCCTCAGCACTCCTTTCACTGAGCTGCCATCTTTCTGTTAGATTTTACAAGTAAATGCTTCTTGTCTCCATAGGATGAGCACTGAGATTTCAGGGGGTTACACTAGCTCCAAACTAAACCAGAGAGAGCTCCGTGACTCAGTGCAGCCAAGCCTGTGAGGCAAAAATAGCAGTCTGGTGTGCTGAGATGATGGAGAGAATCAAAGAGACACTGTCTACCAAAATTAAAATGTCTGCAAATGAGCTTTCAGCCAGTGCAGAGCCAAAAGAAATGTTTCTTCCATGGACTTATTTAGTTTTGAAATCTGAAAGGAAGCAGTTGCTAAAGACAAATGGACATTGTGCTGAAGGTTTTAGAAACGAGACGTGGTGGCACAAAGACACTGATAGTGAAACTGCCATCACTGATCTTCATTGTCCAAGCCAAGAGGGACTGAATAAGCTTGAACTAAAGCCAACAGAAGTGAATGGAAGTGAATGGGAAGATTCCCACTGCCTTTAATGAGTTTTGGCTCTGAACCTAGATGAAGAAACGTAACTAGTAATGAACCAAATCATATTCTAAAAATCCTTTCACCTTCAGCAGAACAGAATGGTATTAGTAAAATGACAAAGGGAATCTGTTTACGATGCAGTTTTTTCCAAGGTGGCTGTGTCCCACACTGAGTAAAAAAACTGACTTCACATATTGTCCTTGCATAGGTCAACAGCAGCCATCAGGCTGGCATCTCAAAGCAGGAAGCCAAAACTTCTCCTGGTTGCCCTAGCAGAAAGCCTCTCCTCCATCAGTCACAACTGCCCAGAAGGGAGATGTCATGCTGAAGAGGTCAGAAGGCAACTATGAGCAGCCATGAGTATGAACACAAAGCACTTCAAGAAAATACGCACCTGCCTCAAGGCTGTGGTGTGTCCTTCTTATGATAGAAGCATCTGGTGCAGCCCTGGGGCGCTGCAAAAACAAGACTTATTGTCATAAATAATTGTAAAATTAAGGAAGGAGGTGCAGAGAGAGCTTATAGGAGGATAGCAGGACTCTTTCATGTCTCTCTGTCTAGCTCCTGCTGGACTCCAGGGGGTGCGTGCTTGAACGCAGAAGAAATATTTCTTATTTGTTGATCGTCTATGCTTCTGAATCCAACCTTAGGAGACCATGATGGCTTTTGCAGGCGGGCAGACTTGGATGTAAGAGTCTTTCTCAGCAAGGTCACTGAGTGAGTCAGCGCAGGGCCAGGAATAGCGCTCAGGACCAGCGTGTCTGGGTGACTGTGTGGAGCTGGAGACAACAGGCTCTCCTTTGTCTCCTGGGAGTCACCGCCCCGGCCGGGGAGCCCTGCTCAGCCCCTTGTTTCAGCACAGTCCGTGCCATGAGTTTCAGAGATAAAGTATACGCTTCTTGGATACCGTTTCCTGGAAAAAAACCAAACAACTAGCAAGACCTTGCCCTTCTCAGCGACTGCATTTTGCCTGTAAATGAAGTCAGATGTGTTCTTCTTGTGCGGTGCTCTTCCTTCTCCAAATTTCTCCATTAGCGGTCTCTTAAGCCCAGTGGGGTGTCAGACTGTAGATGGGGGGAGTGATCTAGCTGTCGGGGCATTAGCTTCTGGTTCAATATCATGATTCCAACTGCTCCTCCACTGAAGCCCACCTGTATGTTCCTGGAAAAGTCACTTCATCTCCCCATCCTTCCGTTCCTCCTCCGTGCAGCTCCCAGTGTATATCCCAAAGACATAGGGCTCTCCTAAAAGCTGTGCTCCAGACCCTGCAGTACCACCAGGCACCGAATACCATAGTTGTCCTGACGAAGGAGTCTCAGAGCCTGGCAAGATACTAGATTTATTCACAAGGTGAGAACGTGCTTCGGGTTTAAACGGGAGGAGGATGTCACTAGAGCCTCCTGTGGTGCCACGGCATGGGGACGAGTCCAACTGGTCCTGGCAAGCTGAACTGAAACTGCGGCACAGCAAAGCCTGTATCCCATGGCAGGTGAATTCTCCTTGTTTCTGCCCATAACACTCAGTAACAGGGAAAGCTCACAAGTGAAAAAATGTATGCTGCTCCCCCTTTTATAAAAAAACCCAAACTTTGTGTTTTCTGGAGGCCAGGTACCTGCCATCTCACAGCCTGTTTACTAAGATTTAAAGAACAAAGCAGTTATTTTTTAAAAGCCTTAATGTCCCTAGCAATGCCACAAGGCTCTTTTGTACAGAGGTTCTTTGTCTTTCGGACATCGTGAGGAATGAAAAATACTGCAGGGATTTTGTACACTAAGCGACAGAGGAGGGGATAGCAAGGCCTTTCAACAGGACAAACAAGGATTTAAAAATCAGCAAGGTGGGCTCTGAAGACTGATGTGCGTTTCTCATCCCTGCTTCTCTCTCTTATCGTTTCTTTGTATAAATGTTTGTCTTAGTCTCTTGGCTGGTGGGGTTAAGATCTCCAATCACAGCAACCTTTTTAGGTATGTGTAAGGCAGCACCTACTTCAGATGAGGGTTAAACCTCACAGCCTGTTGTAAAAATGCAACCAAAATATGAAGTGGCTGCTTAATCTTTTTTCTCTTGGCTTTAAGTTCCTTGAGCCAGACTTGTTCCATTTCTCCACACAGCACGGAGTCCACACTGACTGCTGGAGAAATCGCCATCCGCAGCTGCCTGTGCACTTGCTCTGAAGCAAAGTGTCTCCAGATAATCAGAGGTTTGTGGTGACAGTAGGTAATAGAAAACTTTCTCTTTTTCTCCAGAGCCCAAGGACATCCTCAGACCTATTGCTACTGGCTTCATCCAAGATGGAAGTGCTTGGCGTGAAGGCAGGTTGTGCTGGGACAGCGATGCTGTGCAGAGGAGCTCGCCTGGGAGGCTTCGGCCACTTCAGAGGTAAGGACCAAAGGAGAGCTCTGCTGGGACAGCTTTGGGTTTGCCTCACTCCAGGCTCAGATTTCAAAAAAAAAATATGGACCATATCTCTCAAAAAATGTTGGGAAGGAGGGGAGGAATTGCACTTCTCTCTGTCCACACAGTGTGTCACCCTTACTCCATGCGGTTGTGCACTCATAGAACATTCCTATGGGATCATAAATGACTTTTAAAGGAGCAAACTTCATTGACTTCTTCACAGTTCATAAACTGAGACTGTGCAGGTGAAATGGGGATTTTACTGGTGACATCTTTAGCCTGCAGAAGGATTTAACTGGCAGCTGCTTTTGAAGGAAGAGGCAGCCTTGGGAAATGAGCCACTGAGGTCTCCTGCCGGCTCCAATGGGTGGATGGAGGTGTTGCAAGGCCAAGAACTGCCTCTTCCTTCCCAGCATTACTCCAGAGCACAAAGGAAAGCAGTTGTCCTTTCAGTCTTTCCTTCAGGATTCGTAACTGATCTTCCTATTTCCACCTGCCAAAAGCTGCTGCTGGAGCCAACAGGCACAAACACCAACACTGACAGCGGAGCCTCTTTAGAAAGATTTGACTGTTGCTTTCACACCAGCCAAAGGCAAAAAGACTTTCCAACTCTTGTTTCTCCTGCAGCTCCCCATGGCTTCAGATCTCCCCCTCAGCTCTCCTGCATCTCCTTCAGCCATACCTTTTTGTCTCCCTGCAGCCGATGTCTGCATGAAGCCCTTCATGTCCTCCCAGCTCTTTTTGTGTCATGCTGGCCTCTCACAGCCACCCTTCTGCTCCCCCTTAGTCACCAGCCTGTGCACCCCAGCAGCTCCTCTGCTGCTTTCCTGCTTCAGCATGGTCCTGACCTCTCTTCACAGCCTGTCCTACCCTGTCAGCCTTTCTCATGGTGTTATGGGTAGGGCTGTACTTTCACATTCCTTGCTTGTTTGGACACTTATGTCACATGTTGGCATCATCAAGGTCAGGTTGGAGGCGGCTTTAAGCAACCTGGTCTAGTGGGAGGTGTCCCTGCCCATGGCAGGGGAGTTGGAACTGGATGATCTTTAAGGTGCCTTCCCACCCAAACCCTTCTGTGATTCTATGATTCTACGACTCTGTGGCCATGCCTAGCTACTGTGCTGTCCCGGACAGTGCCAATGTTGCTCTGTGCTCCTTGGGTTTTGTCACAAGGTGGAAGCCATTGCGTTGTTCTGTGTTTGACACGTACTGCAACACCCTGCCCCAGGCAGGAGCAGGTCTGTCCCGGGGCAAACTTCAGGGAATGTACTTGCTTTGGTAATAATATGACTCCCACTTTCCTTGATGAGGTAGTGATGATAGTTCGTGTGGAAAGAGGTGAAGTGCAGGATTTGAAAATTGCAACGTGTCTCCTTTCCAAGGAGAGATGTCATTGTATTGGAGGTGTACCTGCGGGGGTAGGACTTCATACATCCTTCTGTTCCCCAGCTACATTGGCTTTATTGCTCCATTTCAGCAGCTTTTTGTTAATCTATTAGAGGTACATTGCGGTGGCCTCAGAAAACCCACCGCTTTCAGTGGGACTATTTCAGGGGTAAGGGACTATTCAAAATGCATAAAGGTAGCAAAATCTGGCAGATGGAAACTGATACAGAGATGCAACAAAGAGCATTTCAGAAGGTGCTTTCTGCCAATTTTATGCACTCTATTAAAATTTAATGGGCATGAAACCACCAAAGTTCTGTAGAAATCTAACATTTTCATATAAATTGTTTAAAAATATATAAGCTGCATCTTCTGTTAGTGTCTATTGGCAAAATCAGTAGAGCTATGCTGATACCCACCGTCTGTCTTTCTGTGATGTATAATTGAGTAACAAAGGAGTTGTCTGCCATAGATTGTTGAAGTGTGGTCACAAATTGTAGACTGAAATTATTAGCCTGTATTAAAGCATATAGCATTCTTCTAGCAGAGTTTTTCCTTTAGTCTCATGGTCATCAAAATAATTCTGCGGCTTGATGGCTGAATAATAGCATCCTTCCAATCCCTTCTGCTGGCCCCGGAAACCCGAGCTGAAGTTTAGATGTCCCTTTGACAAGTGATGTCATGAAGTCATACAGCTCTGATATTAACTCAATTCTGTGTGATTTGACTGCTCTTTGTCCCCTTCCTTAAGTCAAGAAAGCAATGCCCCTGCATGACAAGAAAAATGTCCCGGGGTCAGCTGCTAATACTTGCTTTTTGCCATCCTGTTTGGCAGTAGCTTATTACCAGTGTTGGCCTGGACACAATAGTGATTTTGCAATGGTTTGCAATGTTATGGTGATAAATAACTATTTACTGCTTCAGTCTCATAGCAGTGTTGATGTCACTCCTCCACCCCCGCCAAACAAAATGCAAGATGGGGAAAACGGTCTAGAAAAGGAGAGAACTGGATCTCATTTTAATAGCGAGTGGCCACTGAGCACTTCCCGTCCCTTGGGTGAGTATCTTGGCTTCCTCCTTTCCATGGGCCACATCCCTCTGGCAACTGGGGTAGTTGCTTACACTGAAAAGTCGGGTTATTCAGTTACAGTCCCAGCTTCTTTTAATACCATTTAGCAGCTGGAAATCCGGAGGAGAGCCAACAGCATGAGAGCAGCCAGCTCCCTGTGCTCCTCCAGCAGCCGGCCCGCACTCCAGAGCATGGGGCTGCTGCCTTTTCTGAGCAGAAAAGCAGCAAATCTTTCCTTTGGCCTCCAACATTCCTTCTGCTTTTCGCACAGGAGGGGGAAGAGAGGCAGGTTTAAGACCTGCAGATGCTTGCAGCGAGGCTGTGTATTTCTAAGGATGCTCGTAAGAAATAAGACTCAGTTGGGAACAGCAGGAAGGAATAGGTGAGGGAGAAGCAGCTTCGTGTGACGTTCTCCATTTAGCACAAAAATATTTAAGGACATAAGTCCATCCAAAGTACACCATATCAAAGATTCACCTACTCCATGCTCCTGTCTTACAGTGGCTCAAATTGGAGGTATTTAAGAAGGCAGTGAGGAAATACTCTTTTCCAGGATTAGTTTCCCAGCCTGCAACCACCTGGGCACCTGCTGAATGAGAGAGGTGGTGTCGTCTTGCTTAATAACTCTTGGTGTCCTTGTCTGCTATGATCTTAACCACTCTCCTCTTGAGGGTATGCAAGGTGTTCCTCAACCTGTCTGCAAGGTGCATGCGGAAACATCTCCTTTGGCTTCTTTTCAGCATGCCACCTGCGAGTTTATTTACTGCTCCCCACGTTTCTCAGTGCAGCTCTTGTGGCCTCTTAACCCTCCTTGTGCCACTCCCAGGATTTCATAGACCTACATCATTCCCTCCCTCCCTCCCTCCCTTCCTCCCTCAGTTACCTATTTTCCAGGCTGGAAACTCCCAGTTTGCTCAGCCAGTCCTGGCATTCAAGCTGTTCCATATCACCTTAATTTTTTTTAACCTTTCCAATGGAGATCACTCTCGAACTTGAAAATAACTTCCTCCGCAGCCATGGAACAAAAAGCCCCAAGGAGTGATGGAGCAGGCCATGTCTGCAGAAATGGGGGACCACTGAGGAGGGGAAGGTTTTGGCCCCCATAAACCCATAATTTATTCTGTGAGAACTGTAGAAAGTTTCCCATCAGCCAAGAAAATAGAGAAGCAAAGCAGAAAGCACTCTTGAAACTATTTGGGAAACATTGGGAGCCTTTCTAAGACAAATTGCCCAAATTTCTGGGTCTGTTTATTTCTGTGCTTGGTTCAGGTTTTGTTCCCACCCACGCTCACGCTTTCTGCTGGGGTCTCACCAGAGTGCTTTAAGAAGCCACCTGTGTGTGATACCTTCCAAAACCATAAACCCCTCATTCAGAGTTACCGTCTCCCGTAGCTACAGCCCTGAAGAATTTCATTCTCTCTTTCCTCTCCCTTCTTACAACTGGCCTGTGTAGCTTTCCCCTGGATGGCAGTGACTTGAGAGTCCCTCTCTAATGCCCAGAAGCTCAAACTGAGGTTCCTTAGAGGAGAGTTAACCAGAAAGAAGATGTTTATCTCTTTCTCATTTTTTTTTTTAAAAACTCTCAAGATGAGCATGTAAATTCATCCCACAGACTGGGATGAGCCCACAGTCTTGCTCTGGAGATCATGCTGGACATCTGATAGTGCACACGACTATGCACTCCCTCGGATTCATCCTGGACAGACCACTGTTACCAGGGGCAATCTTACCCTCTATTCTTGCATGATATGATAGTTAAAAGCAATGTTCCGGATGATTTGATCATTTCTCTTTTCAGCTGCCTGTGGTCTCCTGCCACGTGTTGTCTCTGATGTGACAGAGGCCCTGAGAGCCATTATATAGGAAACTCCAGGGAAAATGGGAAAGCTGCTTATTTTTCTTGGCGTACGAATGATTGTTCTGGCCAAACGGAGTCCAGTTTTGTGTGTGTTTATGTCACACTTTATTATTTGCATGGCTAGTCCTGGTATGGGCTTCAGGGGCTGGTGGTTTTGTAATTTGTACAACCCTTGGTCTGTCTGCCTTTGCTGTCCTCCGCTGCAGTTGTGGCAGTTTCCTTTTTTATTACCACTTCCTCCTGAGGGAGCAGTAATTTATGGTCAGAGGTTAACCTCATTTGCTGAAACATCCAACTTCTGTGCCAATAGATCTATAAAAATGGAGAATGGGGACGAAGAGATGGGAAATAAGTAAAATAGATCTTCTTCAAATGGCACACAGAGCTATTCTTGTTGAAACATGGAAACAAAGGAATTTCTGTAGTGGCTGAGATCAACATCAAATCCAGTGTTCTGTCTTTGACAATAGATTGTAGCAATGCTTTGGAGGAGAAGGACAACCCCTCGCTACAACCTGTTGGATTGAGGACTGTCAGGAATGGTCTGTTCTTGGAGATGACTCGCATCTCGCCCACCAACCTGCTCTGCTGTTTGACCATACATTGTCATCTGTTTTCTATTGTCTATCCAGCACTGTCCTCTCAGCTAATGTCTTCTGTTCTTTTCCCCAGTAGCCACCAAGAGCACATGATCACCATCCCTGTTGTTGGCTATCATTATCTCTACAACTCCCTGAAAGGAGGCTGTAGCCAGGGGAGGGTCAGTCTCTTCTCCCAGGTCACAGATGACAGGACAAGGGGTAATGGCTTCCAGTTGCACCAGGGGAGGTTCAGGTTAGATATTAGGAAATACTTCTTTACTGAAAGGGTTGTCAGGCCCTGGAATGGGCTGCCCAGGGAGGGGGTTGAGGCACCATCCCTGGAGGTGTTCAAGAGATGAGTTACCATGGTGCTCGGGAATATGGATTAGTAGTGGATTGGTGGTGTTTTGGGTGTGGTGTGGGGTTTGTGTGGGTATTTTTTGTTTGTTTGTGTTTTTGTTGGTTTTGGTTGTTTGGTTGGTTGGGTTTTTTTATTGGTTGGACTAGATGATCTTAAAAGGTCTCTTCCAATCTAGGTGATTCTGTGGTTCTGTGATTCTGTGATTATTGCTTACTAGATTGGTTCCTGGAATTAACAATGACTCAGAAGCACTAAACTACTCGAAGGCTGTTCAGGCAGTGTAAGCACAGCAGTAATAATCCAGCTCCTTTGCCAAATTGTGGGACTTGTGCTTCTCACTGAGTCTTCATCCCTTTTCCCCTGGGGTTGGGGTTAATAGGACAAGCTCTCCGGTTCCGTGGGTGGGCATCCTGTGCGTCTCAACCAGCCTCAGGCTTCAGCTCCCCTGGGTGCAATGAAGCTACTTCTGTTTCCTTTGGTAGAGCTCAGTCCTAATTTTGGCTTCAGCACAGATGATTCCGTTAGCGCTTGCTGGACGGAGCAGCTTATCAGCCTTGGCTGATAGCTGGCTAGCTCTGCAGTGGATAAATCTGTCGATATGTTCCCAATTAGGTCCCCCAGAAACGAGCTGAATATGACAAGGCAATAATTTTAGGTTGCAGGAGTCATGTTTGGCTAAGAGGAGTCGGCAGCTTCCCTGAGACTGAAAGAAAATATTCTAAATAAATAAAGAGCACTATAAAGCCTAGCTTTAAACAAACATTAGGCTTTGCCACTAACTGGAAGAAGCCAAATTCCAGCTGCCAATAGGATGCCCAGCTCCCAGGAAGGTAATCTTCACCCACTTTGCCTCAACAATTTCATAATCATTTGGGTTGCAAAAGCCCCAAAGTGTTGTCCATCAAAGTGG
The DNA here is from genome assembly GCA_026546715.1 of Gallinago undulata. Classification (NCBI taxonomy): domain Eukaryota; kingdom Metazoa; phylum Chordata; class Aves; order Charadriiformes; family Scolopacidae; genus Gallinago; species Gallinago undulata. Next base: position 1,735,199 of record JAOTQQ010000063.1, on the reverse strand, counting down.
TTTTGAACATAAGTTAAAATTATCCAGGGGAACGCCTCTAATTAGCTACAGCCTGACACGGGGTCTGTTACTTGCTGCAGAGCCTGCAAATACCTTCATCCAAGGGTACCTCGGCTCTTCTCCATCCTGCTCCTAATGTGGCCCTGCCCTGTCTCCAACAGGCTAACCAGAACTTGTAATGGAGAAGTAACACCAGACCATGAACGCCAGTTCTATCCAAAATTCCCATGAAGAGCTTATTTTGAGGTTACTCATCCCTGTGGTTATTTTTTGGCAGGTCCTGTTTGGTGAACTGCCCTGTGTTCCATGTTTACTGGTGGGAACAGGGTGGGGATGGCTCTTGCACTGGGTGATTATAAATACATGCCGCATCCTTTCAGCAGCGGATAAAACAACTCCCCTGGCTTGAACCAAGTGACTCCAGCTCAACTTTCAGAGCACCCAAACTGCGTGATTGTGAGATTCCCTGGTGGCAGACAGAACATCCTGGAAAAAAAAACCAAAACAAACCCAAAGCCTAAACAAAACAGGCTCCTGTGAGCTAAATTCAGGGATACACAGGAAAAGCTTTTAATCTTGGATAGACCGTCATAATTGTCCTCTCTTCCTCTCCCCTAAAGAAAATAGAGGATCCTATAAAACATTTTTTACTACCCAAGACATTGTCTGATAAATGCGAATGGGAGAGGGGAGATGGGAGAGAAGGGAGCACCTTGTGAAAGAATGAAATCCCAGGCTCAGATCAAGGACATTAATGCAAAACCTTGTGCTCACAGAATAAATAGGCACAATTTCTCCAGGAAAAAATGTAGATGAGCAGCATCAATGCTGCATTTAATTTTCTTTCCTCTGTTATGGACAGTTGTTTTCCTGGGGATTAGCAAACACTTTTAACTGCTGGAAATCCCACCTCTGGCAGGAGAACAATAAACAGTATTAAAAATGTAAATCCTAATGTCTAAACGCACCTAGAAACACCAGTTCGGCTCTGGAGAGGCCAGAGGGTAAAAATTTGAGGCCTGTGTCTACGTGGAAGTTGTGCTCAAGATACAGGTTGTCTCTGGGGCATTCAGAAGAGGAGGTCTGGGCCATTTGCTTCTCAATTTAGACCCCGTGCCGGGCAGAGTTTGGCCAACTCTGACCCCAAAGAGAAGTATCCAGGATCCCACTGGGTCTCTTTCTCTGGCAACTTGGTTCAAGTCAGCTGAAGAAAATAAGTCAAAAATCTCTTTATCCTGAATCCATCCCTGCTTAAGAAACAAGCAGGGGATTTGGTGGGGAGTGTGGGGAGGTGGTGTGGAGAGGGGGCAGGCTTTTTCCCCCTGTGAAATGCTTCCAGAGCAGCTTCACCAAGTCTCTGCGCTTTACATTTCTTTCCAGGGCTTGCAGTAAATATCTGTGTGGCCTCCAACACTGAATTTCAGGGTCCTTACTTGAACACACAAGATTTCTTTTCATTCTCAGGTTAAAATCTGGCTCTTGGAGCTGCTTTTTCTCAGCTTCCTCCAGTTACAGATTCCTACCAGCCCTTCCAAGGGTGTTTTTTATTGAATCTAAGGCAATGATCTGGTGTCACACCCAAACCCCCATCTTAGCAGCAATCACACATCCCTAAATTAATTTCCAATGGCAACAGTAATGCCTCCTTCTAAGTTAAGTGGAGGCAGCTGTGGATGAACCTGAAGGAGAGCATCATGTCCCTGATGTTGTGATGCTTGACAATGGAGCAGCTGACCCACCTGGTAAGGGAAATCCAAGTGAACTCTGCTCTGGTGTCCAAAAAGCTGAATTACATCCTCTGTGCCTCGAGACTGCTTCTTCGTCACCACCCTTCCCTCTTGAAGTATTAATAGCTTCATGGGGAAATAGTTTCAGTTGTAACAGGAGAAGGAAAAAGAAAAACTAGAACGAGGACTCGAGCCAGATCCTCACCTGACGCAGTTCCTTTGTAAAAGGAACCAAAGCTCTGTGTGTGTGTGTGTGTGTGTGTGTCTGCCTGTTTATCACCGAAGCAAAAGATACTATCAGGGTGTAAAAACTTCTACAAGCAAAGAGACAGGCAACTGCTTTTTTTTGTCAGCTCGGTTGTTTCTCCATCCTAAACACGTGTAGCATGTTCAGGACAGTTCTCAGATCTGAGTCCGAAGGCAGAGCGTTAACGTTTATAAGCTTCAGGAGGGATTTAAGCTTTCCCTTGATTCTGTATTTTACCTCTTGTTATGTGTTACATAGCAGCGTGGCAGGACCAACGCGTTGTCCCTTTGTAATGCCTGTTATTTAATGACTTCAAAATGCTTTGAAACTGTTTGACATTTGAAAGAAGAACTGGGTCAGTTCTGCCTTCCTCATTTTCGAGATGAGGACAAACAGGTAGAGAGGTTAAATGATTTGCCCTGCAAAAAAGGAAATGTATGTATAGTGCAGTTCGGCGGAGTACCTAAAACTTTTGGCTCTGTTACCTCTGTACTTACCAGAGGAATGAGTTTCCTCCTCCTGAGAAAAGTACTTCCTCGGGTGATCTCTGACAGTCAGGCTGCCAGCCAGAAAATTATGATTGAAGAGAAGATCAGCAGCCCCAAACTGACCTTCCTCTCTCTCCAACAAACTGGAAGGATGATTTTGAGGGAGCTTTTAGAAAAGAACGAGACTGGTCCTGTGTGCTCAGAGGATGGGTGCAGTGATTGTAAAAAGTGTTGGGACTTCCCAAACCAGCCTCGTACCTGCCACCAGCAGCCCAGCACCCTGCGATTTTGGGGCAGAGCTGGAGCCAGAAACCACATTGCAGGGTATTTGCCCAGTCTCGTGCTTCTAGGAAACTGCAGAGCAGCAGTGAATAAAGCTGGCTAGCCAACAGACTCCATTTCTGTTTGCTTTCGTTGATAATCAACCCTGACCGCAGAATTCACTGGAAGGTACATTGCTCTTGACGATCCCTTTTATTGTAGGGCATCATGATAACGCATGTTTTCCTGGTAGTGACAATTTCTGCAGAGCTGAGGTTGCATGAGAGTCTCAATTTTCATTTAACGGTAGAATGAAGTTTCCAGCCATCATGGTTGGAGGGAAGAGCCTCGGTGACAGCTCAAAGAATACCCAAGCTGGAAATGGTGCATGCCAGGCCGTCTACACCGAATCACCCTGAAACAAAATTAGCACGGATTTCAGGGTGTTGTTTTATCACCTTGCAGAGGAATTGCAGGCTTAGAAAGCAGAAGCTGTTCTGAAGCATTTTAAGCATGTCAGATTTATTCCCTATTTATGTGACAGTAGGTCAAATGAAACTGAATAGCATTTCAATAAAGCCTCAATAAAGTATCTCAGGAACCTTAAAAAGAGAAAACCAACTGCATGGCTGTGCTACAGCAACTTAGAAGTACAAAAAGAATAATCAGCATTTATACTGCCTCCTGTCCAAGGACGATGCAGTCCCACGCAAACTGGAAGATGCTTTGCAACCCTTATTTTCAGTCGCAAAGTACCCAAGGATTTCCTGAGTGGAAAAGTTGCTTACTAAAACCAGCTCCATGTGACTGTTCCTTCAGCGACCTTCACCCTTGGCTTGAAATCTGCCTGTATTTACTTCCACTTGTACCTGTACCAAGTTTGCTTTTAATAATCAGGTTTTGACATCTGAAGGAATGTTTCTCTCACTCTTGTGATTCCCGTGGGACCGACTCAGTGCTACTGCAATCAGCCTGAAGTGCTTATGACTCTGACATCAGATGTGTCATCTAGGCCTTTGAGGAGAGTCCTCTATCAGCTAAAGCTCTCTTAGACTGAAGATGAGCAAATCTCCCCCCCCAGTATACTTAATCTGTTTCTGCAGTTTTCCTCCTTGTATATATAAACAATGCCCAAGTACCCAGTGGGATGGCAGGATCTTGTCAAGATAGTTGTGTAAAGCAAGGAATAGGTGAGCAGGAGCAGTTGGTGGTCGTGGGGACCCCAAAGTTTCCCTGGATGATAGCCAAGCTTCATCTTGTCACCAGATGTGGCCTACAGCCATGTGATGTCCCCTGCTCTGATAGCATCTGTGCATCTTGATGCAGCCCAGCTGGGTTACGTGTACCTGGTGGTCTCACCACTCCTTTTGGTGGGAACCATCCCTGTCATTATCTTTGTTCTGCAGCACGACACAAAAACCAAAGACACAGACAAGCACAGAGCTGGCTTGAGGCTGTTGTCTGAATTTTAAACTATAGCCCCTACACGAATGAAAACTTGATTTCATTATCCTAAAAAATTTTCCTTCCTTCTTGGTGGATCCTTGGAGAGGAAGGGAGAAGACAAGGTCTCTGAAGACACGACAGGATTTCCAGCAGGAAGGGCAGCTTGTTCTTATCTAAGACACTTACTGGAAGGGGAAGGAGAGGAAGAGTTGATTCATCAGTAACTGTTGTGGAACAAGTATTTAAAAAATTTGTGTGTTGTTTATAAATAATAGTATTTTTAAATGCCATGTCAAGAGTAAGATTATGCTGGGAATCACTGATGTGATCCTGGACAGTCTGGCAACTTTGTCTGAAAACCAGCACCTTTTTTTTTAGTTATCTACAGAAATAAAGAGGGTGTGGGACTCCTTGGAGCCAAGTGGATGAGGGACCAAGGAGTTATTTAAAGAAACAAACTGGAACATTCATGCTTGGGCAGGGAGCACGAGATGTACAGGGGCTAGGATAGCCAGCATGACCTGTGGAAAGCAACAACAGTCCCAGGGAGACAAAGACCTTCTCATTCACTTGAAATATGGCAGGAGCTGATAGCAACTGCAGGAACGATCTCTTTAGACAGAAATTGATTTTCACAAGATTGCCAGTAGAGAAAAGGAGTGCATTGGCATTAGCAGAGCACACACAAAATCCAGTGTTTGCTTCCACCCCTCCAAATGGACAAAGCATCCAGGATTTTGACAGCAAAGGACCTGACCTTCTGAAAAGTAATTTTCAGTGGACCTGCAGATTCTCTTATTGAGGGCTGAAGGACAAAAATAAGTATTCTTTCCCCACGTGACAGTTTACTGCAGTCTACCTGCTGTTTTGGTCCGTGAGCACAGTGTGTCTGAGCTGGCCAGGCGCAGACAGCAGACAGATAAGTGCCTGCCCAGCAGCAAGGGATGAACACTTTTCTCTCCATGTTCCATCTCTAAATGTCTTCTGCACTGTTCTGTAGCCTTATTTTGTGCCAGGCATAAAAAAGGGGGATAATGAATGATAAAGAATGTTTATTTAAAACTATTGTATCTATAACAGCAGCAAAACCAATAGATTATACCCTTATATTTCAATATGGGCAATAATATTGTTGTATTAGCTCAATAACTGTCAACAAGACGTAGCTCGTTGCATCTTCCCCTTCTCCTGTTCTCAGCCACACCAGTAACAGCAGAAAACACTTTGCTTTTACTCCTTGAGGCAAGTCCTTAACGCAGAGTTGTTTTTAAGCTGCTGCTGATTTTCATGTCAAAAGCAAGTGGATTTCAGCAGTCAGGCAGGGCTGGTCGGATGGTTTAGGGTCTTGGGTATTGAGAGCCTGAATGGAAAACAATCATGGGCTTTGGAGGGGAGTACAAGTCAGGGGGAACAAGACAGAGCCCAAAATGATTCATTTCCTTGGGCTTTATGGGGTTGGATCCTTAAATCTGATTCTTAAATCACCGCATAATTTAGGCTGGGAGGGAGCTCAGGCCTGGAGCTCATCTGGTTTGGCCACCACCCAGGGCCAGGCCAGCTCCACCTGAAATGTAATAATTGTTTTTTTAATAGGAAATTTGATTAACCCTCTCTCAGAAAGTAGCCAAAATGTGTTCTGCTGCACATCACCTGAGCGCTGTCTGGTTGGGGTTAGTTTGTTTGCTTGAGAAATATTTTTCTCCCTCGTTTTTGTAAACACGCAAGAAGTATTTTCTGGTTCAAAATGTGGAGGTAGGTGGGGGGAGAGGAGCATGGGGAGGAGGAGAGCAGGATATATCCTCCCCTTTTGTAGAGGGCAGAGAGAGAAGGTGGGGAGGCCACCAACATGCAAGTTATTACCGGGGCTGAGGGCGTGTTATTTTACTTGCAATAACTGATGAAACCAGCTAATAAAGGAAAATCATAATTTTTAAGGCACATGAAAGGTAGTCAAGGAAACCCAGTATCTTCCCTTTTCTACTGTCTAGCCTCAGGAAAAACACATTCGCTGATAACTGATGCCATCATGATAAAATCACATTTTAAAAATATCTATACCTGTGCTGCTAGCTGGGCTAGATTATTAAAATGATGGGAACTGTTCCCATTTGTCTGGCAATTTCAATCACTGTGCCACCATTAACTCCCGCATCTGGCTCTGCCACTGGGAAGAAACACCCAGGGCCAGCCTCGACCGAGTGAATTGTGTGCTTAAGGACCACAGGTTTCATTTAAAGGCTGAGGAAATGTTTTGAAGCTCCATCAGAGATGAGAATGAATGGAAATATCTCTGCTGCTTTCGGAGGGGGGAACCTGAATCTGTGCTGAGGTTGTGCGGGAGGAGAGGCAGGGGGAGAAGCAGGAGCCTGGCGTGGGCCTCCTCCAGTTTTGGTGTCCCTCACTGCTCCCCTTCCCAGCAGTGATATGGGCTCCATCCCAGATGGACCTGGCATCATGTGCTGGGGGACATGAAGGTGGCTGAGCTACGGCCATAGAGCCACCAGCATAAATCTTCCCATCTCCTCGTGCGCAGGGTATGAATTTAAGATCTGGTTCATCTTCATTTCACCAACCAACATTTTCCCAGTTTCTTGATGGCTGGAGAAGGTACCTAGGCAGGGGTGCTTGTTAGCCTTGTGCCTCACACTCATGGACAGAAAGTGCCCCTTTGGGTGGCTGATGGACCCAAAATCACCTCTGGATTGGCTTAGAGAAGGAGAGTGAGGCAGTACGGTCCCACGGGACGTGGTGCAGGAACTGACATCAGGTCACATTTTTATGACCACAATTTACATGTCCGGGTCTGATAAAGCTTCATTGTGAAGCTGCCCGTTTCCTTCCAAGGGCTGCGAGGACGGCTCCGTCGTGGCTCTGAAGGAAACGGGGACGGGGTGGAGACTCGCTCAAAAAAAGGCATGAAATATTTGAGAGATGAACTATGGGGAAGGCGGAGGGAAGCAGGGGCAGGGCAGGGTGGGAAGGGGGTCTGCTGCTCGCAGACATCTACGGTCTGGCTGACACTCCGGGGTGTTTGGCATTCCCAGGGAAGGGTAAATGCGGAGATAACCAGGCAGGGATGTGGGCGTGTAGTGATTTTCTCCAAAAGGCCAAGTTTCCTGTGGCCTTTAACGTTCCTGCTACGCAGCTCTTGAGCTCTTCAAGAGGAACAGAAAGGTCATCGCCGCCTTTCCCCTGACTTGGCGCCACTCGTTGATGCTTTGATGCCTGGGGCTGCCCAAATTCACCCCAGCACCACCTTCCGAAAGGAACTCCATCTCCTCCCGCAGTTGGACGAGTCTGAAGGAGCTAAAGGGCAGGTCTTACCCCATGGAAATCCTGAAGGTTCCAGGAGCTGCAACGTGGTCTCATTTCCACTGATAATGCATTTAGGTAGAACCAGTCTTCAATGCAGTTTTGTGCTTTTTCATCGCATTTATTAATGATCAGTATAACAGTGTGCACTTCCACCCCAATGATGATGACAATAATGTGAGAACTTGGAGTAAAATAGAAATAATCAGTAATTCAGTAATAATCAGGCCAGGCTGGATGGGGCTTTGAGCAACTTGGTGTAGTGGGAGGTGTCCCTGCCCATGGCAGGGGGGTTGGAACTCGATGAGTCCCTTTCCAACCCAAATGATTCTATGATTCTCTGAATTATAAGCAATAATCCGTTAGTCAGGCTGAGCTCTCTAGACAGAGTGCTTTTCATTCCAAGTGATTCCCGTGCACTTGCCCGCGCTGGCCAGGATGGTCCCCGTTAATTTGCTGCAGAAGCTGGGGCAGCAAGAGATCGCTCTGCTCCACCTGCATCTCGGTCTGACACAGCAACTCTGTGCTACGGAGGACATGGACCATTAGGAAACTGCTTTTAGCTCACCTTTTACTCCTCAGCATCCGCCCTGCTTTCTCCTAACTAATGTTGGGAACTGATAGTGCATCATGTTGCCTCAAAAGGTCTCAGGGGAGACCTTCGCGGTCTCTACAACTCCCTGAAAGGAGGGTGTAACCAGCAGGGGTGGGTCTCTTCTCCCAAGGAACAGGACAAGAGGAAACAGCCTCAAGTTGTGCCAGGGGAGCTTTAGGGTGGATATTAGGAAAAATTTCTTCATCCAAAGGGTTGTCAAGCTTTGGAACAGGCTGCCCAGGGAAGTGGTGGAGTCGCCATCCCTGGAGGTATCTAAAGGACTTGTGGATGTGGTGCTAAGGGTTTAGTGGTAACTTGGCAGTGTTGGGTTAACAGCTGGACTTGGTGATCTTAAAGGTGTCTTCCAACCAAAATGCTTCTATTATTCTATGGAAAGAGATCCAGAGTGTAGGACACGGCGCGTGGAAAGCACAGCCTGAGCAGCTGCGAGTCCCTGCCTGATTTAAGCCTCTGTGCCTCAGTTTTCCCACCCATGGAGGTAGAACACCATGAAGTTCCTGGGCACGGGAAATGCTGGAAGGAAGCTAAGCTTTGCTGAGCACCAACTAGAAAAGTGTTCCCCCACCATTGGGACACGATACGTTGGGGTGGAGCTGAGCAGCTGGTGAATAAATCCCAGCACCTTCCTCTGCCGTGTGGTTCCTCGAGCCATCTGGTCCCGGCTGCCAAGCTTCAGAGCAGCAAATCAGACTAGAAATAATTGCTCTCTCCGAGTGAGTAACGTGGGATCGCCGGCCTGTCCCCTGGCACGTCGTGTTAACGATCCCTCCTGGGGGGCAGAAAGGAAAGGAGGAAGAAAAATTGCAGTGGAAAAATGAGCTGCTGGAGGCAGGTCCCCGGCATTCTTCTTTGGTCAATTTTTCCAACTTAAACAAACAGATGTAAAGAATTAGATAAATAGAGAAAATGGTTTTTTTCTTCATTATACTTTAAAATGATTTTAAATACTTCTAGCATTAATCAAAACAGGCTTGATCATGAGCCAAGCGGCACTGAGTGGATGGCATAGAAATTTTATTCCCAGTAATTCCAGGTGGACAGTTTACAGGGAGCATTTTAAATTTAATAGGGATTTTAGTGGGGAATGCATATGTACATTTATTTAAAAAGAGAGATCAACCACAGGACCACTAGTCCCACCAATGGCACAAGTAGATACGGTTTTTCCAGGGTTCGTGAAAATGCAAACCTGACTTGTGGGGCTTTGAATCAATTCACTTTTATATCAATTACTGTAGGAGCAACAGTTTCCCACCATTCAATAAACTGGGGTGTTGTTCTTAAGTGTGACACCCCCTACAGACTCTCAGTTTGCATCCAATTTGGGTACCGGTCCTTTGGTGCATACGCTCAAAGATAAACACATTTTGATGGTATCCATGGACACTGGCAAAAAAAGATAAACTGGTGGGTTTTTTTTTTCTCTGCATTCAGTGATTTTTGCAGGGGAGAAATGTTTCAGATGCTGTTGCTTGATTGAAAAAAAAAAATAAATCAAGTAAACCAGAGGCTGAGAAACTTTAGGGCTGATTTCTGACAACAGTTACAAGAGGCTTAGAGGGGTGAACTTTCAGTGTTCCAATAAGATAAAGCAGAATAGAAAATTGATGTGATAAAAGTAGAGATTGGTGAAACAGACATTTTTGATGTGCCACCCTGAAATATACTGTATTTCATTAAATTATTCCTTCAGTTGAAGGAATAACATTTAAGTGCAATAAGATTAGGAATTTAAAAGACTTCAAGAGAGCTTCATTTCTCAGAGAGCACATTCAGGGACATTGAGACATTTAATTTCTTAGCAAAATATAAAGTGAAGCTAGAAAATGGGACATAATTAACGTTTACTTAAAACTTGGATAAAATTTTGCATCAGTTCAAACAATGCAATCAGAATTGTATGAAAAATTTCCTCGGTGACTTTGCCTCTTCATTCCTGCTTACAAATGTTTTGTGAACAGCTTGCAGTTTTCTCAAATACACCCATTCTTTCCTGGGAGGTAATAGTTATTAATCAGATAAGTTTTATGAGTAATCCTCAGTCTTTCCTTGCTCGGTTCTATATTTAGATTTTCTGCTGCGGTGGCTAATATTGAGTGGAGGCTTAGGTCACCCATTGCTATTTCTAGTCTCTGACTGAGTGCAAATATATTCAGTTCTCAGCACCAGACTTAACTTCAAATGTCCTCTAATTTCTGTTAATATACTCATCCTCTCCAACACTGGTCAGAAATGAATTTAAAAGGAAAGTGTACAAATATTAATTGACCTCAGCACCATTTTGAGCTGCTGTGGCAGATTTTTAATGTACTACTTGCTCAGTTCTAATTTTATAAACACTGAATACAAAAATAAGAAGCAGCATTTAGAGGAGGTGGTTGGAAACTGCCTCTCAACCTAGGACTTTGCTGTTGCTCTAGAGAGCAAGCTTAGATGACCAGCCTAGATTGAAAACCTCATTTGCAGAAATCCAAAGCTACATGAAAGAAATTGTTTGAAATAAAAAAAAACCCTCCAAAATCTCAGACAGCATTTTGTTGAAGAAACAAGTTCCTTTAAGAAAAAACCCACATTTGAGCAGACACGTTTCAGTCTATTTTTGTATACCTGCAGACACATGCTCTCTATTACATCTGGGCTCAGATCTATACTTTTGCTTGGAAGATTTGCTCCGCATCCTCCTCTTTCAGCATGGGTCACAGTGACAGGCACGAATACCTGTTTATATTCATATGAACCCATATCAAACCCTTGGTGCATCATTTTTTTTTCTCTGAGCTAGTAAGGAGCAACACTGCTGTATCCCCATGCTGCTACCCCCTACCATTTAAAGCCTTTTTTTTTTTTCCTATAAACTATTAGGGGATGAACGATGCAGCGTTTGAAATGGAGACATTACTGCTCAGGTTTCCTGACATTATGCAGGGCTCCATGTGGAATTCCAGATCCATTCACATCACCAGCCACCGCATTAGAGATGTCAGGTGCTGCGCGTACTTGCTGTATCTCTCCACAGGGGTTTCTCCGAATATACGCTTTCTGTTACCCAATTTAGATGCTGAACATTGAAGTCTTAAGTGTTTGATTTGAAATTCAACAAATAATGAGCACTGAGGGTACAATTCTACATTGCATTAAAGAATAAAATCTCCTTTCAGATGTGAAAAACAATGTATTCTACAATTTTACTTTGAATTCTCCACCTGAATGAAGTTTTTGGAGAAAGAGCTGGGCTGGTATGGGACTATGGCACCTGCCTAAGACACAAGAGGGGCTGAGGTCCTTTTCTGCTTCTGCTCCATTGTGGGCTGCCCCAAGTCACTTTCCTGGGGGGTCTGAGAAACCCAGACATCACAGACACCACAAAGGAGGTGCGTGGACCAGTGGGCATTGGCTTGAGGCTTGGAGGTCCATGAGAGGGTTCATGGTTTTCCTTCAGAGCCTTGTTTCCTCACCTCCAAAACAGAACTATGTGGCCAACCCTACCTTGGGAGGGTGCAGCGAGGTGGTGTAGGCTGAAGCAGTGAGGCATTTTGGTACCAGGTGATAGTGATGTGTGTGAGTAATGGAGCACAGGCACATCTATACAGGGTTTAATCCAACTAGCTCCAGGGTTGGTAGTTGTCTAACTAGAGCCACTAGGCCAGCCTGGTATAGTAATGGTCTAATTCCTGCAGGAATGACTTCCATGACCTATGGGTATTCTTTCTGGAAGACTGATCCCTGGTTTGGGGTGAAGCAGAGCCAACTTTCTGTTGAGAGGCTTTTTCCTCTTGCTGTGGCAATCAGGGTCAGCTGGATTTGTTGTTTACCCCATAACGGGGCTCACCTGTGGGAAGGAGTGCACAGGTGACAAAAACTGACCAATAGGATATTCCATCCCATCTGACATGCTCAGTATAAAAGCTGAGGGGGGGGGTCGGGGGTCAAAGGGTCATCTCTTCTTCAATAGATCTCTTTTTCAATGATCAGTAGCTGAGAAGGACCCTGGCTGTTCATTTGCCTCTGTGTGCTCTTGAAGCTAGGTCTGGAACCCAGCCTCCATATGTCACTGAGTCCAGTCTGGAACTTCCTCAGTGCCTGCTGGTGAGTCTTCTGGGAACTTGATATGTTTTTTATAATGTATATAGTCTATTTAATTATTTCCTTTTTATTTTATTATTAACATTTCATTAAGTAGTTTAGTTTTTTCTGAAACTCATAAATTTATCTCCTTCCTCTCCTGGGTGGGGGGAAAGCATTTGTTGTTTTGTCATTGGTCAGTCCAGCCCAAACCATGACAGATATCTGTGAGCAGACATCTTCTTAACTGTCCATGGCAGCTGGTTGTTTTACTGAGGTCTAGATTCCTCCTACCAGAGTTCAGGTTCTTCACTGAGGCAGCTGAGAGAGATGCCCATCTGCAAATGGGGGTTCAGGTATTTCATGGATTAAGGTTCTGTTTGCTGATGTTCCTCTCTTGTCAGTCAACACAGAGGTGGAGGGCACCTCTGAATGGTTTAATTTAGGTGACTGGTTTAGTAGCTTGCAGCATGTATTGTCATCTGGCTTCTGCCAGAATTTTCTATGCAGTCCACAAGAGTGGAGACTGGTGGCTACTTGTGCTCTAAGGCAGCGTGCCCAAAACCCCAAGGGAGGCTGTTTCCAGCTCACCAGAGAGCTATTCATCTACCCCGTGCTCACTGGAATGCCATTAGTCTTCCCTTATATATTTTTTCCCTCTTTCATGTAGTTTCCTCTAGTAGACCAAAGATCGGAGATTTATGCAAAAAATGTTTATAAATGGCTGTGCTGTTCAGTGGCTGTTCCAGAAAGCCTGTGCAAATGTTCTTGCAGAACAGCATTTTTAGTTTGATGGACTGCCTGGCTGCTACATTTGTCATTGGGGTTTAAGTTTTTTTTGTCATTTTCAAGGAAGTTTCTTGAGTCCCTGCTAGAAAAAGTCAGGGAAATGGGAACAAATATCAGAGCAGATAACAAAATGTGTTGGTAGTCATGAAGTTGAACTGGTCTGGACCATCTGGTTTTTATCATGCTTATGTGCTGGAAACTTGAAGAACAGACCATCGTTATGCATTTAAGAATTTTTCTAAGTGATCTCCTTTAGTAAACACAAGGTGAGGGGAAGTCAAAAAAGAACTGCCAGCTCTGAGATGAGCAGAGGGGTTTAAAGGATGGGTAGAATTAGTGGCCATGACTCCCTGGCCAGGCCTGCTGTGCAAGAGGATCTCTAAATCCAAGATGTGCAAACTCAAGAAACCTGATAAGCAGGTGTGACCTCTGAACCAGGCTGTTAAATGGAGAAATGTTAGAATCCCTGGAGTAATTATAAACACTTGACCTCAACAGGAGAACTGAACCTCTCTGCTGCCCTCAGGTGCTTCTGCTCCATCCAGAGTCAAATCCAGAGCGTGGCCCATCTTTGTTTTCCAAGCTTTTTAGAAAAGAACAGTTGATAATGAAAAAATGCAGAGGCAGAGAACGCGATGTTGTTTGTCAGTGGTGGGTGAGAGCAAGGCCAAAGGGGAAAAAACAGTTTTCTTTGTGTCTTTCATTAAACAGCAGAGTCAGGCAAGGTGTTGCTGAAATGAGAAAGCTGTGATGTTTTGGAGGAAAGGGAGTTGCAGGGAGCAGTGGTAACCTGAAATGACCATGACCATACCACTGTAACCATAGCTACCCCTCTTTGAAAAGAAGTGCAGTGAGATGTGTAAAACCGTCTTTATTAATGACAAACTGAGTGACTTTCATACCCACTCGGAGCGAGACAAACCATCCTTCAATATAGATTTTGCTAAAGCTTTCTCCCTGGTGTGTTTTGCTGAGAAAATGGAAGAGGGGAGGTGAGGGCATGCTGAAAATGAGAGGACCTGCCATGATTGTAAGTTATATTTTAAGCTAAACCATATTAGAGGGAGATATTCCATGAAAATGTAGTCAATAGTAAAAAAAAAAAATAATTTAAATGTGTTGCTACACTAGGTAAACTGAGTGGACTGCATAGAAACACAGGTAGGCAGCATGTGACCAAAAGAAGTCTCTATTAGTAGACAAGGTTGCAGACAGACCACTTGGGTGCGTTACCATTTCAAATCAGCCACTTTCTGCTCATAATTAAAACCCTGTGAATGGGCAACAACCTCGCAGACCCCAGCCTGGTGGTTGCTCTTCACATGGTTAGCTCAGCCCAGAGTTTCGTGCAGGAGCAGGAGGGAGCACAGCTTTTGTTCCTGCAGAATGACCGACAGGAATAAAAATTCCGAGAATTACTTTCAGCCAGCAGCGGTTTAAGATTTTCAGATCAGAATTAATAAATCCTTCCAAATCCAGCCAAAAGACAGAAGACTGGGTGTTTACCAGTCACATTTGGAAATAAAAGAAAGATAAATAAATCTGTTTACTGGTCTATGAGCGAGTTTGAAAAAAAAACCCTCGTGTTCTGTTCTGGAAAATAAAGTGTGCTGAGAGCTGGAGAATTCCAAAGAATGGGCAATCTGTGCTTCTAGAAAGGCAGGTATTGCAGTACGATAAGTAAACCATTGTAAACTGCAAAGAGATGTGGATAGAGGAAAAAGGGTTAGGTCGAAAGAAGGGGTTCTGGTAGGAGAACAATTAAATACTTATATTTTGTGCTATGTCCTTAAGGAACTGTAGGGCAAACTGAACTCTAACATTTTTCAGAGGCCATATATAAAGAAGTTCCCCCCCCCCTCCCCCAACTGCTTTTGAGTCCTATATATATTTGCTACAGGAGATGCATTGTTTCGGTGCCTGATTTGTATGATCTATCTGTTACGGTGGGCAACCAAGGATTAAGAAAATAGTTAATAGTGCTTCCTATTTTAATAGAGTGGCAGATTCATGGTGTGTGTCAGGGTGCTGAAGTTTTTAACAGGATTTGGGGTTTTTTTTAGTGCAGTATTGCCTCCCCCCTCCCCTCCCCCCCCCCCAAGCCTTCCCAGCCCAGCTGTTTTACTGCTCCTCTCCAAAAATCATGATATTGACTTAAAGAAACAGAGACTGAGAGCTTCCCTAAGACGGCAATGGGCCCCGTGCTTTGTAGTTGATGCTTGGAGGGAAGCTGTCTGCCTCAAATGTGAGTGAAGGGCTGGAGACCTGGCTTTACATCTATCTCCCTACAAAAATGTGTGCTTTGCAGGGACAGGAGAGGACACCCCTTGCTCTTGGGGGTCACCACTCTGCTGCAAACAGCAGGTAATGGCCAGCAAACTGTGCTCTGTGTTGAAGGACCTACCAGGGATTGCCCTTTGCAGGCATTGCTGCCTGGTTTTATACAACTTCGTGCATCATTTCTTCATGCCTTGGCCCTCTGATTCAGTTGTCCCCAGGTCCAGCTTGCTGTGACAAATCCCACCAGCTGCTAGGTGACCATTCAGGCAGCTTGTGTGCCTCTCGGCCCTTCTTTTTCTTTTCAGAAATCAGCACAGTTTTCCTCAGAAACTGTCCAGGGCTGGTCTTCAGGCAGGGTTCAACCTTTCAGTATAGGTCAGAACACCACTTTTTTTCCTTTTTCTCTATTTTTTTTTTCTTCCGCTTTTCTTCTCCTCCTCCTCCCTGTGGAAGTGATTGAATCTGGGTTGTGGCAGGTAGTTGAGATCCAATCCATCCCACCAAACTGTGTCCACATTCAGTTTTCCTCCTTTGCCATGTGCACTTTTCAGTAATTACACAAGGGCTCAAGAACTTGTCGCTTTCTGCTCTGGGTTGCTTTCTCCTGTGTGCCTTTCTCTTGCAATCCATGTGTCGTTCTACACTTTGGCATCAACTGTATGGCACAGTTCTCCTTTCAAGGTTCAGAAGCTCTCCTTCAGTGCTAGGAAGGATTTGGGCTTCTCCCCACTCTTTCTGTCATCCTTACTGGAATTGGACATTGCAGCTGGGAATAGTCATCCCCTTATGGTGGTCTTCGGGGGGTCTGGGAAACCTCTTGTGAGCCTTTCTGTCAAGGGAAGGGCACAGAGATGGTTGTTAGGTGGACCATGCCACCTGTTTTCCCCCAAACCAAAGGTTGACCAGCAGCTGCTGGTGAGGATGGCTCATGTGAACCCAGCCCCTGGTGGAAGGGCTTCATTTGCAGCTTGTTAGATCCCTGGGGTTCCACATGCTCAGGAACCTTGGGGGAGACAACACATTGTTCTTCCAGCTGTGCAGGACCAGCCACTTCTTGGAAACACTTTGCCTTTCCATGGCTCGAGGCATTGGTGACCACAGAAAAATATGTCCTTTCAACCACATCTGTAATTATTTACTGTGCTGAAAGAAAAGTAAGTAAATTCTTTGTAATGCATTGACCTTTGTCCTAATAATATGTATCACTTTAGTTGTGAGTGATTCTTAGAAAATGGCACTATTACATTGCAAAATTTAGTAGCTTTTGTTTTCATATTGAGTGTCTCTTGCTTGTATTACCTTCTACTTATTTTCTCCAGCAGATACATTGCCATTTTTTTGTATTTTCTCAGTGCTTAACAGTGAAAAAATTGAATCTCTTTCTTCAGAGAAGTGATGGCAGAAATACTTTTGTTATCCAAGCTGTTTGCTGTCTTATGCCTGACATGCACTAGGAGTAATTGAGAAAATTCTTCTGCACCAATGACAGTAAATATCGGTGTCCGTTTTCTTCCACTGAGAATTATTTCTTTGCTTGTTCTGGAAACTGAAATGATTCCTGTTCTTTGAAAAGAATTATCTTAAATTGTTGATCTATTTCCATCACTATTTTTGTCAAGATCATGTTCAAGGACAGGATGTGATTTTATTTTATTTTTTTAACAACTTAAAAATACAGAATCATCTGGATTTAACCTGCCATAAAAATTTGATCACAAATAAGATGGCTCGGGGAGGCTAAACAGTCTTAAGCAAATTTAGTTCATTTACAGTCACTCGTGATCCCTCACCCAGTCATTCCCAGTTCACTCTTTTGCTTTGACTGGTGAGTATGGCTCATGAGATGCCAATATTGCATGGGCTTGGGATGAGATTCTCCATCCTAGCTCAGGAGATCCTTTCCTGAAGGCCAGCTCTTTATTTAGGCACACAGCCCCCACTTCTGCTGAGGACAAAGCATGAAAAAACCCCACATTTCTTCAGACATCAGGCGAGCCTGAGCTTATCCCTACTGGAGCGACAGGCATACATGGGAACTCTGCATTGCAGAAGAAGGTGGAAAGCCAAGTCTCTAAGAAGAAAGCTGTGGGAGCAAAACTCAACTTCTGGTGTGGAGCTCAGTGCAGGGACAGCATGGGGGCCATGCCCAGACCCACATGTGATGGAAATGCCACAGGAGGGTTTCCCCGCTGTCTGCGTGGCTTGATCTCACCAAAGTCCATACAAACTACTTGGTGCTCCACAGCAGGGCTGGTCCTGAAGAAAAGAACCACTGGCTAAAGCCGTCAGAGTCCAGGGAGCAGCTCGCTGGAGTCAAGAGCTGCGTCTTCTAAATGTTAAGGGGCACGTCACAGGAGATGCTTCACAGATGCAAAAGGTCACCACTGCCCAAGCTTTCACTAAAACAAAGGCCAACTATTTTTAACTTAATTTCAAGTGGGAAGCCTAAAGCCATAAGCTGGCCTAATTGCAGGAGGCCTAGACTTCTCTGATAACCAGAGCTGTGTGCATAATGCGAGCCCGTGACTGCCCAAAATCTGTTCCAACCTCTGCTGGTGCTGGGGCACCCCCACTTGCAGGTGGGGCCCGACCTTGTGAGGTCCTGCAGGCACCACTCCAAAAACCCAGTCCTGTCTCGGAGTTACTGTCAGAGACGGCGAGTTCAGGAGCCGAGGGTGGGGGTTAACAGGGAGAGACACACGTAATGCAAATAAATTAGCAGTGCCCCCATCTTCGGCTGCCCACTGCGAATGAGCAGAAATGGAAGAGGTTGATTGCCAGGTAAATGGGGCAGATGTTGTAAGATGCCTAGTGAAAGGATCTTGTGTTCCGCTTGGGGAATCCAAGGCTACTTAGATGTGTCCTCTACGGAACACAAAGCTTTGACTCCAAGGCTGTTTTCAAAAATAAACATACATATTTTCTTTTTAAGCCAGATCTGCAGAGATCATGTTAATGTACCTGCTGGCAGGAGTGTAAGCGTTGACAGGAGAAAGTCTGTGTCTGTTTTCCATGGCTTTCTTCACCCTGGTATTAGACCCATGAGAAGCCAAGTTCTGGTCCTGGAGCATTTCCTAACATTTCTCAATGCTTCTGTAGAAAGTGGGATTGCAGATGTAGGTCTCTGTTCATACTTGTTTCTGGTATTGTGTAAAAGCTACCGTGACTTCTTGGTGAACTTTATGAACCCAGCAGGATCTGAACATCATCTTGGCAGGGCAAGCAATGCCAAAATTGCACCAGGCTTTCAGGAAGTTCAGCTTGTCATCTCTCTGGTGTGACAAAGCTGTGTCAAGAAGGAAAAAAAAATAATGCAAGTTTGGGCCAGCCTTGTTCCTCCTGAAATAGTATTTGCAGCAGGGCTTTTCTCAAATTTATGGAGGGCATCTGGAATATTTTTTTGATTTCTTAACAGTCTGGCAGTGCAGGCCTAATGCTCAGCGAGACAGGCTTTTTCCATAGCAAAGCATGAGCATTCAGCTGGCTTTCCATGCAGTGAGGAAACTGGATCACTTTCTGATTATGGCACTTGAGGGGACCTGGGTAACTTTTTTCTTAAGAATAAGCTTGGAAGACTCTTAAGTAGAGGAGCTGCTGTTTCACTGACAGGTGCTAAGAGCTCGGGACAGAGAGGGGCTCTGGTCCTGGAGCACTCGGGTGCATCATTCCACTTGGGTCAATGGTTTGCAAATGGAGCTGGTCTCTGCTGGGTCACTGCCCACAGCAGTGATGTAGGTGAGACCAGAAAGGTTTTGTATCCAAACAGAGTGAGGAGATCCTTGCTTTTTCCACCAAGCCCACAAGAAATGAGAGACCAAATTCTTCCTCTTCCAGGTTTTTAAGAACCAGGAGCTATATATGGCTAGACCCTTGTATGGAGCCTTTCCCATACTTCACCCTGGCCATCATAAAGCACCACAATAGGTGTTTGTACCCCAAAACCTCTGCTTTTTGGGAGAACAGCCTCACAAGTTGCATTTCCATACTGTCCTGCAGTGCACCCTCACTGGGCACTTTCCAGGGCTTGCCATTACAATTAATAATAATTAAAAGCAGTGCAGAGCAGCAAGGGGATAAATGCTTATCTCAGTTAGTTTCAAAGCTGTTGCAGACTGCACGCTCCAAATCACAGAAGGGAGCTGATGCCATGGGTGAGGAGCAATGGTTAAAAAAAGCCCTGGCTGCTTCCCAGAGAGCTGAAGTACTAATTAGGGCCATGGACAGTCAGCTAATTCAGACCTTAATGAGCCCTGAGGGACTGCAAGATAACAAAAGCTCAGATGGGTACCCCACTGCGCAGCCTTGAAGCGGTGCTGTTTTATTAATAAGAGCCTTGACAATAGCTGTAGCATCATACGTGCAACCGGGAGGAAAGTGTGGAAAAGGAATCTGTGAAATCTGGATGGTGGAGGCACGTCCAGTCTTCTCTAACGGCTGATTTCACCCCTTAAAAAGCCAGATGCTCATTGGCAAGATGGGAGGTCTCTGCGGTGAAAACCCAGAGAGCAGTGAAATTGGGTTGTTAGACCTTGAGTTGCAAGATCTTGGGTTGCAAAGAGAAATTAAACCTGTCCAAAGGCAAGACCAAAGTCTTCCCCTTGCTTTGAGGCCTCAAACTATGACAAGACAAATTATGTCTTCTCTAAATAGTTGCTTTGGGGTTTTATTTTGAAAGGAAGCCATGGTGCCTTTCCTATCCTTCATTTTCTGCGTAAACACCTTTTGTACCAGCACAGCAAGGATCTGTGTGTGTGCACGAGCAGGCCTGGGATCTGCCCTTGTCCCCTTGTTCCCCCCTGTGGAAACATGGTGAACACCTAACATGGGGTGCTTCCAAGCCCCGATGGTATAAACCAGATGTAAAGCAAAAAAGGAAAACAAAAAAAAACCCTCACAGTTGTCCTTGCAACCTTCTCCCAGAGAGTCCCGTGTACCTCTTCACCATCTTCAGCTACTTGCCATCCGATGAGTTTTGAGGTCCTGCACGTGGCCGTGTCCCACTGAGCCTTCCTCTCTTGGCTATGTCCCCAACCCTGCCTGAAGGGGGGCAGCCATCATTGCTGTCCAAAGGCATTCCTACCCCAGTCTTCCTCCCGAGCAATGAAGGGCAGGATCTGGCCTTTAATCACAGGTTTCCATGTGAGGTCTTGTGCTTGAGTGGCTGCAGCACCAATTGTCTCTGCATTTAACCTACCGAGAAGTTCAGGGTAATTGACAAAATTTTGCTTCAGAGCTTGTTTTTAATGAATTAAATTTCAAATTAATTAACAATTTCTCACATTTTTATGGGGTTTTGCCTCCTTAGTAGGCTAAAATGCTAATTCTGGAGCAGATGAATAGAATGTTAAGCTAGTTTTTAAAGAGGGCAGTGAAGAGGAGTGAATTTCTGCTAATGTGTCCTCCCCACCAAAGGAGAACTAGGTCTCACCTAAGTTCCTTTCCCTCCCTATTGGTCTTATTTTTATATACATGTATTATGTTATATGCATGTGAGAATCTTCCTGGGGTGGCTGCAATTCTTTCTGTTAAAAAAAAAAAGTGGTCTTTTTTGCAGACTGCTTCAAACCTGGTCTTTCTGGGAGCCCCTTCCCTGGTGTGTAACTCTTGCTCCCTGATCACCGCAGTGCCAAGTCTAGCCCGTTCATCACTAATCCTTTCAAAATACCATATATACAATTTTCTTTTGATTTTTCTATTGCATGTATCAAAGTAGGCCTGTGCTAAATCTTCGAATATCAGGGCCCTGCAAGAGAGAGCAAGAATTTAGGTGTCCTCTCACCTGGAAAGGTTGGTCTGGGCAGGGGTAAGAAAGGTTAATTTGGTTTCCCTGCTAAAATCCAGGATGGTGCCTTGCTCCTTACTCTTGTTTACGCAGCTCAGGAGCAACTCCCTGCTCTAAGTTGGGATCACACCCTTCCTCTCATTGCTGGAGTGTGTTTCCTGAGAAAGAACAACCTGTCTCCTCCATCTGCCGCTGCCGTCGGAATAGCTGGGGGGGGGTGTGTCTCTCCCCACCTTTCCCTGTGTGGGAAGTGTTACTTAAAAAACCACACTGCCTGAAGCACCTGCTAATTCTCACCCCCCTAAAGTTGCTGGAGGGGACAACTATCTGCTGGGGCAGGCGGTTGTAGGGAGCTGGGGGTCGTTGTGCTGCACACGTGGGGTGAGATGCTGCGTGGAGGTACCTAAGCATCTTCACGTGCTGATGCTCGTGGGGTGCAGGAGCCCAGAGCACCCAGCGGGGTCCTGCTGTGACCACAACTGCTTCCCCCCACCTGTAGGAAAGCCTCCCTGTCTTTTGTAACCTGGCTGTATGATACCTTTATTTTATTCTATCTGTGCTTTGCCATTTACATTTGTCTTTGTAGCTATCTTCTGCCTTTTGCATCAGGGAACCATAATCAGAATGGTTTGGGTTCATGTCAGTATTAAAAACTTGCACCCCTCACATGTCCCAGCCAGGTGAAGGCGTTGTCTGCTGCCACCCTCACCACTTCTTCTGTCCTCCTCCTGTGCTGCAAGGGGCACCGGGTCCCTCCAGCCCCCACAAACCTCTGGCGTTTCCCACACGGACACTTCCTTTCCAACGCTCCCACTTTTCATCCTGAGTAGAAATGGCTACAGCATGGACAAGAAAAAAGTGCTTATTTTTTGCCTACTGAACTTAGTGCCACAAAACAACGGGATATGTTGCAAATCGTGACCTTTTCATCATTATTTCTGGCATGTAAACCTAAAGTTCTTTTTTGACTAATATTCTTGATATATGAACCTTTGAAATGTCATTTTGCAATCCAAGATCCTAGGAAGAACACAAAATAGTGCAAGGTTGGTAAGATTTGGTGAACCTGCAAGACAAATGTAGGTGTTTCCCTGATCATGCAGTGTGTCTGTCTCATCTGCAGAGCTTTTGCTTTAGGAAGTATTTTTAGACCAGGTATGTGCTTGCTTACTAACCTGTTTGCCACAATAACATAAGAGTATTTGGTTTTCCTGTTATTTTGAGTAAAACCTGCCACTTCATGCAGATTTTTCATTCTAAATTCCCCAGTGATGGTTCTTCTGAGCCATCACTTTTTAGGACGTAACTATTGGAAGTCTCTTCTCCCCCTGTTCCCACCTTCCAAACCATATAAAAGAAGTGTAGTAGAAACTAGAAGTCTTAATCAGTGATGAAGAAATTAAACACCATTCTCACCCCCCCTTTCCAGTCCCCAGGGCCACCCACGCTTCTTTCTGTTGTACCTCCTACCTCTCCTGCATCAGCTTCTGGCTTCCTCTAAATCTGACACTCAGCAAAAATGAGGACCTAAGGGTAAAGCCTGGATGGAGAAGGGAATTCATACACTTTTATGCTTGTGTACACTCTGATCTGTGGCTCTGGGATGGGCAAATGTTTTGTGTTACTGCTGTAAGAGCATTGTGTGCTCTTCTGGAGATCTCTGCAGCTGCTTGGCCATTGGCTCTTGGAATTATCTTACTCGATGCTGAGAGAATGATACTTCTATCTGTCTGATAGCTGTGATGTGTGTGGCCACTGAAATGAACATAAGATTATGTGGTGAAATCTTTCTGGATTGTCTGCATCTTACTTCCAGCGGAAATACATTTATGGATGCTCCGCTGGGTGAGTTGGATCAGGGCATGTTGGTGGAAACAGCTCTCTTCTCAGTATTGCAGTAGGGTTTTTTAAAATTTATTTAAAAGCGTACATATGAGAAAACAACATAACAAACCCACCAACCCCAGCCCCACGTGTCTGTAAGAATCATGGAGCAATAACCTTCTGTTTCAGGCTGGTTTCCTGGCACCAGTGCTCACCCCAGCAGTGAGGTACAGGGAGGGAGGCTGCAGAGTCACACAGAGTGGGGGGAATAGGATTCACCAGACGTTTTGCAGCCTTGTCATCAGAAAACTGAGTAGGTGGAAGAACCGGGTTTGGATTAGGAATTCCTTATCCCTCCCTGGGCTTAGCTCCCTTCTCACCACTGACTGACTCACTGCAGAATTCATGAATCCAGCAATGATCTACGAGGCGAGCGCTGGACAGATACGTTGTCTCTCCTTCCTTCCTGCTCCTCGGCTGCTTTCTTCAGCATCCTCCTCCTTCCTACATTTCGGGCAATAGGAGGGCCCAGAAGGGCTTTGGTATATTGGTTCCCATCTGGAATTCCTTTTCCCTGCGTTTTGCCGAGT
>JAOTQQ010000063.1:1674446-1702286 GCA_026546715.1 Gallinago undulata | reverse complement strand
GCCCAGGGAGGTGGTGGAGTCTCCTTCTCTGGAGACATTCAAACCCCACCTGGACACGTTCCTGAGCAACCTGCTCTAGATAGACCCACTCCGGCGGGAGGGTTGGACTAGATGATCTCCAGAGGTCCCTTCCAACCCATATGATTCTATGATTCCCTCAAAAAAACAGCCTGTGGGATAAGGGCTCTGTTAATTATCATTAAGGGAGAATAACCCTCCCTAGTCCTTTCCCACCTTGTGCGTACACACAGCGCCCACCCGTGTCACGGGCACCAGTGCTTTTGCCTGTTGGAGGAGGGCTCTTGGTGGCTGTCACAAGCTTTCGTGTCACTCGGGTGTCCCCTGGGACCGTGAGGGCCATGGACACCACTACAACAGAGCTTGGCTCCAGCCAAAGGGAAAAATAAATTGTGAAATACAAATGGTGTGGTTTAGGTCAGATAAGGCAGCAAGTAATGGAATTTTTTTACATTTGTCCTGATAGTGTGATTTTCCTGCCTCGTCCATTGCTGGAGTCAGGTCTGTAAAAACCACAGGCTTTCACGTCAGCCGAGGTTGGATGGGGAGCAGAGCATCAGGCTGCTCATTTTTGGCACAGGAAAAGCACTGCTCTGGTCTGCTGGGGACTTAAAACACAGCAAGTGGCACTTCTTTGCATTTATCCAACTTCCAAACTGGACGCAAAGAACTAGTGTGACAGCACATGCCCGGGGAAAGCAACTCCACTTTAAGACGTGCTAAAACACCCTCGACTCACAAAGACCTGTGGCGGAGTGACCGGTGGTGGAAAAGCTGTCAAATGCCCGAGTCATCCAGTATGGGACTGGTATTAAACCGAGCTGGGCACTAGGGCTCAGCAAAGCTCTGCTCGGAGCGTTCCTCCTCGGGCCAGCGCTCGCCCGGGCTGGGGACCGGGCCAGGGACTGTCTGAGGTAAGGACAGCAGCCACTTCCCCTTCTGCAAATTACCCATTTGTTCAAACCTGCAGCGTTTCACAGCGAATGGGATGTACCATCAACCCAGCCTATGTAAAACCTGCCTTAAAAATCCCCGTCTTTAGGAGGAAGAGGCACTTCCTCCTACCTGGCTGAGCTGAACTATTCCCAAGCGTTTCCAGGCTGGATCGTTCCAGCCACTAAATCCACGGATGAGGCACTGCTGTCTGTTACACCTGCAGTAAGCCTGGGGGAGGCCACCGGGGTTGTTCCAATTTATACCAGTTCAGAAAACAGTCAGGAAGGGGATATTTTTTGGTTTTTTTTAACCTCAGTTACCCAGTTATGGGGAAAAATCCCATGGATTCAAAGTTGGTCAGTGTTGCACGGAGAAGAGGAGCCCTGGCCCTGTTGGGTGGCTGTTCCTTGTTTGGCATCTCCACCCAGGGCACACCATGCTCTGAGCAAGGGCCACCTACTTTCTGATTTCCTATGAACTGGCAAAGGCAAATACACACCCTCTGAGTAGTTGCTTCATGAATAAAAACTTCCCAGCTTCTGTAAAAGTGAGGTTATAAAGAGAAGCAAACGCAGCAATAAATCCTGTTGTTGCTCCTCTGGGTGGAAAAAGAAAGGGTTGGTTTGGTCTGTTCTCTAGAACCACTGCCCGAGGAACCTAGCACCTTGCAAGAAAGATTAACTTTAAACTGGGTTTCTTTGGTTTTGGTTTTTGTTTTATGCAACTGAAGCTCACGGTGGCTGGCTGGATGCTGGCTGGAGAGAGCTGAAAACAAACCAAAGCTGTCACTAAATGAAACACAGAAGTTGACTACAAGCTGATGCTCCTGGCAGTGGAAAGCTCTTCTCCCTGCCCACAGCCAGGACAGCGAGCAGGGCTGGGAGCGTGTTGCAGGACCATGGAGGTCATTGCTGCTTCTGAGCAAGCTTTGGTGGTGCTCACCACATGCCGGGGGACTGGGTTTCTTCCCTGGTCCCTCTTGGTCAGGGTTTTGGGTTTTTTTGGGACATTAAACATCTTGGGCAATGCAACCGTCTCGTGCTCTCCCTAACCCCACAGCTCACGTCTGCAAACTCGGAGGGGAAAGCAAAATTCTGGCCAACGACTATATTGGCCCCCCAAAGGAGCGGTGCATGTGGAAGAGATGGTCTTCAAGAGGAGCTTTTGTAGGCAACTACATTTTGGGTCTGCTCCCCACAGCAGCAGACTCTGGAAACGGCCTGTGCCAACCCTCCTGAGGGACTTAGCTTTGGAGCTACAAGAGAAACAGGGTCATTTGGCGAGGGGAAGCCCAGCACCAACCTCACCTTCACTGCCAGCAATAATGGAAGCGAGAGGAGAAAGAAAAGCTCGGCTTGTGCCGGCGCTGGAGCGGGAGGCAGCTGTGACGCGGCGATGCCGGAGGGCTGGCTGTGCCCACGCACTCTCTGTCCCTGCCCTGTCCTCTCCCTCTGTCCCGGGACAGAGCTCTTGGCCTTGGCACGGCTCAGTTCCCTCGCTGACCGCTTGCCCAAAAGGCCTGGGCTGAAGATGCGGCCGGTGTGTGGACCAGAGAAACCGGCCATCGCTCGCCCAGGGGGACAGAGGGGACAGAGCAGAGTCAGCGTCGTCACTGAAACCATGGCTAACTGGCCACGGTTATTTAGAGTGACCATGGAAGGTGTCCATGTGCTTCTCCACTCGACAACTCCCAACCACTCCAGGCTCTGGGTGCCACGCTAACCCCACTCCTCCTGCCTCTAACCCCATTTTGGGGCTGTCTAGAAGCAGATGCCCCCAGTGCCTTACCTGCAAAACGCCCCTGGGTTTCTGCAGGGAGCCCTTCGCCTTCCGGGGCCAAAGCACCCGGTTCCTTCTCCCCACGGGACTCGGCTCCCTCCCCGGTGAGGGTGACCCGGGGCAGGGACCTGCTCGGCTCCAGGGGCTCCCTCCCCTCCGACCCCCCCCACCCTGCGCTACTGCCAGGGGCTCCAAACGCTCCTTACGCTGCTTCCCAGGGATCTGCTGGGTTAGACGTTGGTTGGGAGGGTTCACCTCTCTTCAGGTCTGGCTTGGAGCTGAGCAAAGGCGAGGAAGGAGAAAGCATTTTAAACCCCTGCTTGGCAGAAGACTCGCTCCGAGCCCCACTTGGAGCGACCCCCGCCAGCGCTTGCGCGGCCGGATTTTGTCAGGGCTGAACCTCCAGCTACTCGTTAATCATCATCTCGCTCGGTTCAGACGGAGGACACAAAGCAAGGGGAGGTAGGAGATTTCCAGAAAAAAAAAAAAACAAAACAACCCTATTTTTTGGTTAGGCACCACAGTTTTCGGGTGTGTTTTGCTGAGAAGCTGGAGCCCCACCCCAGCGACTCCTGCTCAGCCTTTGGGAGAAGAGTGAGACCGCTCTGAGGAAAATGATTTAAAATGCCTTCAGATGCCTTTTCACTTCTTTTTATTTAATTCCATAAATATTTTCATAAGGCTCAGTGTCTTTACAACACTTTTTTTAAACACTTTTTTTTGTTTGTTTGTTTTATACACACAACTTTGACACTTGTTTGACAGGGTCAAACAGTCCAATATAAACAAAATAATAAAACTGGCAAGTGCGGATCAGCTGGGTTACCAAAATCCTTTTTTTTTTTTCTTTTTTTTTTTTTTTCTCTTACTGTTAAAACCCCAAAAGCACTAAAATATCAGTATTTGGCTTCAAACTAGAATTTTAAAAACCTTTTTTTTTTTTTTTTTTAAATTCTCTGCTACAAGTCCCTGTCGTCATAGTGCCTTTAAACTCCTACAGACTCTTCTTTTCTTCTTAAGGAAAAATAAGCTCGGTGATGCCATGCAGAACTTACAATAGCTACTAAATATACATGTTCCCTGAAATGTAGCTGCAATGAAAAGATGACAGAGCATAAAGAGAACAAAACCAGAAACCCAAAGCACCACAGTGTACTATCAATAACATTGCAATGGACGGCCAGTGACCATCCAGAAACTGAAACAAATTTCAAATATATTTCTCTATGTATTATTTTCTATTTACAACTGTTAGATGCACCTAGGTTGGTTCTTGTTTGATCTTTTTTGGAGAGGGTGGGGAGGCGAAAGTCTTGAATTTAGATCCTCTGTTCTAGTGTCTAGGCCAAGGGGTAATGCATGTCATTTACCTAGGGAAGAGGGTGGGTTTATTGTTGGGTTTGTTTTTTTTTTATATATATATATAGATTCAGCCAGAGAAATACCGTAAACATGTAAGTTTGTCACAACTCTCTTGTTTCTGCATATGGGATGGTAAGTGGGTTCCTCCTGTCTGGCATATTGAAATGAAAAAAGTCTGTATCAGATGCTCGGTCAAAATCCCCCCGCTCTGCGTCTGCGCTGCCGCCAGCGCCCCCGCTCCCTACCGGGAAAGCCACCGGAGGGAGGGAAAGTGGGACCCGGTGCTGGTTCTTCTTTGTGCCAATGCTCCATCTCTTGCAGCACCTCGGCAATTTAGGGAGGGGAAGAGCTTTCTTGAATGCCATGCCTGAGAGCCAGAGCCCCTCTTCCCTCCGGAGCCAGCGCCTGCCTCTGCTTTGCCGGCCGCCCGGCTGCGGCAAGCACCAGCAAGGCTAGCTCCTTTTGGCTTTCCAGTTAAGAAAGAAGCTGCGAGTCCAACAAGTGGCCTTGTCAGATCAAGCGAGTCTTGGTTTATGATGCAAATAATGGTGTGGCGGTGGCGTTTCTTTTTTTCCTAGTGCTGAATATTTAGGAAGCATCTTCTCATAAAAATTATGGATGTCTCATTCTCACTCTCTGAGGCACAAAACAGTAAATGAACAGGCTTAACTAATGTGCTTGTTACTTTTTTTTTTTTTTTCCCCCTAAGCAATTAAAAAGGCAAAGGAATAAGTGAAATTTTCATCATGTTGACAACAGTTTGTAATCTCTCTTTCTCTCTCTCTCTGCATCTCTCCAGTCATTCAGAAATAGTAAAGCATTTCAGTTAACTTCTGCGAACCCATCTCATTCACTTCGTTAAATACCCATTCTGTTAAAGAAACAAAATCATTTTTTGCTACATACTCAATATTCAAATCCGACCATCAAAATGCAAAAAGATACAAAAGAGCATAAAAATTAAGTTCTGATAGAAAATTGGGTTGCCTCCTATTTGGGATTCCCAGTGTTTCGCTGCTGCCTGTCACAGAGGGGCCGCTCTCCCTTCTCCAAACACTCACCTGGCTTTGCTGGTTAGTGATAGTTTCTAGCTTACTAAAAAGTGCTGAGATGATTATTTCTGTACTTAAATAAAAATTACAGCCACTGCCTTGGAACGTGCCCTGAAGTCAAACAGGCTCCATGGAAAGACTGAAATCACGCTCTCGGCTCTTCCCATTCTCTTGTATTTTTTAGGGGAGAACAAAAAAACAACGTTATCTCCAGGCTGATGGCCTGAGGTGCTTATCTGGTGTATCAGATTCAAAAGGAAATGATAAATACCATCATCAATCACTTCAGCCCACATTTTCTAAGGAGCTTGCAGAACAGCTCCATGAAGTTTTTAAGTTCATCTTCTAAATCTGGTTAAACAGTCTCATTTGTCCCAGGAAAAAAATCCCTCATCCTAGCGCACAAGGAGCTGCTTTCCAAGCTTAAAGATAAGCTTTTGCGCTTGCAAATGCACGTACTCAAGGCCGAAATTGTAGGAAGTGTCTTTGAAAACGGAGCTAGGAATCTCCAGAGGGAGAAAAAGAGAGAGAAAGAGACCTGGAGAGCTCAGGCAGTGACTCCAGGCTCAGGGACACTGACGCACCCCGGCCACCGCCGTTTGCACCCAACCCATCTCTGGTTTAGATTGGGTCACGTCAGGTCACCCAGGTCACCTCCCTGTCTTTCTTGGACGTTCTCAACTCCTCTGCAGCTCATTAAGTATCAGATAAGTCCTCCCAGTGACTCGGGCAATGATCCTGCTGCTATGGGGTGGCCGCGGTGGCTCGCGTTCTGCCTGGGTGGCCGCTGCCCCAGCGAAGCCGGGCATCTCTGGGGCCACAGGGTGGTGAGGGCAGTCCTGGCCCTCACCTTGGGGCTCGTTGCTCTTAGAAATGGTAATTAGTGGTTCATTAACGCAATACTGTGCAGGCGGGAGCGTGGCCAACAGGATGGGACCTTAGTTCCTGAAGAAAGAAAACTGGCCATTCGTTGGAGCCTAATAGCCAATTTTCCTCTAGCTGGGATGGAGGGCGTGAAGCCATCAGATTTTAAGCTTTTATCTTTGCGTGGAAAACAAAGATAGGAGTGGGCTTTTCAGAGTCGTGTCTCAGCTTAAAAAGAAAATAAATCAAAGGCGACCCCATAGAAACAAAAACCAACAAAAAAACCAACAAACCTAAATGCAAAAGAAATAAAAGCCCCTGATATTCTTTTCTCAGTCTTACTCTGAGTGTGAACAGATCACACTGAATTGAGAAAAAGACAGTGCTTAAAAAAATTAAAAAAAAAAAAAAGTGCAAACAATTGGACTGAGGAAAACCCATCTCTCACTTCCTAAACAGCTGGTTCCCCTTTCTGCTTGTTGTCACCTGCCCACAACAGAACAGTTAAAGCCAGAGAAATGCTGCGCAGCAGAGCATGGTGCACAAGGGAGCACATCCAGACAGGCACGGGTCAGACCAGAGGATGCAGGACGGGACGGGGAAGGGGCGATGCTCCTCATTGAAATGACAATTCCGGGGACAGCCAAGGAAGGGACGGAGAGGGAGGGAGAGGGAGCAGAGACCTCCCGGCACTCCAAAAAAACAAACAACACCCCCCCCCCCCCATAAATAAAATCAAATAAAATATACACCAATGTAGTCCATGAGGAACTCCGATGACGAATTCACACAAGCGAGAAAGCATTCTGGGATGCCGATGACGACTCGAATGAAAATGAAGAAGAAAATAATAATAATAATAATAATAAAAAAAAGATGTCCGACCAATGGAATAAAATAAAATAGGTCACATGGTTAGAAATCATTGGTGCTTCCTAGTATCTAGTAGCAGATTGCTTCCCAAAAACAACAAAAAAAGTTTTTGGTCCTTCTATATATATACATATATGTATATATATTATTATTTTTAAAATGTGTGTATATATATATATATATGTATATATATTTAGTTGCAACAGTGCTTCTCCGAAAAAAGGTCCATCTATAAATATAATTTTATTTATTTTTATTTTTAAATTTGAGTTCTTTTAAGTTAAAATTCTCCATCTCTCTAGGTATTATTTTTTGAATGGTGTTAACCTGCTGAAGTTTTGCCAGAATGGTGCCTGGCTGCGTCTGGGTTCGGTGAACTCGAAGACCTGGGACTGGGATATGCCATCTGTCACCATGTATTGTCCCTGATTTAATGGATCCTGGGGTGGTGGGTAGGCTGGAGGAACCGACTTGGAGTAGCTCACACCTGCATCGATGATTGGGGGGAAAAAGAAACAGATCAGTCAAAGTGCAATTGGGTCAATAGTCTTTCTTCGTCATGCTATCGCTTCTTACCGCTCAACAACCAGGGTCCCAAACAGCAGGGAGACGTGCCAGAGATGGCAAATCTAGGGAGGAACGCAGCGGCTGCCTGACCTCGCGGCTCGGAGGCTCCCTACGCTCGACCACGCGGTGAAGATTTGGGAAAAAGATCCGTTACTTTGGCATCGGCAGAGTTTCGCCTGCCCTCATGGAAAAGTCCCGCGTCACCTCACGAGGCACGAGCCCAGGGCCGGGCCGTGCGCGGTACCCGCCTGGGGAGATGGAGGCAACGCGACCGCATCCTCCAACCCACTCGCAAATTTTGGCATTTCCAAGGTGCTTTATTTCCCTCCCTCCCTCCCCGCTACGCTTGGAAAGCTCTTTTGCCCCAACATGCCGCGGTGACCAGCCCCCAAGGACCGCTCGGCGCCGGCTCCTGCGTGAGAACGGAGCAGAGCTGGCTCTGGAGGACGCTCTACGCTGCAGGGACCCGCGTCGCTTCTGCCTACACAGAGGGCAGCTCCTTATTCCCTTTGGGAACGTTTGTAGGACTTTTCCATAGGGTTCCATTTTAAATTTACCAGTCTGGTTTCAGCCAAAACCGGCCGCCACACACCGCAGAAAAGGCTGGTTCGGCTCAATCCAAACTGGTAGCAATGGAAACTGGCAAGGCTGGGTTTTGAGGTTCTAAATGATGGATCGTTCCCACGTTCCAGCTCCTGCGTGGGACTGGGGTGAGGGGATGCTGCCCTCACGGCTTTCCCATGGAGACGGGGAGCTTCAGCAAGCTGGGACCTACACAACCCGCTGTCAAGGATGGTGGAGGAAGGGTGGCTCTGGGTGAAAGGAGGTGGAACAGAAGGGAGGCACCACCGAAGTGTAGCCTACAGGGAACAGTCATTTAACTACTTGTGTATTTCCTTCCCCGAAACAACACCCCTGAGGAGGGATAATCCCTCCTTCAGCCTCGGGGCAGCGTGATCGGCTGGAAACCACCTCTCCAGAGAAGGGCAGGAAGGAGGGAGGAGCAGGGCTCTGAAGAAGGTTGCTGTAAGCTCTGGCCATCTCTGGATCCCCTCTGCTGCAGGCAGAGCCGCTCGTCCTTCTGCGGGGAGGGCAGGACGGGTGACAAGCTTCGCAAGGGCCACCTCGAGGCCACGGCCTCCCCTGGCTTTAACCGCAGGAGCGAGGCGACTGCCCGAGCAGATCAGTGTCCTCATCTGGAAAGCGGGATGGCATCACCCACCTACCTCACAGGAGGGTTGTGAAGCTAAATTAATTAATGTTTGTAAAACATTTTGAGATCCTCGGCTGGGAAGGTGCTAGAGAAGGCAAAATACGGTGATTAGCACCCAGGTACCACAGCAAGGGGGGGGGGCAGCAGAAACGCGGCTCTGCGTTCGGGCAGCGGTCCCTACCCACACACGAGCACATGCTTTGCGGGACGGGCGCCGGGCAGCCCGGGCACAGGACGCTGCACACATCGGGTACTTACAGACCAGGGGAAAAGCCCCACAAATCGCACCCACGGAGCTCATCTGACAACTTTTACGTGTTGCCGCAGTATAATTCGGGACCTCTTTTAGATCCAAAGCTATAGGCTTTAGGAAAGAGAATGATCTCGCTTCCCCTTGTGGTAGAATTTACCAATCAAAGGTGGTTAAAATCCTCTGAAGGTTCAGACCAAATGGAGACATCATCTTGACTATGTCTAACTGATTTCTCCTTCTTTGCAGCAAATACCCTCAAATCATGCTGTCCACTGCAGAGAGTAAACAAGACCTTTCTCCTTACGGTGGACAAAAAGCATTCCATGATTCATACTCATTGACCTTTAACAAACTCATCACACTTAATATTCCAAACTTATTTGAAAGGAACAACCTGGAGACGTTCTGCATTTGTATCTGCATGCTGGAATGGAGTTACTCATCAAGGAGTTTTCTACTCTGTCTTTGCTAAGCTCCTCTCTCCCCCAGAAAGCCTGCAGAGCAGAGTGCAGCCCCACAGCCCTTGCTGTCCTGGGGTCAAACCTGGAACAGGGGCAGGTATAGGACACCTGAGACAACTCTGCCATCCCTGTTGGCAGGCCCCAACCATCAATTTGAATTTACCACTCCATGTGACTTAAGCCAATGAAGTCCCACAAAGGCAGAGCATGGGCTTGAGCTCCTCTCTGCCCTACCTCTTCCATCCCTTCTTCTACCCTGTCCTGCTCTGAGTTGCCTTGTTGGAAGGCAGCTCAACATGTGGGCAGTGTAACCAGCTGCAGCGTCTGCTCTGGAGGGCAAAGTCTAGCCCTGAACCCTGAACGAGAGTGTAGACGTTCTCCTGGAGGCCACCAGCCTCTAGTGCCTTGGCCACTTTTCCCAGCAGAGACTGGTGAGGAATTTTAGAGCCTGTGGGGAGGTGAGGATCTGGTACAGGTCCCTCACATGGCTAGAGTTGGGAAATCTGTCTGGGAACTGGTTTGGATCTTCAGCTGACCTGCAGGACCAGGAATTACTTCAAAGGCAAATAGGCCATATGCGACCAAGATTACTAAGTAATGTTCTGCAACACAAAAGAGCCATGAATCTAAACTGCTTCTAAGGGACATAGAGAAATTGTTTCCAGCTTTGGAAGACCTTTAAACCCCATTGCTCTAATGACATCACCCAATGTCTTTTGCATCCTGTGGCCACAGAGCAGCAGTCAGCCTTGTGATGGATCCAGTCTGCCATGCTGAGCTGGGCTGAGCTCTTTCTTGTCTCTAAACCAATTTATGGAGGGTGAACTGATGCATTTTAATCATGATACAGAAATGCTAAGAAATCTCCTGGATCAGCAAAACGTTATGCACTTGGAAGGCTGAAGATGTAGAGAAAGGACAGTCTGACTGAAGTCCACTGACATTGATGGAGTTACGCTGCAAAGAATGTAATCCATGGTCTGTCTTCTCCAAAAGAGAAAAAGGCAGACTCCCCTGGCCAGATCACTAGCAAACCCCGTTCAGTTCATTCCCAAAATAGCCTTTTTGGTCCCAACTTCTGAAAAACGTCTACATCTATCCTCACTTCAAACATGCCCATGCACACACTGTCACTTCCCTCTAACGAAGCTCAGACCCATATTCTCAAGGCTGTTTGTGTGACCCTGCTCGAGGGTGGAGGCTGTGGGCATTAGTATCTAAGCTGGATGAACGTCCAAAGCTCCTGGCTGGTTCTACTTGAATAAGCAGCTGAAATTTTGCATTTTTATCATATTTATCGAACAGCCTCCGTGGTCTGACCGATCAAGCCTGCGGATCTCAGTGGCATGCATAATTCCTGGGTGTCTGTGGGCATGCAAATAAAAACACTGGTGCTCTGTAATTCCCTAAGAACACATTTTCCTGTCAAACTGTGATACAGCACTTTGCAATAGCTTGAGGTGCCCCAAGAATGGCTGGGTTTTGGTGGGTTTTAATGGACAAACCCACATTCTTAACAAGGTTGAATACAGGAATGGGGGGGGGGGGGGTGGCGGGACATTCCCCAAAACTGCACATCTTCAAATCCCAAGAAAGAGCAATTCTGGGAAAAAGCACGACAGGTTGCTATTTTTCTGTTCTGCTCTAAAGTGGCTTGTTCCCTCATCAGAACTTGGGGCTGTTGTGCAGAACTGTCTCTTGAGGGATTTATTACTCTTTTTTTTTTTTTTTTTTAATATGCAAAGGCATAACTCCACCGCAATTCAACAGACAGAAATGAGCAAAGCTCTTTCCAAATGCAGTTTTGGGCTGCTCGGCGCAGGGAATTCAAAGCCCCACGGGAAGGGATGGATAGGTAAGTAATGATTCCTAGACACAGCTGCCTTTCCAAGGCGACAGAGAGCGGCTCTGCACCCATGACCGGACCTGGAGCTCCTTCTGCTGGTTCATGCATAATTCTGCACTGTGGCAGAACAGAAAGGCTGCAGCTGTGTGGCAAAATCCCTCGGCAGGGTTGGGGGGGTGTGGAAATCTGTTCAGAAGGAGAAAAAGAAAACTCCAGGGTTTATAATTTGGCTAGACAAAACTGGTAAAGAGAGAGGCTGGGCTGTCAGTTGAAATCATGTCTTTTTTTAGTGCCAGGCAACGTCACTTGGAATCCTTCGCATTTCTCAGCTCAAAAGAAAACAAAAAGATTTCAAACTGTCTCTTTTTT
The DNA here is from genome assembly GCA_026546715.1 of Gallinago undulata. Classification (NCBI taxonomy): domain Eukaryota; kingdom Metazoa; phylum Chordata; class Aves; order Charadriiformes; family Scolopacidae; genus Gallinago; species Gallinago undulata. The sequence goes on along the minus strand of JAOTQQ010000063.1, from coordinate 1,690,693 downwards.
CCCCTTCTAGTTCTTTTTTACAAAGCGTCTCTTCTATTTGAGGTTACAAGATGGCTTCAGTAGCACCTGAAGATATAGGAGCATGCTCTTAACTCACAGGCAACCCACGTGGAGATGTGCAGACAGACCCAGGTATGACAGCAGGACGGCTACACGGACACTGCACCTTCCCAGGGTCAATACAAAACACACACAGAACACACTCACGTTTGCCTATAAAAAGCCAGGGAAATTTGCCTTACGAGCTGTTTGTTCCATCCTCAGCCTGTAAGGGTTCAGTCTATACTTTGATCAGGAGCTATTTCACAGGCTCTTGTTCTACCAAGCTATCTAGACATCACGCTGGTCATTAGCCAGAGTTGAGTGGGGGACAATAAACTGTGAAGCCCTGCTTTCTCTGCTGGCCGAGAGGAGGCTGCTGGCAGGGAGGGAAGCAGCTCTGTGCTAAGGAACCCTCCCCTCCTCTGATCTAACAGCATCTGAGCCAACCGGCCTCCTCCAGGAGCCAAAACGCTCAAAATATCCCATCAACTCCCTTTCTTCCTGACTACTGTAACCCATACACAACATGGCGTAGCCAGGAACACACCTCAAGAACACTAATTGTTGCACGGTTAATTACTCCTGCAATAGCAACAAGCTTAAATTAAAGAAGTAAGAAGCGGTAATGGCTGAGCGGGTACAGCCCTTTGCCTTTCTTCAGCACGTTTCAACAGAGGATCTCAAAGCACTTCACCACTATCCACCTGGTGGCTGTTGGGTTTGGAATTAGCAGACTGGGCTGTGTGGGACACTGGTTCTGTTCCCCAGTTGCAGAGCTGGTTTGTGCAGCAAGAGGCACGGGGGTGGCTGGAGCAGGAACGGCCACCTCTGAAGGTGGTCCTGAGCCACCAGGGACTTCATGGGTTGACACTTCCACACTGAACTACACCACTCCATCTTTATCAGACATTTAAGGAATTTAAGTGGTGCATTAGCCATGGTTTTTCACGTGGCCAGGGATTTTACTCAGCAGCCTGGCAGAGGGAGATATTACCAGGGATGGTACCGCTCAGAAGAACACGCCTTAGCTCTCTTCTCTGACTAGCCCAACTTCTCTGGTTTAGAGGAAGATGGGAGGGAAAGGGCTACCTGCAGCTTGAGAAATGCTACAGAGAAAAAGAGTCATCTTGAGTCCTGGCTATTCCACAGCCAACCACAGTATCTACAAAAACTGAGGTAACTTGACCTTCCTGAGTCTATTTATCAAGTCTGTTACTGCAACCCGATGTCATTAGACTAGGCATTAGGATAATGATTCCTCGTGATAATCAAAAGCTAAGCAAGGCAAGACGGAATAAATAATACTAGGGTTTTATCAATCAAAGCCAGGTGAAAACTAATGCATCTTGTCATGTATTTATGCAGCCTCCCTCTCCTCTGGCACTCTGTACGCTGATAGCAAAGATCACTCCACTGGTCCCATTGACAGGGAGAGATCAGTTCATCCATCACTGCCCCGAAACGCAGCCCCTCTGGGTAGAAACACTGCCCCTCACCTAAAATACCTCACCGAACTGAAAGCGCGGCAGTGTCTGGGCTGACAAACTTATTCCAGTTGGAATCTCAACGTGACATTGACATCAACATCTTGGCTCTTCAAACGAGGGCCAAGGGAAAATCCAAAAGGCCTGTTTCACATCGTACCAAAAATTTCTCCTGGAGAATTTGCTCAGAAGCATGTGCCAAGTCACCGGTACCATCCTTAGTGGGCTCCCAGCCACGAATTTATTCATAATTTGCCTTAGCTTGTATGTCTGAGATGATACTACTGACTCCAGCTGGGCTAGCAGTGCGTGGAGTGAGAAGCCATCTATCTACACGATCATCAGTGAGACTGGTGCTGGTGGACCCACAGCACGGAGCGCTTGGGCGAGATGGGTGGATGACACCCGTGTTCCGGAGGTTTTGGGTAAGGTCTGTATTTTACAAGCAGGGGGATAAGCTCTGTGCTTTCTCTGAATCCGTGGGGAAATCCCACCGAGAACAGGATTAGCTCCATTCTTTCACCTACAGCTGCGGGAAGCTGCCTGAGAAAAGGGAGCGACCCTGATTATCTGAAAATGCAAAACTCTTTGTTTTAAAGCATTACTCTACGTGTTGCTCCTCTCCATCCCCCAAGGCTACGCCGACATGTGTGAATGGGATGGGGAAACCTCTCAGGGCCACCTCAATCTCGTCAGCAAGGAAGATGCAATAAAATAGGCTTAAACGCTCAGGAGAACCACAGGAGGTGCCTACAGACTCGGATACCTGGTGAGACCTGTCCTCGCCAGCCGAGGGAAGCCAGCACAAGGACACTAAGAAGTGTTAGGAAAAGGACATCCTGCTCTGCAGACTTGCTGGGGGACAACCTGAAGTGCAGAAGTCTGAGACGTCAAAGGAAAAGTTGTTGGGTGTTAGGGTCAGGGTTTTCATGACGTAGTTTGCCATGAGCTCAAGCGACCAGAAAGGAAGAAGTCAGCAGGAAAATTCAGTGACTCAGAGGGTGTTTTACTGCGGGCCAAAGCGGTTCATGCTGGTTGGAGATTTAACCCTGCTGGGTTTGCATGGCTGGGTGTTCATGGGCAGATTTAATTACAGCATCTTTCTAAGCTCAGGGCTTCCACAAGGCCCAGAGCACCAGGCTAAAGACTTGTCTGGGCTGAGGTCATCTGCTTTGGTGAAGCTGTGGCATGGTGCAGAGGAGAACACACAGGACAGAGAGAAGGACATGAAGGAGCTGGCTCAAAGCATGGGTCTGAGGAACTCTCCTGGGGGGAGAAACCTTCCCACCCAGCACTAAAGACACTTCTGTCCATTTGAACAGACGTTTCCTTTTCCAAAATGGACACATTAGTGGGGAACGGTGCTTAAGAATGGGGTCTCCTCCTTCCTGGACACTGGGACCTCTGATCCCCCTGGCAGCCCTGACAGCTTCCAGGAACACCAGCAAAATTCCCTTGCGCGCACACGCCGCCCTGCACGGGGACAGATGTAGACAAAGTGAGGGATCAGAAAAGTAATGGAATGTCTCTGAAAGCTGCACACACTAATTACTGGAGGGGAGACTGAAAGAGCAGCAGAAGAGAATGGATTGATGGACAGAGGGACTCAAAGGGCCTTGTGTTTTCAGACACTTAGAAATGGCAAAAGTACCCTGGCTCGTCCCGCGTCCGTGTTATGGATGGACTGGAGATCCACAAAGGATCCATTTTCAAGGGAAATTGTTTCCACTGCTGTAGCCAACAACGAGCACAATTTTGGAAGTGCAACTCCACGCTATCCTAGTGGTGCAGTGTCAGAGCAGGCAGCAAAGGTCCTCGGTGGCACCTGGACTTCTCCGCAGAGCAGTTCTGCACTTGCTTGGCTGTGGCTTAAAAAAGGGCTGGGGGGCTTTTTGTTGTTTTTGTAAGTCAGGACAAATAAATTTCTCTGTTACTTTGCTATTTCTAGGAGACACCAGACTGAATTCTATTCCCAGTTACCGCACTGACATTGAAAGAAGCTAAAGGGCAGTAACTGAGAGGCAAGATCTCGAACAATCAATGCGAAAAGAAAAACAACCAACACCAAACGGCCCTTTTCTCTACCTGTTGTAAGGTGCAGAGCCAACACTACCCATTTACTTTATGTCTAATGGACTTAAAGAAGGCCAAAAATTGGTTTAATGCTGTCTTAAGGCACCTGGTCTAATATCATTACGTTTTGCCCAATCCAATAAGTAGTGCAAATCCGAGTGTATTGCTGCAATCTGACCTCAGCATCGTTAAATCGCTTTGGAAGGCAGCCTGGCCCCGCACTCCTGCCCGCATTTCTGTGCAGACATGAACAGTAGGAGGGATCTTGCTTCCCTCGGGGGCTGACCTGTGCCCACAGAGCCCTCATTTTGGGACCAAAACCTTCTCAAAACACTGAGTTGCTCTCTCTCTTAATCGCCTGACTAATGTTTAAAAAGTGAAGTTTTAAGGTTTATTCTCTGGCTACCAGCTGATGTCTCAGCGCCTCCCCCTCACCAGCTGCATGAGGGGTGGCTTAAACTGCTTTAAAATGCTTCCTTTTCCAGCTCCAGAGCAATATTTGGGGGAGGTGTAGGGCATGAAAGAAGCGGCAGTTTATACTATTCGAAAAATGTTTTTCTGCTTCACCTCTACCAAAGTCGATTGCATTTTCCATCTCACCTCCTTCACGGCTTTCCTCTCTCTCCTTAAGGATTCTGTGACAGGGAAATTACCGTGGTTTCCCATCTAAGGGGTGGAGGGGACAAGTGAGATAATGCAGAAACAAGCCTGCGATCGGTGTCTGCTGACACGGGAGCAGGCTCTCGACACCTCAGGTCGGGCTGTTGAGCCATCAGGCCCTGCTGCAGCCACTGAGAACCGTCCTGCAAAGCCCATAAATTTAAATTAATAACTAGTTCAGTTGAACGCAGTGGAAGCCTTCCCACTCCTAAAGGGCTTCGCTGCTTTCCAGGTCCAACCCATGCTCCAAAACCGACTTAAAGCCCCTTCCAATGCTACTGTCCTGCTCTGGGAGGTGCCTGCAGGCATCAGCCTGGCTTCAGCAACCAGTGCCGAGCGCCTGCCAAAGTCTTTGGTAAAAAAATTGTTGGCAATCTATGTAAAATGCACATGGCAAGATTCAAAAACTCAGTCACTAAAAGCCAACTCTCAGGAATTTCCTCCTCCCTCCCTCTTCTGAGCAATGCCACCAGGTCCTGCCTCCTGCTGCCTCTTGGGTCTCGGGCACAAGACAAACCACAGAGTAAGAAAACTAAGAGTTTTCAGCACAACATTCAGTGCTGGTACGTAAATTTAATTAATCTGAGACTGGCCTATGATTACCAAAGTGTAGGACAAAAAAAAAAAACCACCCAGAGCTACTAATTTAATGACCCTATTTGTTGTTTTTCAGATTTCATGTCTTAAGTAAACTAACCCGGTTCACTTCACTGGATGCTCGGGCTCTGACTGAATTTCTGACTCCAGGACTTCACCTCATAAAAAGAGCTACCAGAGCTACAGCGTGAGCTCGTTCTTCACCAAAGGAACTCTGACTGCTCTTTCAGGAGTTAATTAATTTTACAGACAGACAGCCCTTCATCTCAGAGAGAAAGAGAGAGAAAGAGAAAGAGAGAACACGAGAGCAATTGCCGTGTATGAAATCCGTGTGGTTGGCACCTTGTGTTTGTCAGGATGCAAGTCCAGTGATTTGAGTGGGAATACTGGTAGGCATGCTCAGGCATCTTTCAACTGTGTCACTTAATGACCGAACAGTACAATTATTAATTAATGAATGCCTCAATTAATTAATAACATAATTAATTGAACAGCAAATAATAATTAAAACTGGTTTCGTCGTGGCCATCATGCAAGTCTAGTGCCTCTAGTTTTCGGGTTGCTGCCGTGCTGAGGGACACGCGTGCCCGTGGTGAGGGGCCACCCCTGACACCCAGCTCGTGCCAGCGCCCGCCGCTGCCCCGACGACGTGTCCCTGGGCCATACAGGGGTATCCTGTACATACTTGGAGCTTAGAAAATCTGGCCAGGAGAGCTTTTAAGAGAACATCTCAGAAGACAACATAGGAAGTCAGTAGAGAGGAGAAGACTAATGACAATGGAGAGACACAGCAAACCAAGGAGCTTACAGCTGGCCTGGAGAACCACTACTGGGCCAGCAAAGCCAGTAGACAACAAACAGGTGAGGCAGAAAGCAAAGAGCTCCTTCGACTTCTGCAAAAAACAACCCGGTGCCTGAACAGAGCGGGGACAAGTCAGCCTGGACCTGACGAGAGCCGGGAGGTGGTGAGTCCTCTCAAAACCCATTTATAGGCCCAGTTGTGCTGCGGTACTTTGGGAATGCATCGATATGTCTACGACCTTGTGAAACTTTGGAAAACTTGAAAAATGACCTCTCTCACTTTCCCTCCGTATTTACTGCTTCAAAACCTGTAGCTGCAAGAGTTATTGCGCGAGATAATTAACGCTGGCTCTTCTGCCAGTGGAGTGTTTAATATCTAGCATGGCATTTATTAGTTGGCTGTAGCCTGCCTGGGTGGGGAAATGAATTAGATATAACATCTTTACTAAGATATACTTTATTTCCTAGAGCTGATGCTACTGTGCTCTCTTAAAAAAGGTAGCCCTGGGAAACGTGTCCCCCCTTCCCAGAAGCAGGAAAGGGGTAGATCCCTCACCATCTTTTACAGTATTTGAGCCATTTTTCTTTCTTTGCTAATGGGAGACTTTGGGAATCAGCAGAACCCCTACCCATCTCCGCGCTCACTCCCATTTCAGCCTGAGATAAACAACTGAGATAGATAGATAGATAGATAGATTTCTGCCCCCAGGGACAGCTTCTGGACATCAGACTGGAGACACGAGATCAAATTCATCTCTGGTGAAATTCCGCTGGCTTCGACCCCGTTAGACCAGAGATTAATTTGGCCCACAGATACATTAAGAAAATATACAAAGCACAAACGGTATTTTATAAAAAAAAAGAGAAAGGGGAGGGGGAAATTGAAGGGGGACGCTGGATCCTAACCCAGCAGGATTCAGCCCAGCCCGCTCCACCCTCACATCACCAGGCACAGTGCGTGTTGCCGGTTACCTTTTTGCTTACTGACTTTCTTTACTGTCATTGCCGCTTGCCGCTTTTGATTTTCAGAAATTTCAAAGCCTGAAAGAAGGGAACACGGCAAACACAATTCAGAAGGTTGCTTACAAAGCCTCTTTTTCTTTTTTTTTTTTTTTTTTTGGGGGGGGGGGGGGTGTCGAGGGGGAAGGTTCTGCCCTGTTTGGCCAACACAGAGCACCCCAGGTGGCAAAGCGTCACCCAGCGAGCCGTGTGTGCGGGAGGGCATCCTAATGAAAAGCAGCTCCTCCTTGGAAGGACAGCCCTCTCTATAATCTCACTTGTGCAGGGGCTGTATGAAAAGTAAGATTAGACCCATTATTATTTATGCAGTATCGTAAATAAGCCCAGTGCCTTACAGCTGAGCGACACAACCTGAGCCTGGACTGACGGTGGTTACAGTCAATTTACGGGGGATGCTGAGGGCAGGGCGCACCGATAAGGCACTGACTCTGCCTCCCTCCTGCCCTGCACGAGAAATGCTTAACCAGAGCAGACACGAAGCAGCCAGGAGGCTCTGAAGTCAGGTGGCCAAAGACTTCCTTCTCCCACAATACCCACGGAGGTCCAGGCTTGAAGCTATGGGCAGAATTTGTTAATTGAGGGCCAAAAATAATAGTGACTGAATTGGAGACAGACCTATTTACGACTATGAGAGCAACCAAGGACATTTGAATGAAGTTGAACTGTAATTCTACTTCAAAATACAATGTGGGTTTCTCCAACAGTTGGGGCTAAATTTATCATTACCAACAATCTCCTTTGAGATTCATTTCATATTCCTCACCTATCTTTTCATCTTCTTTTACCATCTTCCTTTCTTCTCTGAAAGCTCTAAGCCATCGCAACTTCTCCTCCAGTTTCTTGGCAAAGAATAAGTGCATTTCCTCAGTCTCCTTGTTATGAAGTTTGAAGGCATTCTTCATGCTGACATTGAAGTCATCATCTCTCCCGTCCTCTATATCCACCACTTCATACTTATCCATGTCTATGCGACCTTTGTAATACAGAATATCTCTTCGTATCAGATCCTAGAGAGACAAAAGAAGAGATGGGTTGATCATAAGATACTTGCAAAGCCTGAACACAGCAGGGAATTCATGGAAGGGCTGAATAAAAGAAAGAAGTAAAGGTGAAAACTGGTCAGATTCTTCAAGCCTCATCTGCTGTGAAGATATTTGTTGCTGCCTAAACGAATAGGGTAGAGCATAGGCATAAAAGAACAAATTATAGATCTTCATGCTGGAAAATTTTGCTTGTAGGCATGGAGAAACACATTCCAGTAGGTAACATAGCCCATCATTTTCTATGATGGGAAATTCTGTTCTATAGCACCAGAAACTGGAAAATGCAGGCTGCTGGCCTGATGGGATTCTTGCAAAATCCTGCAAATGAGTCGCTGAAGAAGCACAAACCTTGAGAGAGCAGCTCGGGGGTGTCTGGCAGCGCAGGGGGGTACTGCAGAGCTCTGTTTCCAAACACATTCCCAGAGTCAGGGGTGATGGGTCTCTGCCCCTTCTCCTTGGAACCCATTTCCCATTTCCACAACCCACTGGTGAGAAAATCACCCCGATTCTCAGCTCAAGGGACTCCGACCCTATCTCAGTCCCGTTACACTGGTTTTAACCTCTTGATTCAGCTTAATTTTTTTCTTTCTCCCTTCTTAATGCATAACCTTTACAACCATATCTGTTCATCCTCGTCTCCTTTCTAAGTTGATTAGTCCTACCCCTTGTTTTTCAGCAACACTTCATTTTTCTATGTTAGGAAGGAAAAAAGCAAAATAGTCTCCGTTGTTAATTTTTCAGAACTGATATGAGAGCACCCCCAGCTCCCTGGCTGTTGCCCAGTGCTCCCTCTGCTCTGTGCCAGCACCAGCACTGGGTCTCGGGTACCACCATATCCCCTGCCAAACCACAGTGGCTGGGAGACAGCTGGTGGCACTAAAATAGGTGCTAAAGCCAAAAAACACTAAAAAAAAAAAGTGTTTTGAGCTCTGTTGCGTCAACTGTTCAATCACAGATGTGAAACTGTGGCTGCTCATACACTGTATTAAAAAAATATAAATTTCCTGTTGTCTTCCTTGCCCTCTTCATACTTATTTTTGGCTTTGTCCATAAATTTTGTACTGCCTTTACTAGAACTATTCCTGATTTATACTGGTGTAAGAGGAGCATTGCCCCCCCCATCTCTATGTCTTTATAGGAACAGGTAACAACAATCAATCATCAGAAAACAGATTATTAATTATATGGTCATGACCACATGAGGTGATTCAAGTTAAAAGGCATATATATAAAAAGCCAAATTTAGCAACACACAATCAAAATTTCCTTCCTCTATCTATTGCCTAAAGCCAATGTTTAGGTGTGGTAAATTAATTTAACTTAAATACTTTTTGATTTTTGAGAGTGCCCTAAAGATAAATGCTATGTCAAAGGATTCATTTAAGAGGGGAAAAAAAATCAATGCACAGCATTTATTTACTCAAGATTTAGTAGTGAGGTTTTTTAAAGATCAGTAGTAGATATTGTTTTCAACAAATCATTAATCTTGGAAAATAAATTGCACATCATAATTTTTTTAGCAAATTGCTCATGGATATGCCAGACAGTATTAATGACCATGAGACAGGGCACCATCCAGAAACTCGGAGTCTTTAAAACCTGGCTCCTTCCTCTGGAATGCTCTGTGCGGGAAAAAACAATCCACTGACTAATGTATTGTAGAAATACCTTCCTCTAGCGTGGAAGCTCTGAGCAGTGATGCTGCCCAAAACACAAGAAAAGGATATTTCAGGCTGAATATACAATAGAAAATCTTTTCTGTTTTGTCCTAACTTGGAAAATCGCTTCTTTCCTCTCCCTCTGTGCCCAGTGAAGTGGTGGGAAAAGGCTGTAAGCATCACATTAAACGTGATCAATTAAATCAATGCTGTGCACTGTGTTTAAAGTTGACTCTTGGACTAGTTCTAAGAAATAGCCTTTATCTTCACCACGTTCTCAAAAAAACCCTGGTAACAAATCTCAGAGGAGAAAAGGTGTGCTCCTTATGTGAGCTGTACCAGCATCCAGTCTTCTTCCCGCTGCTGCCAAGAACGTCCAAAACACCACGTGAGGGAGATGGGTGAAGGGGGATCAAACGTACTTCCCTATGCAATATTCAGCATCATGTAGAGATTTGTTCATAAAAGGGGTTACAAGAAGAAACAGTCACAATCCTCCTTCCCACCTGGCTCTGAAGACACGAGGCTCTGTGCTCTAGCTTTTTTCTGACACATAATAAATACATTTTTTTTTTCCCCTCTTATCTCTCCAATTTGGATTTAGTAAACATTAAGAGCTCTTTCTAAGAGCTGATGCTAAGTGAATGTTTTACCAGCTCTGTGCTGTCATTATACTTCCAGAGGACACTGGCTGGGGTCTGGACATGCCTGACTGAACCGCTCCGTGCCCTTCCCCTCCGAGGCTGCAGCGGGAACAGCCGCTGCCCCCCACCAGGCTCCCGCGGCGCCTTTGAGAGGCTCCCGTGTTTTGCAGGTGTTCCCGAGTACTGGATGTGAGGATAACGGTGTTGCCTGGGAGTTATTGAAGGAGCAACGAGGAGACAACGGAATCGCAGACGTGCTTTTGGAAATAAAACAGCCCCAGGGAATATTATTGCCGGCGAGAAAGCACCAGGAGAAAAGGAGGAGCTGGGCTATCGAGGCTGTTTGCAGAAGAGACAGGGAGAAGAAACGCACCCTCGTACGCCCGCAAAAGAAGGGCTGTTCCCCACCCAAGTGACAGCAAACTCCAGCACCGATACCCCAACGTTTAAGAGACCCCTCATCTTTCACGGAGAGGTAGAGCAGGAGAACAGCTCAGTGAACAGCTCGCCTCTGCACGTGGAGCACACTTTGGACACACCTGGTTTTGAGAAAGTTCGGCCCATATAGCTCATTAATACCTATAATTAATGTTAATGTCATTTTTAATGGGTTAGGCATTTCCCACTACCACTTATCCTTTCTTCTTGCCAGCACTCAATAAATGGATATTACTTCCTAACTGATGAAATTTTAACACCCACAGTATGGGAAACATAATAATTATTTGATCCATGGATATTTTATCACATATGTTCTTACAGCTCTTAAAGAATAACATATATTACTTAACTCCTGACTGAAGCACAGACAAATGCACTTGGCTTACGCTGTAATTGATTTTGATAAAATTGAGGAATTCATCCAGGCTGAGACGTGCAATAAACTCCCAATTTAAGGAGCTTTTTATGCACGTGGACAAGAGAATAAAAATTAAAAAAAAAAAAAACTAAAATAAATGGAAGCAACCCTGCTTTGTGTGATTTCTGGAAGATGCAGCAGGAAGGCAGTAGCAGCGTTGAGCAATGAACCTTGCTGTCCCTGCACCGTCTCTGTCGGGCGCAGGACTATCTTTCCTCGAGCTCCTAAGCTGCATCAAGCACACGCGAGATAAAGGAAAGCAGCTGTGTGGCTGAGGGTGAAAACAGATTGTTTAAACAGCCCGGTGCAAGTACTACATGGCAGAAGGACAAAGCAAATACGTACACACAAGATGGAGATTTATCAGCTGTAGAAATAGCCACGCTGTCGAGAGGAGCTCAGGCTCAGGAGAGGACAGAAATAGTGAACAGGCTGCTGCTATCACTCCTGATTATCCCCGGGATAACGTAGGAGAGAATTAGGAAAAAATTATTAAGCTATAGAATTTACCTCTGTTTATATGCTGGATATATCTAAAATATGCTATTGGTATAGTATTATATTTTACCCTCTCCACCGTTGAGGCAGGATGACGACTAACTGCTTTACACTGACCAGGTGTGAATGTCATGCAAAATTAATTTTTGTAGTTAAATCAGCTAAGTGCAAGAAAACATAAAAAGACCAAAAAAAAAAAAAGACTCTCAAACCTAATCAGTGGGGAAAGGCCAAAGAAACGGAGTGGTTTAATCTAAAAAGGACATAAATAAAAGGGAATGTGCTATTGGTATTCCAATATGTGAAAGCTGCTGCTCTTCTAAGGAGGCTGGTGATCAATTATTCTCCATTTTGATTGTGGCTCAGCTTAATTTACCACAAGGGAGAATAGGATTAGATACTTGGAAAAAATATATCTTTCTGGCTCTAAGAGTAGTTAAACACTAGAAGCGACGAAATAGGGAAGTCTTGGGACTGCATTCCTTGGAGATTTTCAAAAATAAGGTTAGACAAACATCCATCAGAGATGATGTGAGTATACTTAATCCTGTGGAGGGAATAGTGATCTCCTGGGGCCCTGCCCAGCTCTCTGCTTTGATGGTGTCTAAGGGAAAGGTGGCAGATGGAGGAGAAACGGGGCTGGGAACAGGTGGGATTTAGTGGGGGACTCCTGGGAGAAGCCCCAGGGGGCAGAGGGGGACAGCGAGGACCAGGAGCGGTGACACAAACCTGCAGCCTCTGCATCCCGCCAGCATCCCGGCTGCATTGCACGGCTCTTAAGGATGCATCTAGGTCATTTGCACTTATTTGTCTAAATACGATCTTTTTCTACCCTACAGCTTCTATGATTTCCTTTTCTTTCCCTGGCTGAGGTTAATTAAGCTCTTCTGAATAATGCTCTGCAGTCCGCTCACGTAATACGTACGAAGGATTCTCAAGGAAAGGATGAAGCCAAAAAAAGTAGTATTTGAGGGGAGCACAATCCGAAGTGTTGGCACGTTACATAAACCCAGCACAGCCCTGCTCGGCTCCATCAGAGCATCACAGCCCAAGTGCTCGTGCCAGAGGTACCAGCCCCCTCTGTGTGACCTGCTCGGGACGTTTGCTCCTGCTCTCACTCTGACTTCAGTCTCCCCGTTTCGCCCACCCCTCTCTGAAGGGGGGGGAGGTGACTTTCTATAGCTACGTTTCAAAGAACAAAAAAAATAAACCTCATTTTGTGGCCATGAGGAAACCAAGGGCTTTTATAAAACCTGAAGATCTGAAGTTGGGCTGTGGCTTCCACAATGAATTCTGCACCTACCCCCAAATTACTGCAGTGGGTACAGGTATCTGTAGATGAAGTAAATCACTGTTCAGTAACTCCTGCTACTAAATTTACTTCTACTTGTCTTTAGCACTGCTTTCTCCTGCTCTTTAGCTTTAATCAATCTTCTTCTTTTTCCTGCCACGAGTACCCCAGGCCACAGCTCCGTGTGCCCAGCTCTGCCCCTGCTCACTGTGGTTGTGCAAGACCCTGGAAGAGTCAAACCCTCCCGTGATGCTGCAGAGGAATAATAATATTAATCACATGGAGGGCAAGCTCCCCGTGCAGTCGATTGCTAGGGCAAAATGGCAGTAGAATTAAAAGCTATTCAATGCCTTAAGCAGCACCGAGCACATCAGGAGGAGATTGTCCCCTCCATCAGAGGGGACAGGGAAGCACTAGAGAGGACGTGGCCTGGTGTGTGTCCCAGGTAATTTGTTCCTGGGATCTTTCCCTGCTCTATCTTCATGCATTTCAGAAACTCCTCCTGGTTATTTCTTACTGGGTGGCACATGAGGATGGATGGGGAGGTCTTAAAGCAGGGTTATGATTTTAGGACAGCAGTTTTTTTTTTTCAAGCACTCTGATTTTCACTCTATGCTCGGTCACACTCTACTTCTCAGGCGTAAAACAAATCATCTGTAAAACACAAGTGGGGAAAGAGCCATTTCCAGCCATGAGTCATTAGATCCCTCTTATGAGCTGACAACATAAAAGATGCCAACCACAGGATAATCCATTGCAAGTTTCTCATGGCACGTGTAGCTTATTGGTCCTCCTGGTTCTCAAAATCCTGCCTATTCCAGTGGCAAAGTGGTTTCAAAGGAGCGGGGGAGGAAGGAGGCACTCAGTGCTCGGATGCAGCCAGGTCCTCTGAGCGCAGCCCCCGAGGCTGGCAGGGTCTGGCCAAGGGCCCTGGGGTGACACGCGATTCCTCTCCCCCGTCTCCATCATGGGGTGATGATATTTCACAGGGCAACTGGGAGCTGTCAATAAGTAATCACTGAAAGACACATTGAAAGGCTTTGATGGTGGATCTTTAACAGCTCCCGGCCTTTAGTGCTCCAGGTTGGGAGCCAGCAGACCCCGGGGTGGCAGAGGCAGCAGGGAACAGACCCCCCGTCCCTCCTGTGATGGGAAGGGCTACTCAGGGTGGTTCTTCTGGAGGGGATCACCACTCCATTCCACCACAGCTTTACAGGAGATCATCCCAGTAGAGGTCTTCTGAGCTATTCTTCTCTTGCACTGAGCTTGGGTGATGGCACAAAGTCACAGGAGGGGTTTTTTCCCCTCACTTTTCCCTACTGGAGACCGTGGCTCGGAGTCAGGAGCGTTGCCGGTGAAACAACGGTCCTCGTGAGAGCTCGTGGGCTGGGAGTCTGAGAGTGTCCCCCTGTGTACACAATGACAAAGCAAAGCCAGGGCTTGCCTGAAATGACAGATGACCGCAACTCCACGCAGGCAAGGCAGCAGGGTAGCAGCATGCTCGATACAAAAAGCTGCAATCCCTGCAGACTATTTTTGCCCAGAAGATGATGTGCTCCTCGGGTATCAAAGGAGAACGGGGATCCAAGGATGAGGCTGAAGAGATACCCACCTACAGGCAGGCTCGACAACTTGGTGAATAGTTGATGTTGAAACAGTTGAATAGTGAATAATTGATGCTGAAATCGGGAAAAAGGTCCACAATACCTGCACCTAGACACCAACCCATGATTTAGAAAAGGCAGAGCTGTCTTTTGCACTGAGCCGTGGGTCTCGGACCCCTCTCTGATGATTTCTTGTTGACCTGGGCAGCGCCTGCAGAGCAGGACGGAAGAAGCAGAGGGAGAGAGCAGAGTTTCTCAACTTGCTCCTGAAATTTGTCCTGCTTTTCCTGCCTGCCTGCTCTCTGTCTTCCCTCTGCCCAGCCTGCCATGAACAACGAGAGCATGGCACGCTGCCACTTTGCCACGTCTTCGGGTATCTTCAGTCATAAGGGCTTTCAACGTTCTTTGGCTTTTTAAAAAAAAGATTCGGAGCCTACAATTTTAAAATCTAATTTACCTTAAAGTGACCCTTTGAAGAAAGCAGCCCAGCCTGCTTTTCATGAACACCAAGGACACGGTTTCCTGCAGCATTTGTTCATTTAACTAAACCCAACTGCAGGCTGGTGGTTAAGAGGGGACAGTTACGCACCGGTCACATTGACCTTCCCCCAACCGAGCACGTTGCAAAACTGGGCCTTTCTTCTGTCCAAATGAGAGCCTACAACTCAATGAACCCTTTTGAGAGGTTTTGTCCTAAACATTCTTGATACCAGAAAATAAATCTGAGCCTCACTAAGGGGCTGGATGCCAGGGACTGGAAGCTCTGCCATCACCCTGCTGGATGCAGCGGTTTGGGCTGAGCCAGCCTTTAGCAGCGGGGAGACGGGGTCTGCACAGCACAACCTGAACACGCAACGAGGGATGGATGGTATCAGGAACAGGGGGATGGTAACACCACCTCCCCGACACGACCTCGGCCGCTCGCTTCCTACCGCAGACTTCCAAGGAAGGGCCACATCATTCGTTACACGTTTCCCCGGGGGCCGCCATTGGGAAGAGGAGCCGAAAAATCTCCGCGCTATCAGTTTACGTAACTCCTCTTGCACAAGGACAGCTGTGCCGGGGAGGTTGGCAGATTCCTGCCAAATTATTCAGCAGTGTCTGTCTCCTGAATTTGGAAAGAGACGTTTGATTCATCCTTGCCAGCTCCACGAAGCTGCAGTGTGGGATCCGAGTGGGGGAGGACGGGAGCTGAAAGCATTTATGTGGAAACGCTATTTTCGGTCAATGTGTTTAGTGGAACATCAGTGGCATTTCGATGCCTTGTTCCACCTCAAGCCCAGCCACGTTGGCTGCGAAGCAGCGAGACGAGGGCCGAGCGCGTTTCCAAAGAACTAATAACAGGAAGAGATGGGAAACCCTTCTGCAGACACGTCACTGCTTTTCTGGTCCCTCGGGTTTGCTCCCAGGGGCTTCAAATTGTGCTGCTGAAAGGCCACGGCAGGAGGAGGGTTAGATTTTCAGCTCTTGAGGTTTCACTTGTGGGCCAAATTTACACCCACTGCAATTACAGGAGCGCTAAATTAGGCACAGAGTATATTGTATGGCATCTTGCATAGCTGTATGGCTATATGAGTAGGCTAAACCTGTTCCCTATGCAGAAAACACACACTGTGGAGGACTCTAAATTCAGTCCTTTCTGAATTTTAACATCGATTTAGCAACTAATGATCTAAAGCCTTCTCCTGCCCTCCTCCAGCTGGCTCCTCCCTGACTCTGATGGTTTTTTCCCTGCACCTCCTGCACCCCAGACCTCTCTGGAGCCTGCTCTTCCCCGTTATTGCTCACCGAGCAGCGAGACAGCAGCTTCTGCCTCCCCAAACCAGTGAAGGGCAGCAGGTTCCCAGCTCCGGTCAGTGTGGCCCATTAGCACCATGGAATCACAGAACGGTCTGGGTTGGAAGGGACCTTAAAGACCATCGAGTTCCAACCCCCTGCCCTGGGCAGGGACACCTCCCACCACACCAGGTTGC